>CM065140.1:18470000-19070000 GCA_033026305.1 Cirrhinus molitorella | reverse complement strand
GAGTCAGCTGACCAGTGAGGTGAGAAAAACAAGAAGTTAACTAAATATTTAGTTTCAAAAAGAAATACAAAAGTGCCTGCTTTAAAAATATTTCAGACTTTTGCTGTTTATCTTAGATGATTTTGGAAGCTTCCACCATTTGCTGATCTCCAGTGTTTTGTGTTTAAACTTTGTGTAAGTAATTTGTTATTTTATATTAGGTCTAAGCTAAGCAAATAAGCATTGGTTTGTTAATACATTAATCATTCTATATTTAATATAAGTGAGTTGCCGTACTGTTTTGTTGTTGTCAATTCAATCAAACAAAGTGGAATTGGCGCTAATTCAAAAGTGAAACTAAAACAGGCATTTACAAGCTGTTTAAAAGCGAGGAAAAGAAGGAAAATTCTAACAAACTACCTCACCATCACAACCCCTACTGGAGTAGGGCTGTGCCGATATTCGGACGCGATATCATGCGTATCTCGTCAGTAATGCCGGTTCTGTGATTAGTCGTTAATCTCATTCACGTGTTTATTCATACAGCTGCGTTTACTACACAGAGCCGTAGTTCACTGATAAGCTACGCAAATATCGCCTTCATTATCGCATTGTTCATCTCTACATTGTAGAGTACAGTGGCACTGAGAACATTAGATTTCACACACTGTAAGTTCTTTTATTTTCCAAATGTAATAGGATTAGTACAACGAATCGAAGCATTCGGTCTGTAATGCATACCGAACCGAAAGCCTCGCACCGAACGGTTCAATACGAATACGTGTATCGTTACACCCCTATTATGTATATATTTGTTTGTTTTTTAAGAGATATTTGGCACACATTTTTATTAGTAGTAATAGTATTAATTATCTTCTAAATAGGAAAAAATATATAATTAAAATATATATTTAATTAATTAAGAGAAAGAGAGATTTTATAACAAAAATTTGAATATTTCTTATTTAAAAGTTGGGTTTTATATTTATGTTATAAAATGTATATTATATATTTTTGTTATTATATTATTCAGGCAATATTACACAATATTCAATACAATAAGTTAGTATTATATTATGTAACTGTATAATATCAATTTAATACAGTAATACTCGTAATTCCCTCAAACGTATTTGAAAACCTAACGTTTATACTCATGAGACACACATTAGTCTTCCCATTAGGCCATTTGGTAACTAAGGAGCTGCTGTAGACAGCTGACTGTGCGCTAGATGAGCAAATAAGCAGTAGAGGCGTGTTTCATTATTTGTGAGTGTCTGTGTATATGTTAGAATAATTAGTTGAACCTGACCTGTACCACCTATTCAGATATCAACTCCTCCGCTCATCAGTGCAAATCCTTTTTTAATTGGATACGCTGTCTGATGAGCACTATATCATTGGGCTAACGCCATCCACTCGTCACCTTCAGATGTGTGTTTTCACACTGCAAAAAATGCTTTTCCTACTTAGATTTATTGTCTTGTTTCCAGCCAAAATATCTAAAAATTCTTAAATCAAGGATTTTCTAGACAAGTAAAAATTATTGTCTTGTTTTCAGAAAAAAATGGGGTAAGCAAAATAATCTATATTTCATTCTGCTTGAAATAAGATTATTTTGCTTACCCCATTGGCAGATTATTTAGCTTGTTTTAAGCAAAAACTCACTTAATTATGACTTTTTTTTTCTGAAAACAAGACAATAATTTTTTCTTGTCTAGAAACTTCTTCTTGATTTACGAATTTTTTGATATTTCGGCAAGACAAGACAAAAAATCTAAGTAAGAAAAGCAATTTTTGAAGAGCACATTGTCACTTGATGTTTTCTCTTTATAGGCTTTTGCTTCATATGATTTAGTAAGCGCCCACACCATGCACACATTGCTGTCCCCCTCTCTGTTTCCTCCATAATTGACACGTATGTCCTTGGATGCGGTCTGACCTTAGAGCCTCTAAGGGAAGCGTCCCAAGGACGACTGTCATCTTTCATCACATGAGTCAGAGAGAATCGTACCCAGACGCAACTTTGAGCGATCCGGAACATCCTAACAAACCCATCCACCATGGAGGCAATCTTCAGAGATTCGGGATATGGCGTTCCTCTGTCACTTACTCCCTGATATGATCGTTTTCATCAGTATTGTTGAGTTGCGGTTGATGGAGTAGATCTGACGCTCCAGAGACCCCAGAGATCGTCCATCTCAGGCTTTCACAGACATTCATTCAATGTTTCATGCCAGATGCAGCCTGACCTCTAGATGTGTATCCTCAAATCTACCTCTATTTAAAGTTGTCCTGTTGAGAGGAGAGATGAACGTTTGTATCCATTGCTTTTGTCATGCTGCATATCAAGCTAATGAGCAGACACACGCTGCACACTTTTTACATTTTCACTGCTAATTATGGGGAAAAAGTGGCTGGATTCAGTGGAATGTGTTTGAATATGGAAATAGGCATCTATTAACAGCCAAAACTGAGGACACACTCAGCAAAAGTTTTGTGGGTAATATTTATTTATTTATTTATTTATTTGTTTGTTTGATTGTTTTATTTATTTATTTATTTATTTACTTATTAGTTGTTTTGTTAAGAAATTAATCATTTTATTTTACTCAAAGTAAAATACAAAGATAATAATGATACAAAAGATTTCTATTTTAATAAGTTCTTCTGAATTTTCTTTTCATCAGAGAATCAAGAAATATATCACTGTATTACTGTATTTGCTTTTATCAATTAGATGCAGCCTTGGTGAGCATAAAATACATCTTTTAAAACATTAAATAATAAAAATCTTATCTAAATATCTTTATTTTATTTTTTTTATATACAAAATATTATATATATATATATATATATATATATATATATATATTTAATATAGAATTAAAATATATGATTATTTGTTATTTTGTATATATTTATTACACGCTATTGTTATTATTATTCTCTAAAATTTGAGCTTTTATTCATTACGGGAATAAATTACATTTTAAAATATATTAAAATATAAAAAGGTTATTTTAAATTGTAATAATACTTCAAAATAATACTGTTTTACTGTATTTTTGTATCAAACAGGTTCCGTCTTGTTTAGCATAAAAAAAGGTCTTTCAAAAAAATTTATTATTATTTTTTAAAATAAAATAAAAAAATACAGAAAATTTAGCTTTGCCATTACAGGAATAAATTACATTTTAAAATATATTAAAATAAAAAAAAAGTTCTTTAAAATTTTAATAATACTTCAAAATATTACTGTTTTACTGTATTTGTGTTTTTTTATTCAATAGATGCAGCCTTGGTGAGCATAAAAGCCATCTTTCAAAAATATTTAATATTATCTTCTAAAATAGAACGAAAAAAATCCAGAAAATTCATCTTTGCCATTACAGGAATAAATTACATTATAAAATATATTAAAATATTTTTTTTTAGTAGTAGTAATTTTAAGTTGTAATAATACTTCAAAATGATACTGTTTTACTGTATTTTTTATTAAATAGATGCAGCCTTGGTGAGCATAAAACACATTAATATATATATATATATATATATATATATATATATATATTATTATCTTCTAAAATAAAATTAAAAAAAAGAAAATTCAGCGTTGCCATTACAGGAAAAAATTACATTTAATTTAAAAAATATATTAAAACAGAAAAGTTCTTTAAAATTTTAACAATACTTCAAAATAATGATGTTTTACTGTATTTTTATTAAATAGATGTAGCCTTGGTGAGCATAAAAGACATCTTTCAAAAATATTTAATATTATCTTCTAAAATAGGAAGAAAAAATCCAGAAAATTCAGCTTCTCCTTCAATACTGTATCCCAGAATGCCCAGAGTCTATAGGTGTAATCTAATTTGAGCCAGTTTTGATTTGCTTGACATTTTTTGGTTGTTACTTAAATCCTGTTGAATAAAAAGAGCAAACATACAAGTAAAGTTGAGTTGACGATTGTGAATGATAGGTATTGGAATTCTGTGGACATCCGTTGCGTTTCCTGCAGGAACTCTGCAGTAGTTCAGAAACTCACTTGCACTGTTGCTTTAACCATCTTGCCTTTTAAAGCAAACCAAGGACTCATTGTGCGGCATGTCATCTCCTTTTGATGTGATGTCACATTAGTAATAATTGTGTGACAAAGGGTAACGACTTCTTGACGGGCCTTCGTTCCGTTCGTCTTTGCGCAGCCTAATTATTTCAGGTTTGATGGTGTGAAGTGGAGTTTGGACCTGTTCTGTCAACGTATTTGTTGCCGGTTACAGTCGAGTGAGCAAAGACACACGGGTCTTTAGAGACTACAACTTCAGCTTCCATCTCCAGTCATCCAGGCAGGGATTTATTAAAGTCATATCACCTGGGTAGCAACATTTAGTATGCAACATGGCATAGCACCCAGCTTAATTAAATTACTGACAAGGAGTTTGACTCTTTAATTGTGTCACTATCTCCCTGATTAGAATAGGAAGATTGTTGGGGGCCTCTAGGTTACTTCAAGATCATAGCCTAATGAACTTGACGTGTTTTGCCATCATGAAGCAGCCATGCTGATCAATAGGCGGAGATCGCATTTGTTTGGTTATGAGTTTATTTTAAAGTAGCTGGTGGCGTCAGTGTAATATTTATTGTGAAGTAAACTGCTGTGTAATTAATCTGGTGATTATCATGAAGTGCATTATATCCATGCATTTCTTTTTAATAAAAACTACAATAAAACCTCTAATATTGTGAAATATTTACAACTTAAAATAACTGTTTTGAATATATTTTAAATGTGATTTGTTCCTGTGACGCAAAGCTGAATTGTCAGCATCATTACTCGTCTTCAGTGTCACATGATCCTTCAGAAATCATTTTAATATGGTACTCAATTCATATTGGCACTCCGTTATCAATAATGATGCTCATTATTATCAATGTTGTAAACAGCTTGATAATTTTGTGGAAATCATGATCATTTTTTCCAGGATTCCTTAAATAATAGAAAATTCTAAAGAGCAGCAGGGGAAAAAAATGCATTGCAGAAATAAAAAGTATTAAAATATAACACACATTTAACAATATTACTGTTTTAATGTATTTTTAATCAAATAAGTGTGGTTTTGATGAGCATAAGAGACTCAAAAATAATAAAAGATCTTAATTATTCTGAACTTTTCACCAATTGTGTGTGTATATATATTTATAATTTAATTTACATTTTTTAAGTACTCTAGTATTTCACAACTTTTCCATTAGTTCCACATTATTACCTTTTATAATTAGGGCCCTATAAAATCTGTTTTATCTCTGCCAAATTCTAGACTTTGTTTTAATGGTTAAATTAAAAAAATATATATTAATCAAAAAGCATGTCTTAACTCATTGAAATCATTAAAATTATGCAATATAACAGCAATTTATTCAAAGTTTAACAAAAACCAAATGTTTAAGGCCCTATTAAATCCATTGTATGTTTTTCTGTCAAATTCTATTTTATTTTTACCAAATCCTACATTTTTCATTCATTTTCTAAAATCTTTTTAAAAGTTTCACTACATTTTAATAATCAAAATCATGTCTAATTTGTTGATTTTATAAAGAATAAAATTATTGATTTATTTTTCTAAAAATACTGTGTTGTGTATTTAAATTTTTCTGATGAATAAATTCTGGTAAA
Organism: Cirrhinus molitorella; assembly: GCA_033026305.1. Lineage (NCBI taxonomy): Eukaryota > Metazoa > Chordata > Actinopteri > Cypriniformes > Cyprinidae > Cirrhinus > Cirrhinus molitorella. The sequence continues at coordinate 19,064,347 of CM065140.1, read as the reverse complement.
TGATATTTCTGCTAAACATTCCTTTAAAAAATAATGTTTTAATAATAATTGTATTATTAGTCAAAGTACTGAGTAATATATTGCTGTCATAATTTATTCAAGTTAAACCAAACTTTTATTTTGACAAGTTGATGTGAAGACCTGTTTCTGTTTGTACATGATGTGACAATAGTTTTTCTCACAAAAATGGTGAAGTGCCCATTAAATGACTCTCAGAGCAGTTCTAGAGATTGCTTATGTGTTCATGTACTCATATATTGAGTGTATATTAAGTATGTGTGTAGTAAACAAACAAAACCATTTCATATTAACCAGGATCCATATTAAAATTGTATTTTTGCAGCTTCATTTTCACAGACACTAGTCCATATCACATTTTGATTCAAGTGTACTGACCTACTTTTGATTTATCCATCTCAAATTGGGCAAATTCCATTTTAATGACTGGATTCCATGATTCAGTCTGCGTTTTTTGCATCACGGAAATCATAGGGTCTTGTATAATACAAAACTCTAATTAAATATAGTGTGCACATATAGATAGATATAGATATAGATATAGATATAGATATAGATATAGATATAGATATAGATATCCCTCTCAGGCTTCTGTGTTTCTCTGCGAGCTGCAGATATGTCACATTCATGTATTAAACATAGGAAGGATGGCAGCGTTTTTTCAGCACCATTAACCAGCATGACCATCTCACTCCTTCCTTTCTGTGGTGCCACAGTGATGGAGTCTGGCGACTCTCTAAGGAACTCTACCCTGTTAATTGCCTCATTTAAAATCGAATTCCACCCCTCACTCTTGAGAAGAAATTTGATCATTACCCAGGAGATTCTTTCCTATTTCAGAGGGCATCAATGGCTCACCATATCGTTTCTTTGGCTTCAAGCTTATCAATAAATCAGGCCGTCTGTGGAATGTAGCTGGACTCTTATCTTATTAAAAACTCATTGAAGAGGACTTATGTGTGGTTCAGCAATTTAGTATAATGCTCTTCTGCTATACAACTCATCCTGTCTAGCTAATTCACTTCTGTATTGCGATTTAAATCGTTTGCTTGTGGGTATTAAGACTTGTGTGACTTGTCAGCCTGGTCTCATTGTTTAACCGTAGGTATTTATATGTAACATTTAGAGGCACAAAACGTACATTTTATTAATACACAATTTAGATTTTTAGCTCCCTTAACCTACCTCCAAACCATAACCTACCCATTTTATAGTGAATATTAAAGGATATAAAACATAACTGACCAAAATATGCAGGGAAATTACCATTTTACTAATAATATAGCATAGAAATATTTTTATAGTCATTAATCCTACTTCTACCTCTAAACCTAACGTTAGCCATAGCTCTCACTGTACAGTAATAAAGAAAAACATGACAGACAGAAAGTGCAATCGCAATCATTTATTTATTGCAAAAATGTCAACAGCCGTACCAAAATGTAATCCTAAAGTCCCCTCTGGTGGAATACAGTAGGTTTGTTTGAGGTGCAGAGCAGAATTTAAATTGTTAATAGCTAAAAATATTATCCAGGTTATTATTCTGACTACTCCATGAAGACGCCCGCACATCATTTAAAGCTCACCAGAAACACGGCATGTCATATTCTGTGACGAATGCAGGCGAGAACCAATAAGTGTTGGATTTTTCTGCCGTAAAAGCTGTCGTTTCTTAATGCGGCAATATTTGAATTTGTAAAATGCACTTCAGCGCGGGTTTATTGCTGTTGCTGCTGGACTCGCTGTTTGGGGTGGAGATGAAGATCGCTGGATAAAGGCTTGAATTTGGGTCTGTTTCTCACAATCGTATGGATTCTGGAGATCTGAATTACAGCTCACAAATAAAATTGTTTAATTTTGTAATTATGATGCATGATCAGTGTATTTTATGGTTCTATTGTTAGTTACAGCATTTCGAAGAAAACACCTTTTGTGTCCCACCACGGCAAATGAAGTAAATGTTACATGAATGGTTAAACGATTGCAGAAATTGTATTTATTTTAAGGGTTTAAAGTGTAGTCTTGTTTAAGATGCTGAAAAATGCACAAATGTCAAGGCATGTCAAAACTTCTTCAGGGCCCAAAAACACCCTCAGACACCAGAGGGTTAACATTATGTGGAAACGAGCTGGAAGGAAAAATCACAGAACAGTATAAAATGTTGTAATTTCATATTAAGTAAACGATTAAACTATTTAATAATGCAACTGAAAACATAAGGTCTATGGTATGACAACTAAAAATAACAATGATGAATGTAAATTAATGCCGCGATTTCAATATTCATAAGAATTCGTTTTAAGGTGTTGTCAGAACTTCAGTATTGTATGTTAAAATGCTAAAAATATTAGTATTTGTACGTTTAGATGCTGTAAATACATCAGTATTGTACCAGTGTTAATTTCGTTGACGAATAATTTTCGTCATTAACTTCATCAACAAAATTTTTTTACAGACGAAAATGAACTAAAATGAAACTAAAATTCTTCTTGAATGACAAAAACTATGACAAAAATCTACTGGCATTTTTGTCAACAAATAAAAACTAGATAAAAAAGTTAGGGAGGGAAGATTTGGAAAGAGATTCATTTAGACAAATCTGTTGCGCAGTAGGAGGTTAGATGCGTACAAACCGCTGGGACACAAGCTAAAATACACTTGCTGCATGTCTTATAAAACGTTCAGAAATGTCAATATGTGGGAAAAGTGCAGACATATGGATAAATTTGATGACGCAAGAGAGAATTCAATTCGGTCTTGTTTTCTGAGCGCAGACACCGAAGCATACACACAGAAAGCACGTCTCACAATCTTTCGCTTTGCATGAACTGAGAAATACACACAAACTGATCTCGAATTGTCAGTTTTGACGAGTATTCACGTAAACACAGCCGATTACGTCTTAAATGAACATAAACAGTATGGAGAAAGTGTATCAGTACATTGCATCCATTGCATTCATGCATTCGTTTTTAAAGGGATAGCAGCCACATTTAGTTGCTATTGTCCAAGTCACTGATAGATGTTAACTAAGCAACAAAAGAAAGACAGAAAACCACACACTGCTCTTAACTGAATCACTTACGTAGCCCTAAAGATTAATCTAAATTAATTTATAGAAATAAATAAAAGAATGAAGAATATGGTTACTATAAAGAATGCATAACTAGCCTATAGAACCATTGGTATTTAATTGTAAAGAGGACCATGTTCTTTATGAAAAGTGTTTTCATTTCATTTTAATATTAAGGCATGTTGTGTATCACTGCCATTAAATTGTGTGTTTATCATGATAAAACCTTAATATCAAACCTATATAATGAGTTTGGAAATTTTAGAGAAATTCTTAATAAATGCATTGCACTGTAATTAAACCCTTTGAGTTTTAGCCGACTAAATTTACTGTAGATTTAATCGACTAAAATCTTATGATAATTCGTCGATTAAAATTAGACTAAAAGTACAAACAATTCAGATGACTAAAATATGACTAAAACTAAATGCCATTTTAGTCAAAAGACTATGTCTAAAACTAAATAAAAATTTGCTGTCAAAATGAACACTGTATTGTATGTTTTAGTGTCTGGAAAAACGTAAGTAAATGTACATTTTGTAGAACTACATTTTACGTAAAATACGTACAAAATATCATGAGATAACGTTGGACTTGTGCGTTAATATACCGTAAATGATGTCCCTTACTGAAATAAGTAGTAGAAAACCTGTAAAAGATTTACATTATTTAAAAAATCGTTAAATGGTTATATACATATTTTGGACTGTGGTTGCAAAATAAATGGTTGCACTCAGTGAGCTACTGGCTCTACCTGTGGGTATTTTTACCACACAGGTAGAGCCAGTGTATTTATCACAGGCATCAGGGCTAAAATGGAGAGAACAAAAACGCCAGTCTTTAAGAAGTTTTATTCATCCACAAGCATCGTACATTGCTTCTCGTTGCCCTTCGACTGAAAATGACAACCAAAAGCCACACAATGTGGCATTGTATCAGTATTTTATGTTCCGAGTTGTGTTGTGGTAAAAATAGCAACAGGTAGTGGCAGTAACTTAACAAGTGCAACCATTTTACATCATCAAAGTAATGGCGCCCCCATAGTCCGAAATATGCATAAAACAATGTGGATTTTGTAAATAATGGGTTTTCTACTAAATATTTCAACAAGAGACATCAAACCCATCTACTGCTACTTTAACTTTGGATCGTACACACACACCAAACCTTTTGGAGAGAACTGTGGGACACAGTGGATTAGAAAAGTGAAATTGTGAATGTCATGGGTTGTGAGGGTGAAATTAGAGTAGAGCAGTGCATGACTGGTGTAGGTGGAAATCGCCTCACTGCTCTGAACTATAGTGTCCCTTTGACACCGTATGTACTGTGTATCTGTCGCCATACCTTTTCCATGACATTCGTTGGTGTGACTAACAAAACTCTTTGAAATCTTGTGGCAGACTTCATTATGCTTCAGTTAATGTGTCTGTGCCAGTTATTTACTGCTCCTTTGCCTTTTGGGAACGGTGTACTTGTAAGACAATCAGACGGAGGTATTGATTGAAGAGGGATAAATCAGCTTTGTCAATGAACTCCGAGTCTGACCGCAAACTGGCGTAAGATTAAATCAGCTTTACTCACTATGGCAGCTTTAAGTACTTGTATTAATGGCTTTAAATGCATGATGATGTTGCCGGGTGCCTGTTATTTTACTTAATGGCCATTAAAGGAATCACAGGGACAGTTTCACTTTACAGCTCCTCTCGCTTACACGGCCACGATGATTATGTCTGAGAGTTCATTATTAACATCTGCTAAAAATAATCCTCTGGCCAGGGGAGGCTGCAGGCCGTTGGACGGAGGCCATGACAACGCCTGTCCGCTTGCATTAGCCACCGTCCATTGCCTTGCCAGCAGTCGTCTTGGGTGGACCCATCACTCCCTGGATTTGGTGGGTAGAGGACGCTCGTTGTGCAATCCTGTTACCTGAAGCTGTGTTGTGGTGATACGCATTGTTTGAACACGGGAAAGAGAAGGCGGATGTTTAGACAGCTTTGTTTTGAAGACTTCTCTCCCACTTTGACGCCTATTTATTTGTGTGTGTGCATCTGTGAGGGAGCTGATGACTTTGTGTTTCAATGTGTCTCCGCAGTCACTGAACCATTGCAAGTGTTGCAGTCTGATTGGGTGCGTTTATGTGCAAGCATTTATGTGATTATGTGTAATCCAGACACAGTTGAATAAATTGTTTGCCTGTCCACAGTGAATGTGAAATTGCTGCATGACACCATTCTATCAATGTCAATCAGAAGATATGTATTGCTTAAAGGGACAGTTCACCCAAAAATGAAATTATTCACCCTCATGTCATTCCAAACCAGTAAGACCTTCGTTCATCAAGGAACACAAATTAAGATATTTTTAATGAATTCTGAGAGGTTTCTGATTCTGCATAGACAGCAATGAAACTGATATGTTCAAGCCCCAGAAAGGTAGTAAGGACATTGTTAAAATAGTCCATGTGACATCAGTGGTTCAACCGTAATGTTATAAAGCTACGAGAATTCCCTTTGGTGTGCAAAGAGGAATTGGTTTTGGACCAATAAGATAATACAGTGGGCAGGGCTAACCACGGTTTTGAACTGATCAGTTTTGTTATTGTTTTGATTTGGATATTACTTTTATATTTTCAGTTTTCACTTTCATTTTAGTTAAGGTGGGTCAGTACATATAGACCACTTCTACAGGTCTGTATGGGAGTATAAACTACTTGTTTATTGGTCAGAGGAGAACTGACCCCCCGACTGAGCCTGGTTTCTCCCAAGGTTTTTTTTTCTCCATCAGTGTCACAGATGGAGTTTTGGTTCCTTGCCACTGTCGCCTATGGCTTGCTCAGTTGGGGACAACAACTAAATTGGGGACAAACAATTTATTAATTTGGAACTATTGATTAATTTCCTCAAACTAAAATTGTTTAAAGTTTCTTTTGAATTATTGATATATTACTTTCCCATTTGATACTGTAAAGTTGCTTTGACACAATTTGTATTGAAAAAAGCGCTGTATAAATAAAGCTGACTTGACTTGACTTGACTTAAGGTTATACAAAGTTTCTTGTGTTTTTTTGTTCTTTGTAAGTTTGTTTTAGCTACAATCAAGTTTATTTTTATAGCACTTTTTATCGTACACATTGTGTAAATGCAGCTTTATAGAAAGTCACACTATTATGTCTATATGACTTATAATTATAGTGATGTTTAGCACATGTCATTATTGTTCTATTTAGAGAAAAGTCTGTATCTCAAGCACACATCTGAGTGTTCATAAGTAATTAAGACATGTAAATAATGGTCAGTTTTGTTCTAAGCAAGAGGAAACAATTCTTAAGAAGCAGCAATGAAGATATGATCACTTGAAAAATAGGCCTTTTGACTTTAAATTTCACGATTGCAAGTTTATATCACGTAATTCTGAGAAAAAAACTCAGAATTGTGAGATATAAACATGCAGTTCTGAGTTTAAATCTCACAATTCTGACTTCATAACTTGCTGTTGCAAATGCAATTCTGACAAAAAAGTCAGAATTGCAAGTTTGTATCACATAATTCTGACTTTATAACTTGCAGTTGCAAATTTGTATTACGCAATCCTGAGAAAAAGTCAGAATTCCACAATATAAACACATTTCTAAGAAAAATGTTTTTGAGTATATCTCACAATTCTAACTTCATAACTCGTAATTGTGAGTTTTTTTGTCATGCAATTCTGAATGCAAGTGTTTTATCGAACAATTCTTAGAAAAAAGTCAGAATTTTGAGTCTATATCTCACAATTCTAACTTTATAACTCGTAATTGTGAGTTTTTTTGTCATGCAATTCTGAAAAAAGTCAGAATTGTGATCCATAAACAATTCTGAGAAAAAAAAATTCAGAACTTTGAGTCTATATCTCACAATTCTAACTATATTGCAAATGTATATCATGCAATTCAGAGAAAAAGTCAGAATTCCACAATATAAACAGTTCTAAGAAAAAAAAGTCATAATTTTGAGTATATCTCACAATTCTAACTTTATAACTGACTGTTGGAAATGTATGTCATGCAATTCTGAGAAAAAAAGTCAGAATTTCAAGTTTATATCCCGTAATTCTGACTTTATAATTCACAATTGCAAATTTATGTTCTCAGAAAAAGTCAGAATTGTGATACAGGGCGTGTTCACACTTGGCATCTTTTTGGACAAGAAAAAGTTGACAAGGGCGCTTTTTTAGTAAAAATGAATAAATCTGGCAGCGTTGCAGCTGAGAGCGTCTTTTGTTGCTATAACAACAGCAGCAACGGTATGAATGTTGAGAAAAGTGGACACTCGCTCCTGCGTTGGCTTTTTTATGTTTTTGGCATTTTATTTGAAGGGACAGTATTTAAACAGAAAGCCAAGTGAGAGAGAGGGAGAGAGAGAGAGGGGGGGTACGGGATCGGCAAAAGTCTGCGAGCCGGGACTCGAAAAATGGACGCCCGAAGTGCAACAGCGATACATGTTGACGCGTTGCGCACTAGGATATCGGCACCACGCGTCGGTATTGAAAGTTAATGGGGAGGAGAATGTCGGTTCACAACAATTAGTCTAGCATTTTTTCTTGTTGTTCTTGTTGTCATGGAAACGGCAGGTCTCACTACTCGCTTGTCATTGGTCAGCTGTCAAAAAGGCGCTTGATGTGGGGCATTCTTTTCAGAAAAGTTTAACTTTTTTCAACTTGAAAAGACGCTCTGAGCTGCAGAAAAAGATGTTTAAAAAAGTGCTCCAACACGGTTTACTCCATAGGTAATGTAAAACAGACGCTCACAGTTAAAAAAAGACACCAAGTGTGAACGCCCTAAACATAGTTTCAGTCAGAATTTTGAGTCTATATAATGCAATTCTAACTTTAAAACTCGCTATTGCAAATTTATGTCACGCAATTCTGAGAAAAAAGTCAGAACTGCAATTTTATATCCCATTATTGTGACTTTATAACTTGCAATTGCGAAGTTTATATAATGCAATTCTGAGAAAAAAATTCAGAATTGTGGGATACAAACACAGTTCTTAGAAAAAGTCAGAATTTTGAGTTTATACCTTGCAGTTCTGACTTTATAACTCGCAATTGCACATTTATATCCCACAATCCTATCCTACCTTTATATATTTTTTTAATTCAGTGGTGGAAACGAGCATCCATATTAAACAGTTAAAAAAATAAATAAGTACATAAAGTTTATGGATAAACTATGTCAAGTCGAACATTAACCCTTTAACTGTCACTCCCTATTGTGAACATAGACATGAAAATGCACTATCCAAATGTAATTTTTTATCATTCATAAACAAAAACATTTTGTAATATGATTTTCAGGTACGATTTCCATGATAATGCAATGTCTGATTTTAAAATGGTATCCAAAGGATGAATTTTGAAATTTTAAGTCTTCAAGTGATATATAATTTCTTATGATTTCTAAAGCGTGATAGAAAAAAAAGGCAACAAAGAAAGTCTTTTTGTGAAAAAGGTCTGAACTCCTGTTATGAAGTACATTTTTTGAGGTGCACTCTTGTCATAAATTAATCTATTACTTTTCCTACATAATTTGTAACACAAAACAGTGGTAAAATATAAATTAAGGAGTCTTAGACCTTTCCAACGATATATATTTTGTCATGATTAGATTAGGATTTATTTGAAATATGGTGAAGTAAACGTAGGCGTCCCGGTGACGGGACGGTGACAGTTAAAGGGTTAAACAGTTAAAAACATAAATAAGTACATAAAGTTTATGGATAAACTATGTCAAGTCGAACATTAAACATCAAATGATTCCAAAGAGAAATCAACACAGCTCGGTGATTGTTGATTCTTTTTGCAGTCAACAAAATGATTTCGGAAACAACTCACAGCCATAGAAACATTTTTATAAATGGTTTTGGTTTTGCTTTGAATTGCTTTGGCTTTGCTTTGCAATTTCAGAATCTCATCCAAACCAGATTTCTGTTATTTTTGTATTATTATGTAAACCTTTGTTTTTTTCTTATAAGCTGGTGTTTTATAGTCTTTTATTGTGCATGCAAGCACTCAGTCTGTGTGACTGACGTAAACTGACTCTGACGCTTGTGAAGCGTGTTCTCTGCATGTATATGTGCTGTCTGCGCACAAGCGTGGCTGTATGATCATGCATTGGATTGCGTTGTGCTACTTCTGATCTTTCCTCTCTGTTAAACGCAGTGAAATGCACATACACACACATAGAAAACTTCTTTCTTCTGCCCCAGTTCTGTCACGCTGCCTGTGAAGTTCCTGTGCGTCAATAGGGGAAAAGGAAAAGAAACTATTCTGATGGTGTCAACTGGCCCCGTTTAGTACAGCGCCTGTGAAACCCTGCACCCACCCTCCCTCGCTTTATACAGCACATGACTGGCGTTTCATTTGAACTGAGAATCCCTGCTAAGTTTTAATTAATCAAAAAGCACAATGCTTATCTTATCAGCTGATCGTTTTCATTTTGATTACGGGCTGGCGGGCGGGAAGACTGATCCTCAGGAGGAATAGGCCCCTAACTGCAGGCAGGCTGATGCTTATCGGTCTGTTTGCAGAGACAGGACAGACCAGCTGCCTTTGAGCGTCGCCAGCCCTCAGGTTAAGGGCTTAAGACATAGGCAACCTCCTGAATCCCTTCTGTGGTTCTTCTTATCTCCATCAAATGCAATCTCGCTTAGATAAAAGACATTTGTTTAGGGCCTTTATTTATCAAAGCCTGCCATGCTCTGTGATGGACTCTAAGGTGGAAATATTTTTTGTAATTCTTCACAGAAACAAAGAAATGGGCATGACAGGTGTGTGATTGTTTGTGTGTGTTATCTTGATGAACGTAACCTAGACTTTTACACCATCTGAGTGTGTCTTGGCATGCAAAACTTACTGAAATGCTTAATGAATCTTTTTGGTTGCTAGGGTGTTGGGTGGTTTTTTAAAGGTCCAACCAAGTGTTTGCGACCTTTTTGATGCCAGGAACCCCCAATTATGATGGTGTGTGTGTGTGTGTTTACATATGTATATAAATATACACGCACATATATTATGTAAACACACTTTTATTTTGAATACGATTGATCGATTTTGATCGACAGCACTATTAAATGTGTAATTTTTTAAGATAAAAGTATAAAAACCCATTAAAGCGGTAAAAAAAAGATAAATATGTGTACAATATTATATATTAATATACATACAACGTATATACTATATTGTCAAAAATAATGAACTGGTTTGACTACTTTAGTAATTTCCATGAGTACTAATTCCATGAGCAAAAGTTTGGACAGGACCCTTTTTTATTCTAACATGACAATGCCTCTGTGTATAAGGCAAGGTTTATAGAAAAATGTTGGATTCAGTCAGTGTGGAAGAACTTGACTGGTCTGCATAAGCCAAATTCTAATCCCTGCTGAACTTTAAAAGGCAGACCTTGAGCCAAAAACTCATCACCAAACACCAATGAATTATATAGACAAAAGTATTGGGACACCCCCTTCTTTAGAACAGAAAAAGGCACTTCCAAAACTGTAGCAACAATGATGGAAGCGTAATTCATTTGTATTTCCATCTCTGTTGGTTCCGTTTTGGAAGTGTCTAAAATGACTGTCCCCATATGCACAAGTCATTGGTGTTTGGCTCAAGGTCAGCAGGGATTAGAACTTGGCTTTATGCAGACCAGTAAAGTTCTTCCACACTGACTGAATCAAACATTTCTCTATGAACTTTGCCTTATACACAGAGGCATTGTCATGTTAGAATAAAAAAGGGTCCTGTCCAAACATTATGCTTAAACATTCACATTAGTACTCATGGAAATTACTGAAGTAGTCAAACCTGTTCATTAGAAGGGTGTCCCAATACTTTTGGCAATATAGTGTATATGTGTGTGTGTTAATAGAGAGTTTGAATTATTCTATAATAAATTAAATATTAGTGCTGTCAAAAAAAATTGCATCCAAAAAAAATGTGTTTTATATAATATGTGTGTTTATATGTAGAAATGCATGTATATATTTAAGATATATATGTAATATATGTTTTATTTATAAATAAAATATGAATATATAGGTATACATAAATAAAATAAATATTTCTTAGATATGTGTAGATATGTTGAAACTGTTAATCGCGATTAATCAATTTGACAGCACTATTGAATGTTTTTTTAAAGATACAAGTATAAAAACCCATTCAAACTCTAAAAAAAATATATGTGTTAAATATTATATATTAATATACATACTATATATATATGTTAATGGAGATTTTTCATTATTATATAATAAATAAAATAGCACTTCTGTCAAATCGATTAATAGCAATTAATCACACCCGGAATAAGTTTGTAAAAAATATATGTAATTTATATTTATATATAATATAAATCATATATAAATGTTAATATATATTATGTAAGCACAGACTTTTAATCATGATTAATCGATTTTACTGCACTATTACTTATGTAATTTTTGACGATATGAGTCAAAAGTTAAATAAATACCTATTTAAACTGTAAAATTATATGTACCTGTGTATAAGATGTGTTTACACAATCTAAAATGTGTGTTTTCTTTTGTCTTTTATTTAATTATGTGACCCTGGACCACAAAACCAGTCTTAAGTAGCACAAGTATATTTGTAGCAATAGCCACAAATACATAGTATGGGTGAAAATTATTGAATTTTCTTTTATGCCAAAAATCATTAGGATATTAAGTAAAGATCATGTTCCATTGAGATATTTTGTAAGTTTCCTACCGTAAATAGATCAAAACTTAAATATTGATTAGTACTATGCATTGCTAAGAACTTTTCTGCCAACTTTAAAGGCGATTTTTCTCAATATTTAGATTTTTTAACACATCATACATCAATGGAAAGCTTATTTATTCAGCTTTCAGATGATGTATAAATCTCAATTTCAAAAAATTGACACTTATGACTGATTTTGTGGTACAGATTCCAAATTAGATATGTAAAATGTGTTTTTTTTCTCCTGTGAAAATTAAAAAAAAAAAAAAAAAAAATACATTATTAGTGATTTATGATATTTGCCATCTGATTTCTATGAGGTAACAGAAGAATTCCTGCAGCAGGGTTCTGTAAATCATCAGAACCTCCAAAACAACCAATCTTTCTGTCAAACTTCCTCAACATCAGTGAAAATGATCAAATCTAGTTGTTCCTACTGAGAGACACACTCTCACATACACACAGGCATTCACAATTGTAAACTCCTACCTCTTCTCCGAGCCCACTGTTTCAGAACAATAACGCAATAATGGAAACCATTTTCCCTGTAACAGTTTCTGGAAAGACATTTATTTCACTTTAACCTCCATGTGTTAGAGATGTTCTCGGTAATGGTGCAGGTCTGCCAGCTTACAACATACAGTATAAGTCCTATTTCACCACCTACTGTACAACAGAAGTGTGAAACTCACTTTTCTACTCTCTCTTTTCCCGCAGGGAGTTCGGTTGGCGAGATCCTGAATTACCTGAAGTCATTCAGATGCTGCAGCACCAGTTTCCCTCAGTTCAATCCAATGCGGCGGCATATTTGCAACACCTTTGCTTTGGCGACAACAAGATTAAAGCTGAGGTAAATATAACTTTATATCACTAGTAATGATCGTGTACCTTCCTATCAAAGGCACATTTGTAGGCGAAATCTGTTCAGAAAGCTTTTTTTGTGGCCTTGGAGAAGGTAATTAGTGTTGAAAGTGCGATCTGAATGCTAAATTCCATATCTTCTGGCAAAATCTTTTTACCTTGGGAAAAACTCTTGCTACCTTTTTTATATGTTGTTGTGTGAAATTAATTCTTGTACATACCTTTGACAAATAATTCACCCCTTTAATGAAATTTGATGCCAGGTCTCTGAAGGTAGATCTCCCAGCTGTAAGTTTTCAGAATTATGAAGAGTGCCTTGGATTGCACCAGTAATTAAGCACTAATAGCACAGCCAAACAATACATGGAAAGCTGCATATTGACAGCCGTTCTCCACGCAGCAGCTCTATAATTGTATCCCAGAGGCTTAAGAGAGGCTTGGAGGACAAGGAAATTAAATTTGGAGAATAAATCTGCAGGAGCAAAACAGCAACAGAGGGAGAGACGAGCTAGCCGACAAACTTTTAAATGATATTTAATGAAAAAAAAAAAACAGCAAGAGCCAAATTAGTTTATCCAGCGATGAGCTCCACTTCAAACCAGCATTTTTCTCCATCTGAAAAATGTCTTATTTATTAAGAAAAGACACTAAATGAATCCCCGTGCTTTCTTTGATCCGCCCGTTCATCAATTTCACCACACACCGAAATGAACTTGTTGCATGTTGTTCTCATAAAACATTTGGAGCAATGTTCCATCATAGGTTGATTGATTAGATTTAGGCCTATATATTCAGTTTCTCTTTAGTGTGCTATTTTGTTTTCTTGGAAATAAACAAAAAATTGGCAGATCATTTTCATCTGTGGTTCTCAACTGTTTTCTCTCTCTCCCTCTATGAACAACTAGTTATAAAGTGCATTTGCAACAAAAAGCAACATGTGCCATACCAACTTCCCAAATTTGTAATTACAGTCATTTATAAACCTGTTGCCAACAAAAGACAAGCTTTAAGATCTCCCTGCAGTTTTCTGACATAATAAAAGCTTAGGGGTGAGATGGGTTGCTGTAATAAACCGTTGAAATAATGAAATATCTTGGTAATTAGTGGTGTTGCAATATATCGGCACTATTTGAAAATGAATAGTACACATACGTTAAACTCTCATTTGTGATTTATTTCATTCATACTTGACACCGGAGGGCGCCGTCATGCAGGAAGTCCGCAATAAAGGAGTATTAAAATAAATTACTTTTGAGAAAACCCCGAATATGGACAAAGGCATCCTGTGGTCCGCCACTAAATAAAAAAATATAAATCGGTAATTGCAACTTTTTTTTTCTCTTAATTCTGATGTTTTTTCTCAAAACTTTTACTCGCAATTGCGAGTTATAAAGTCAAAACTGCTAGATATAAACTCACAAAAGCATTAAAAACATTATCTTTGAACATTTATCTTCTTCTTGCGCTCCTTCCTTCACAATACCATGACAGAAGACCGGACCCTACCGAACAGTAAAGTGGCGTGTTTCCTCGTGTTTTATTTTTCATTACTGTCAGTTTTTTCTTTTTGTTTTATCATGAATAACCCTGCCTGCCTCCTCCTCATGCTGGAGCAGAGGAGCCTTTCGCTCAAGGACCATACAAAACTGTTTGTGGAAATCTCCAACCTTACACACTACCCTGACTACTGCCTCTGCACTTTCTATAAGACCAGCTTGAACAACGAATGCAAAGCGCAGTTGTCCTCGGGAAAATTTTGCCGCATACATTGAGTGGGACTTCACAGACGACGACACCAGCCCCACTCACAACCCAGAGCCCAGCCCACCACCACCCCACCTCCTGTCGTCTGAACTCTCTACCTTCCCTGAACTCACTGTCTGCCCCGAATTGTCTACCTGCCTGGATTTCCCACCCTCCATCTCTTGCCTCCACCTGTCATCACCACTGCCTCAGTTCTGCCACTGCTGTCGTCCGACAGCCCCTCAGCTCACCCTCAGCCCACCATCTGTGAGGTGGGCGAGCCGCGGCTCTGCCCGTCTACATCGGCGTCATGGCTGGAGGATCCCACATCTCCGCCTCTAGCCTCTAGAACCCAGTGGCTCCACCCTGGCTCTTAGCTCCCTCGTCTCCACCGTCACCCGTCGGCCAACCAGCTCAACTGGGCTCCCTCGTCCCTCTGGCTCCAGCCTTGGTCGGTCATTGACCCGCCATTGCCTCAGTCTGCTCCACCTCAGTCTGCTGTCACTCTGTCTCTGCCACAGACTTCTGGATCTCCATCTCCGCCTCGGTCGCCTGAGCCTTGGGCTCCACCCTGGCCCTCCACCTGCTCCGCCACCGTTGGTCTGCCCCCTGGAGTCATGAACTGTGACAACTGCTAGATATAAAGTTAATGAGTTAAGTCAAAATTGTGAGATGTAAACTTGCCATTTCTAAAAACATTTTAGTCTTTTTTTGACTGGATTTTATAACTCCCAGTTGTGAGTTTATATCAAACAAAAAAAAAAAATGGAAGGACCAATAGTGGAGGGAGGGTGGGGTTTCAGGAGGAGGAAGTCCAGGGTGGAGATGACGGAGGAAGGAGCCATGGTGAAGACTGGAAGGACCAGAGTGGCTTTGATGGAGGGAGGAACCAAGAAGGAGACAGAAAGATCCAAGGTGGCTTAGATGGAAAGACATAAAGTTCTGAGAAATATAACATAAGACTTTATATCTTTAAATTGTGACTTTTTAATTGTGACACACAATTGCAAGTTATTAAATCAGAATTGTGAGATGTACACTCGCAATTCTAAAAACACATCTTTTTTCCTCCTGAAAGGTGGACTTTATAACTCCCAACTGCAAATTTATATCACAGGAGAATCTAAATTGTAACAAACTTCTTGCATCTGTGACTTTATTTCTCAGAATTGTGAATTTATATCATGCAATCCTGAGAAAAAAGTCAGGATTGTGAGATTATATTATGGAACTCTGAGTAAAAAAAGTCAGAATTGTGAGTCGCAAAAACATTTTATTATTTTTTATTCAGTGGCAGAAATGGGTTTCCGTAGCATCCAGCTATTGCTGTAGCTGAATAAAATGCAGAAAGAAATGTTTTATATAATGAAGCATGATGAGAATCAGCACACGATTATAACAGTATATGGTTTATCTGTGTTCTTCAAGCCATCTCAGGTATTTTCATATGGATGTCTATTTGTTACAATACTAATCAACATAGCATTTACGACCGTATACACTCTTAAGAAAAATGGTTCTATATAGTACCAGAAAAGGGTTCTTTGGCTTGTAACAATAGCAGAACCCTTTTTGGTGCTAAATAGAACCCTTTTTTATAGGGTTCCATACAAACAATAAAAGAACCATAAATTAAACATTATTGTTACTTATTAAGTGGTGAAGAGGTATCCTTAAAAAGCATCCTTAACTGAACAGGGCTGGTCATTTACATGTTCTCTTACACTGAAAAGAGAAAAAGACATGATTGGAAAACAGGAACGATTTAAAAAGTAAAAAATAATAGACATTATAAGAAACAAATATTTACCTGATAAGAGTGTGTTGGCAGTCTGTTGGATAACTGAACTTCAGAAGATCAGCAATGAGACAACTTTTTTTCTGTTAGTAAAACATAAATAAGTAATTAAAAAAAAAAAAACAATATGGA
This sequence comes from Cirrhinus molitorella, assembly GCA_033026305.1. Lineage (NCBI taxonomy): Eukaryota > Metazoa > Chordata > Actinopteri > Cypriniformes > Cyprinidae > Cirrhinus > Cirrhinus molitorella. The sequence continues at coordinate 19,047,959 of CM065140.1, read as the reverse complement.
TACAATATGGATCTGTTACTTGCGTAGTGAAGAGGATTGTCAGAGCTGCTCACACTTAGGCTACATGTGATTTAAAAAGAAGAGAAAAGAATATATTTGTTTGGAAACCAATACAATTTTAAATGTAATTTTGTATTTAAAAGTAAGAATTAAATCATTTACCTGTTGAGAGTGTGTTGACAGTCTGTAGTTGGATCTCTCAGCTCCAGAAACTCACTAATAAGGTGCTTTGACAGTTACAGATTTGAAAATCAAAAGGGCGGGAATAAAGAACCCTAACTCTAACTCTAAGAACCATTTCAGCATTAAAAGGGTTCTTCAGGATGCTATGGTTCTAAATAGAACTGTTACTACATGTAAAGAACCTTCAAAGAACCATCTTTTTTTAGAGTGTAGAATACTATAAAATTAGAATCAGCACACAGAAGGAAGTTCAAACACTCGATCGACACTATAACGCAAGTTTGGGGTAAAAATATGTATTTGAATAGGTCCTGATGAGCACCCAACCTTTTCATGTTGACATCTGCCTTATTCGGTAGCTTCTGCAAAGTTATGAATTTGCGCCAAAATAATTTATATTTTGATTGGATATGCATCTATAAACTAAACTAGAATGTTAACAATGAACTAAGATGTTTCTCAATGCTTTTAAAAGCATGTGAGCCTATTTATTTAGCATTTTTCAATGTATTTAGCATTCATTCTTCCCTCCAGTTTGTGACCCAATCAGAACAGACCTGCTGCCCACTTTTAGGTTGTGACCTACCAGTTGAGACCCACTGTTCTGTTTCATCCCACAGTCATCATATCTGAGGTCTCTAAAAAGGTCACTTACTCATGGTTCATGGACTTAACACATCTAGCACATTATTATGCAACTCATTGTATTACGCAACAAGCCTGTGTTAGTGTAATGTATTCTACATAAATCATTATATCCTGAGGTTTTCTGCAATGTTTTTAATGTTACTGCAGCCTCATTCTCAGTTAAGTGCAGTTTCCTTTTCAAGAGTTCGATACAGTACCAGCAGTAAATGTCCAAACCTAACGATCATGTATCCATCTAAAATGACATCGCAAAGACTGCAGAAACAGAGCATTGAGGGTATCTAAATGATACACATTGTGGTGGTACCGGACCAGTAGTGTGTGTGTGTGTGTGTGTGTGTGTGTGTGTGTGTGGTTGCTTGGTAAAGCAGTACAGTTAATTATATGTGACAGTACTGCAGCAGATGGTGCCGAAGCCCTGAACAAGTCATTTCACCCCTGCCATTCTTTTTCCTTGACATACATATACATAGATGCTTTCACATTATGGAGTGGATTGTGAAAAATGACACTAGTCAACATCCCCCAACCCCCCACACACACACTTTTTTTTGCATAATATACCAGTCAGAATACAACAAGTGATTTATTTGAGGGCTTTTTAGTGTATCAAAACCATACAGCGTGACCAGTCCAACTAATTCCGAACCAGTGACTCTTATGAGATGGCTCTTTTTACCAGCTCAAACACATATGCTTATATTGTACGTTAAGGGATAGTTCATCTGGAAATGAAAAATGTGTCATCATTTACTCACCCTAAATGATTTTTTGAAGGATGTTGGTAACCAAACAGTTTTTGTTACTGTTGACACTGATCGAGTCGAGTACGCAAAGAAACATTCAGTAACAAAATATCTTTTGTGTTCTGCAGATGACAGAAATCAGGTTTGGGTTAAAATAAGGGTGAGTAAATGATGACAAAATGTTAATTTTAAGGTGAATCGTCTCTTTAAGGCTTGAGATCAGTAAACAGGTACTGATTGATTAACACAATAAATATTCCTTTTGAATCACTGAATAAGGATTTGTTTAATCATTTGATTTGCTAAAAATAACCACCTCAAAGAATCATTCAGGAATCTGTTGGACTGGTCGCACCATATGATTTTGATTCCCTAAAAAGAACCGGCGAATAAAAATCATTTGTGTGATTATAATTTGGACTGTTCACATTGTATGTTTTGATTCATTAAAAATAACTGCTTATAAAAATAATTTGTTTAATAATCATTTGGACTTTTTGTGTAGCAAGTTGTGTAGCTTTGATTCACTAAAATGAGCCAACTTCTTATTTATTCAGCAATCATTTAAACAGTTTGCATTGTATCGTTTTGGTTCACTAACAAGTAATGACTCATAAGAATAATTTATTCGAGAATCAGTTGGACTGGTCACACTGTATAATTTTGATTCACTGAAAAAAACTGACTCATAAATGTTTTTGTTTAAAAATCATTTGAAGTGTTTGCATTGTATAATTTTGATTCACTAAAAAGAACCAACTCATAAGAATCATTTATTCGGGAATCTGTTGGACTGTTCACTTCATAGTTTGGATTCACTTAAAGGAACTGCTCATAAAAATCATTTGTTTGATAATCATTTGGACTGTTCGCATTAAACCTTTTTGATTAACTAAAGAGAACTAACTCTTAAGAATCATTTATTCAGGAACCAGATCGACTAGTTGCACTGTACGGTTTTAATTCACTCAAAAGAACTGAATCATAAAAATTGTTTGTTTATTAATCATTTAGACTGTTCACATTGTATTCTCACAATTTATTTGGAAATCAGTTGGATTAAACATGCTTTATAGTATTGATTCACTAAAAAGAAAATAACTAACTCATAAAAATCATTTGTTTAAAATATTTTGGACTGTCCCCATTGTATGTTTTGATTGACTAAAAAGAATTGATAGTTTTTATAGTTTTTATTCACTAAAAAGAACCGACTCATAAGAATAATTTATTTGGGAATCAGTTGGATTGGTCACGCTGTATAGTTTTAATTCACTGAAAAGAACTGGCTCATAAGAATCATTTATTCGAGAATCAGTTGGACTGGTCACACTGTGTAGTTTTGATTCACTAGAAATAACAAAATTGACAAAAAAAAAAGTTTTGATTTACTAAAAATAACACTGGTTTAATGATCAATTAGATCCACCAGTTGAATGGTTTTGATTCACTTAAAACAACCTGCTCATTTGAGTCATTTGTTCATTGGACTACTCTTGTTGTTACATGTTTAGCATTGTAGATTCAGTAGCAGTGTTTTAAAGTAGTGCATGAAATACTGTCAGAGTGTTTTATTGCAGTATCCTGTCCTTAATTGCTCATCCGAACATCATTTTCTCGAAATACATCACGTTACGGAAGTCAAACGAGTAGTGAAGGCAGTTTCATATTGACATTTTTAAAGATAGATGTAAATGAACTTTAGTCAGACAGGAACTAGCGCACACACTGAAGCAGACTTGGATGGGAAAGGAGAACGGCTATCAGATGACAGAGCAGTATCTCCCGCAGCAGAGGTGAGGAGAATACTGATTAGGCCAGCATTTCAGCCAGACAGACCGAGCTCTGATGTTTATGGTCTTCCTGCTGAACTATAGTGGCCAAGTGCAAAGGCAGCTCTTTCTCGTCCTCAGCTGGCCACTATTTATAGCAGGTGGCTCCACCAAAGCTCCCCAGGTCCGTCTCTTGTGCAGCCCGCCTCTGGCTAAAGTTCAGCTTTATCAGCCCTTTTTGGAGGGAAAATCTAATCCGTCAATATCCATTTGCACGTGTGCTCTAGAGTCAAGAGCAAGCACTTCCGTCCTGTCTGCTCATGCCTCTAATTGAATATCTCAGCGTCTCCGCTGCTTCAGGACTATGTTAACACTCAATTAATTTCTCTTAGTTCTTTGCTTCTCAAACAAAGTGGTCGCTATTGGTTCACAGAACATTTTCTCAATGTCTGCTTGATAGAACCTGCTTTTGTTTGTCGCTTCCAAACATGTTGCGATCACGATAATTAATTGTACTTCCTCTGTATGATGTTTTGTGTACTGGGGCTGTGTTCTCAGAAGTGCGAATCTCACCGCATGAATGAAACGAAGGCTTTTGTGTGGTGACGCACATGTCTGTTTGCCTCTCGGGATGAACCGTGCTTTTGTTTTCCTGTCAGGTGTGGTTTGAATATTCATGGTGTACATGCAGTACAACTCAAAAACAGGATGAGAAGTACCCTTATGGAATGGACTACTAGATCGCTTCTCACCTTCAGACAAAGCCACACAAAGAAACAGGGTTGTAATCTCCATTGGAGTGAGTGGTGATTTGAAGCCATAGCTCTGATCTGTAGTGACGTACTATTCAGAAGCACATCTGCCAGGGCTGCTCCGACGCTCATCTAAAGCTAATGCAGCAGGGTATTGTGTATGCCAGTTGGCAGCGGGACAGGAAATTGGAAATTCATAGTGCAATCACTTGATGAATCTGCAGATAGACACAGGTGTGACTTTCTCTTAACGATTTAGCCCTGATGGTTTTATGTCAAATTGTTCAAAACGCTTTTGGCTTGCTGTTTGTAATGGATCAGACTCAAGCAAATTAAGCCGCCAAATAATATCCAAGAAATATACTGTGATTTTTATTGACTAATGTCTTATTATTTCTTCGCTTTCATAATATTCCAAACATGTTATTTTGGTCTACTTTTATGATGTTTTTTTTTTTTTTTTACTTTTTGGAGCTTGGCAGTAATTTTATTTCTGTCATGACAACTCTCAGAGGGATTGGCATGGTATTGTACATGACAATGTTAATGTATTTGGTCTTGGCGGAATAGATCTGCTACGCTGCTGCTGCTGTGACAGAGCAAGTACCGAGACTTGCTACTGCCAATACATCCACAATATGCTGCTGTAAGCATGTAAGAAACACTGATGTTGCACATATAACATATATAATTAACCCCCATATAGCATATATGAATCACCTCGTAGCAGATCTATACAGGTGGAGCTGGGGAAGGTGGAGGGTTTCTGAAGTATGCTGCAAACTGCTACACCTAGCACTAGTCATGTATTTGAATGTTGAGCAGTGAGCTCATTGGATACTGATATAGGAGAGAACCAATCGGCTGTGCCATGTGATTATGATGTCATGTTGAGTCTGTTATGTTTTTTATCTGATATTTAATTATTTTTTATTTTATTTCAGCTTTTATTTTATTTTAGTACTAGTTAGTTTTAGTTATTGTTATTTTATTTAATTCATTTCATTTCATTTTATTTATTTATTTAAATCATTTAAGATTTTTATTAAATAAAATGGTAATACAAACTCGCAATTCTGACTTTTTTTTCAATTGTGAGTTAAGTCAGAATTCTGAGAAATAAATTCAGAATTGTGTAATATAAACTCGCAATTGCAAGTTATAATGTCAGAATAAGTGATATAAACACTCCATTCTACGAAATAAAGTCACAATTCTGAAGTTAGAATTGCAAGATATAAACTTGCAATTACAAGAAACTTGCAATTACAAGTTATAAAGTCAGAATTGTGAGATATAAACTCGTAAATCTGACATTTTTCTCAAAATTGCATGATATAAACTTGCAATTATGAGTAATAAAGTCAGAATTGTGAGATATAAACTCGTAAATCTGACATTTTTCTCAAAATTGCATGATATAAACTTGCAATTATGAGTAATAAAGTCAGAATTGTGTGATATAAACTTGCAGTTGTGAGTTCTAAAGTCAGAATTGCAATATAAACTCTCCATTCAAGAAATAAAGTCGCAACCGAAGAAATAAAGTCAGAATTGCAAGATATAAACTTGCAATCGCAAGTTATGAAGTCAGAATTGCAAGATAAAAACTTGTAAATTTGACCTTTTTTTCCTCAAAATTGCATGATATAAACTTGCAATTACGAGTAATAAAGTCAGAAGAAATTCTGAGAAATTCTGACTTAATAACTCGCAATTGCGTGTTATAAACTTAAAATTGCGAGATATAAAGTCAGAATTGCAAGATAAACTCTCCATTCTGAGGAAAAAAAGTCACAATTCTGAGAAATAAAGTCAGAATTGCAAGATATAAACTTACGATTACGAGTTATAAAGTCAGAATTGAGATATAAACTCACAAATCTGACTTTTTTTCTCAGAATTGTGTGATATAAACTCACAATTGAGAGTTATAAAGTCAGAATTGCAATATAAACTCTCCATTCTGAGAAAAAAAAGTTGCAGTTCAGAGAAATAAAGTCAGAATTGCTTGATATAAACTAGCAATTGCAAGTTATAAAGTCAGAATTCCAAGATATAAACTCGCAAATCTGACCTTTTTTTTAAAGAATTGCGTGATATAAACTTCCAATTGCGAATCAGAATTGAGAAATAAACTCGCCATTCTGAGAAATTCTGACTTAATAACTCCCAAATGTGCATTATAAAGTCAAAATTGTGAAATATAAACTTGCGATTCCAAGAACATATGTCAGCCTTTTTTCCCTCAAAACTTTTATAGATTATAACTCACAGTTACAGGTTTATATCTCACAATTCTAAGAAAAATTCAAAATGGCAAAATAAAAAGTCACAATAACCTTTTTTTTATTTTGTATTCAATGGCAGAAATGGTCTTCCATAGAAAACAGCAGCTCAGGCATTTTGCCAAATAGCAAGTCTTCAAGTCAAGTTCAAAAAGACTTGAAGATCAGAAAAATAATAGCGGCATGTTCATTTGTGAGGAAGCTATTCCTGAAAATATAAAATGTCACGGCTATCAAGATGAGAAGGCTGTGGTGAATTGATGTCAATTAGTGTTGTTTTTCCATTGCGTTCAAAAACACATGTTTTTTGTCGTGTGGTCTCAGATCCTCAAATGAACTTGGCTGGCTTTAATTGACTTTAGTGTAGAACAGCAAAGCTGTGTAGATAGAGATTTACTCACACCTCTCAGTCTGTTTAGCTGTCTGAAGAGTGAGTCATTCTCCGGCTCCCTTTAGTATTGATTTTTCAAATACACTGGTTATGGATTCAGTGCCTCCTATTTGTTCATTTATCCTCCGAATGATCTCATGGGCTGACACTAAGCTGTCTTGGTATGACTTAACACTGAATTCAGACTTTTTTTTTTTCATTTATATGAGGCAGCACTGCTGAATGTCAGAAGGGAAAGGTCAGCGTTTCAAATGTCCTCCCATGAGTTGAGACCAAAGCCGCCGTGTTTTCACTAACCAATAATTCTTGATTAGATCAAATGAAGTTACATTGAAATCAGGAGTTAAAGTTCAAAATGTGAATATGAGTGAATTTTCAAAGCCCCTTTCAGCTCACTGATGCCTCGAGTGGACAAAACGCATTCTGAGTTATATATATTATCTTCATTATATGAGATTTATTTATTTGAACATTGTTCTTGTCATGTTACATTAAAACTGACTTAAAAACTTTTATTGTTCCAAACCCAGACTTTAAATCTTAAAATGCACATCACCCTTCACCCTTCTATCTTTCTGTTTCTCTCAGATACGGAGGCAGGGAGGTATTCAGTTGTTGGTGGACCTGTTGGATCACAGAATGGCTGAAGTACACAGAAGCGCCTGCGGTGCCCTGAGGAACCTCGTTTATGGCAAAGCCAATGATGATAATAAAATCGCTCTGAAAAACTGTGGTGGGATTCCTGCGCTGGTTCGCCTGCTGCGTAAGACCTCTGATGTGGAAGTCAGAGAACTGGTCACAGGTAAGAACTTCTGCTAGCTTTGATATGCCTCTTTTTTTAGTTTGAGTTTTATTATCCACCTTATTTAGCTCTAAGAGCGGGTGCAGCCATTTGTAAATTGTATGGGTCTGGCTTTCATTCTCATCCACATCCAGCTATTTTTAGCTGTACAAAACAGCTCATTTTGCAGCTTCATATTGCAAATGTGTGTCTTACCATATTATTTTAAAGCATTATCTTAATTATGAACGCACTGGTTTGTAGTACAAACAGTTTTTTAGTTTACTGCACTTTGTTATTCTTCTCGTTATTTCGCTAAAGCAGCTAATTCTTCCTTGTCGAAGAATAAGGTGGATAGGAATTTTAGTTTCCCCGTCAGTTCACTCTAAGCTGTGTCAAAACGCTATGGGGAACGCCCCCGGCGAGACACCGTACTGAAGCGTGTGTAGAACAACCAGTTAGAAGAGGAACGTCATGAGCGGGATGACGTAATCGACCAGGAAGCATAAGAGAGCCCCGGCAAACGCTCACTTTAGCTTTTGCTCTTCAGCGAGCGCGTCTGATGTGTGTGTGTGTGAGAGACAAAAAAGAAAAGAAAGTTCTAGTCTATCATGCCAAAAGCCAAAACAAAAAAAGAAGAGGTGGCGAGCAAACAGCATTTTAGATCGTGCATTCCCCCGTGCAAACGCTACATCTCGCCGGGGGATACGCACGATCTTTGTGTTGTTTGTCTGAGAGCGGAGCACGCACAGTCAGCCCTCGAAAAGGCTGACTGCTATGCTGCCCTACAAAGGCAAAAGACCTTAACTCGCTAGAGTGTGAAACTGAGAAAAATGACTTTAAAGTTGTTTTATTTGTCCAGACAAATTAATTAAAGGTATCTAAAACATTTAACTGCCAAATGTTTATTGACCTACCTATATTTAATTTGGGTGGACAAATAAAAAAACTCAAAAAAGTCATTTTTCTCAGTTTCACACTCTAGCGAGTTAAGGTCTTTTGCCTTTGTAGGGCAGTATGACTGCGAGCTATTGCCGCTGTGCGTGCTCCGCTCTCGGTTGGCTGTGTTTGATGAGTCAGGCCAGCCCCGCGAGCCCTCTGGCAGCGGTCCCGCTGTGGCTGAGGCCCAGCGGCGGCTGTTGTCATGGGGCTCGCAAGTGGATCTAGTGGAGGGCTCTGAGACGGGTTCTTCCCTTTCTCGGGCTTCACCCGCTAGATCCTCTGCCCGTTCTCACGGTTCGGAAGCCCGCGTTGCGGTTTCTTCCCCCATGGGAGCGGGCGCAGCGCTTCATCTATCTTCCTCCGAGGAGGTTGATGTGATGAGCGTTGATTTAGAGGAGACTGTGGACTTGCCACCACAGTCCCTCGCGTATGAGGAGCTCGTGGAGGTTGTGACACGGGCTGTGGCCAAACTAAATATTGATTGGCCAGCCGAACGCGAGGACGCTCGTCCCAAGAGCAAGTTGGACAAGCGCTTCCTTCGTGTTAGGTCGCAACCTTCATGCCGGGGCCTTCCGTTTTTCCCTGATCTCCACACTGAGGTGTCGAGATCATGGGGGAAACCGTATTCAGCCCGTATCTTCTGCCCCAGTGTTTCCACTTACTCCAACGTGGTGAGGTTGAATGACATGGGCTATGGGGCGGTGCCAGCGGTAGAGCAGACGCTTGCGAGCTATCTCTCCCCCGCTTCGGCATCGTCCCTGAAGGCCCCGAAGCTTCCCACCAAGGCTCTTAAAACAACATCTTCCTTGGTTGGGAAGGCTTACGCGGCAGCAGGTCAGGCCGGTGCGTGCTTGCACACTATGTCAGTGTTGCAGGCATACCAGGCCGACCTGCTGAAGGACCTGGATGAGAGGGAGGGCCAGGAATCCGACGCAGTTGCTGAACTGCGTCGGGCCACAGACCTGTCGCTTCGTGCCACCAAGGAGACGGCCAAATCCATCGGCCGCTCCATGGCAGCTTTGGTGGCTACGGAGCGACACCTGTGGTTGAATCTGTCCGACATGGATGATAAGGACAGATTCTTCCTGTTGGATGCCCCGCTCTCGCCTTCTGGCCTTTTCGGCGACGCAGTTAATTCCGTCGTTGAGAGGTTTCAGGAGGCGAGGAAGCAAGCGGCGGCATTCCAACGCTTCCTCCCTCGTCGCCAGGTCCCTGGGGCTGCTGAGCGGGAGCAGCCCCAGGCGCATAGCTCCTCATATCGCCAGCAGCAGAAGGAGAGCGTCGCTACTCGTACCCCCCCTCCTAGGGGGTCGAGTCGGCGCTCTCGGCGGCCGGGGCCCTCTGGTCAGAAGCCGGATCTGAGGTCCGTTCTTTTGGCCAAGAGGGCCAAGGCCAAGCGGCCCTGACATTTTAGTCAGGGCCCTGAGGGCAGCCCCTGTTGGGGAGGAAAGGGTAGCACCTCATCCTACGGTGTCCGATCCTCTTCAGCGCCCTCAGGGGGCTTCACTGATACCCCTGCCACCCCAAGAGGTGCTTCAGGGCTCAGTGGGCTCCTGCGAGCGAGCTGCTCAGTTGTCGCCCGGAGACGGTACGACACGGGTGTGCTCGTTCCCCCCAGGAGACACCAGCCCCGAGGGGCTGGTCTCCCCATCAGACCAAAGCGCTCTGGCCACACCAGAGACCAGCCTCGAGAGGCTGGTTCCCTTAGTAGACTTTCTGGCAGCGTGGAAGCTTCTGCCGAATGTCTCGCAGTGGGTCCTGCAGATTGTAGAGCAAGGCTACAGAATCCAGTTTGGTTCTCGGCCGCCTTGTTTCCAAGGGGTTTTGTCCACACATGTGGGCCCCGAGCAGGCTCTGGTGATGAAGGCGGAAGTAGACGCTCTCCTGAGGAAGGAGGCCATCGAGGTGGTCCCTCCTCTCGAGAGAGAATCAGGGTTCTACAGCCGCTATTTCATAGTGCCAAAGAAGGATGGAGGGCTGCGTCCCATAATAGATTTGCGTCTTTTGAATCGCGCCATAAAACGGTTTCGATTCAAGATGCTCACTCTCAAGCAGATCGTGACGCTGATCAGATCCGAGGACTGGTTCGTCACCATCGATCTGAAGGACGCCTATTTCCATGTTTCCATCCTTCCCGAACACAGGAAGTTTCTGAGGTTTGCTTTCGGGGGCAAAGCATACCAGTATCGAGTTCTTCCGTTCGGGCTCTCACTCTCCCCCCGCACTTTCACCAAGTGTGTGGATGCAGCCTTGGCTCCGTTGCGACTCCAGGGCTTCCGCATACTGAATTACATCGACGACTGGCTGATTTTAGCCCAGTCGCAGCAGGAGGCGGTTCGGCATCGAGATGTCGTCCTCGCCCATATGAAAGAGCTGGGGTTAAGACTCAACGCCAAGAAAAGTGTACTTTCTCCATCTCAGAGGACCACTTATCTGGGCGTGGTGTGGGACTCGACGACGATGCAGGCACATCTGTCTCCTGCTCGTATAGAATCGATTCTCGCGAAAGTCAGAGAAGTGAGAGAAGGGCAGTCACTCACTGTGAAACAGTTTCAGAGACTGTTAGGTCTGATGGCAGCTGCGTCCAACGTGATACCTTTTGGCCTGCTGTACATGAGACCTCTACAGTGGTGGCTCAGGACCAAGGGGTTCTCCTTGAGGGGAGATCCACTTCGCAAGATCAAGGTCACGCGGCGATGCCTTCGGGCCTTAGACATGTGGAAGAAACCATGGTTCCTGTCCTTAGGCCCGGTGTTGGGGGCTCTTTGTCGTCGCGTAACGCTAACGACAGATGCCTCCCTGACGGGTTGGGGAGCGGTCATGAGTGGCCGCTCAGCCCGGGGTCTGTGGGAAGGCCGCCATCTCATGTGGCACATCAATTGCCTGGAGATGCTGGCCGTGTTTCGAGGGCTGAAACACTTCCTCCCAGACCTCAGGGGCCATCATGTGCTTGTTCGCACAGACAACACATCGGTGGTTTCCTACATCAACCGGCAGGGGGGTCTGCGGTCACGCCCCCTTTACAGGCTGGCGCACCAGATCCTCCTCTGGGCCCAGGGGAAGCTGCTCTCACTCAGAGCAGTCTATATCCCTGGGTACCTCAACCAGGGAGCAGACATCTTTCTGTGTCATGCTTGGAGTTCTCTCCAGGCATGGTTAGGGCGTTCCTTTACCCGAGGGTGGGCTACGTCCCTAAAGTGCCGACCTCAACTCCAGGCCCCGTTGTGCTCGAGGCCTTCTGCCCTCCACCCTTCCGGGAAGCAGGTCAAGAGAGGCTGAATCTGTTGTGTCCAGTGCGAGCACTGGACACCTACGTCCACAGAGCTGCCCAGTGGCGTAGATCGGATCAGCTTTTTGTCTGCTTTGGCGCACCCAAAAAGGGGTTTTCCGCCTCTAAGCAGACCTTAAGCAGGTGGGTGGTTGAGGCCATCTCACTTGCTTACGAGTCGAAGGGGCTCCCCTCTCCCTTGGGGGTTCGAGCCCACTCGACGAGGGGTATGGCGGCCTCCAAGGCTTTTTCCTTGGGGTTGGCCCTTCCGGACATCTGTGCTGCGGCGGGCTGGTCCTCTCCGCACACTTTTGTCCGGTTTTATAACCTAGACTTGCCCTCAACTCCAGGTTCCCGGGTCCTCTCGTCCTGATGTGCTCTCTCACACTTGACGGGGGGGCTCGGGCGTATGGCGCAGTTGGTATACTCGTTCCCCATAGCGTTTCGACGCAGCTTAGAGTGAACTGACGGGGAACGTCTTAGGTTACGTATGTAACCCTGGTTCCCCTAGGGGAACGAGAAGCTGCGTCTCCTGCCATACCCCCTGCCCCTCCTTTGCGCTCGCTTCCTTTCAAGCTAAAGTGAGCGTTTGCCGGGGCTTTCTTATGCTTCCTGGTCGATTACGTCATCCCGCTCATGACGTTCCTCTTCTCATTGGTTGTTCTACACACGCTTCAGTACGGTGTCTCGCCGGGGGCGTTCCCCATAGCGTTTCGACGCAGCTTCTCGTTCCCCTAGGGGAACCAGGGTTACATACGTAACCTAAGACGTTTTTCTATCACAGTTTTATGTGCTAGATCAGTCGTTGATTTTCCCTATATATGTATATGATATTAATTCAGCTTAGCGTTAAAGGAACACTCCACTTTTTTTGAAAATAGGCTCATTTTCTAACTCCCCTAGTGTTAAACAGATGAGTTTTACTGTTTTTGAATCCATTCAGCCGATCTCTGGGTCTGGCGGTAGTACTTTTAGTGTAGCTTAGCATAGATCATTGAATCTGATTAGACCAAAAAATGTTCAAAATGTTCAAAATGACCAAAAAGTTGCAATATTTTTCCTATTGAAAACTTGACTCTTCTGTATTTACAGACCGACAGAAAATGAAAAGTTGTGATTTTCCAGGCTGATATGGATAGGAACTATCCCTTGATTATTAGGCCGGAATGAGAGTATAGTCCCTATCCATATCAGCTTGGAAAATCACAACTTTTCATTTTCTGTTGGCCTTTGTACATAATGTAACTGCAGAAAAGTCAAGTTTTAAATAGGAAAAATATTGACAATCTTTGGTCATTATTGAACGAGATGCTAATGGTCTAATCGGTGATTTATGCTTAGCTATGCTAAAAGTGTTAACGGCAGATCCGGAGATCGGCTGAATGGATTCAAAAACAGTAAAACTCCTCTCTAGGGGAGTTGGAAAATGAGCCTATTTTCAAAAAAAGTGGAGTGTTCCTTTAATCTCGCTTTTTCACGTGGTGTACCTCAAGGATCAGTTCTAGGTTTATTTCTGTTTCAAATCTATATGCTTCCTCTTGGTCAGATCATTCAGCTTCATGGTCTCGTTTTGTTCCTTTTGCTGATTGATATTGAAAATTGGTGTGCCTTACCATAGTATTTTAATGTATTATCTTAATTATGACCACACTGGCTTGTAGTGCAAACAGTTTTACTAATTTTAGTAGTTTTAGTAATTAATCACTTTTAAAACATGATGAGTAAAGGGAATCTAAACCTGTGTAGTCATGGAGTTAAGTTCAAATAGGTTCTGATGTTAGCAGGAGTGACATTTTCTTTTAATTACAAGTACAGAAACCCCAAACTTGCTTGTCTAGTGATCTGTTTCAAAGTGGAAACTCATCTGAAATTCTTGCTTGTGGATTTATTAATTATTTTCTTTTATTATTTAGAGAACAATGAACGGTGGAGCGATGCTTGAATATTAGATGACTTCATTTCTGTAGTACTTTAATATATCTAGACTGTCCTGTCAGGAAATGGCTCTGGTTTTGCTCTAGTCACTGTCACTATATATATATATATATATATATAGTACTATGCAATTATACTATGTTTTATTTCATTCTGTTCTATGTTATTTTAATTTATTTTAGCTGTGAAATCTGCTAAACCCAATTTAGGATGTGTACTAAAACTTTTCTTCCTTTAATTTAACAGTTATATGAAAAATTTAGGGATGAGGTATGGAAAGAGATATTTTCAGCTAAATAAATCACCTGTCCCCATAAAAAAACACATACCCAAAGGCTTTGCATTCCCAAACATGTTTCTAAATTGTTTCTGTTACGGAATGGATAGACTTTGGAACGAAGCCACTCTGGAAATGCCTGCTACGCGCTGAATTCAGATTAACATATAAATTAAAAGCATTGCACATGGGGCACTTAGAAAGACTTCCTGTCACAAATTAATCAGCAAGCTGGAAGCCTCAAGGTCTTCGGCTGCCCAGAGGATTCTCAGCCTCTCAATCTCAACCAAAGCAGCGCATCTGAGTCATGTTTGCCTGCCTGTTTGACTCTGCAAAAAATGTGCTGTTTTTTGACAAACAGAAAGATGATGTAGCCATATGGACCCAGTTGGACCCTGATGGTCAGGTGTCCTGTCAGCCTGCTGCCAGCGTCTGCTTCGCTTCAAAGGCCAGTGAGGCTTATGCAAGGCTTTTCCCAGAATGGGAACACCGAGAGTGGAAGACAGAAACACTCTGGACAATTCTTTCCATCTTGGAATATGTTCAGAGACAGTTTGAAAAACAATGCATTCAGTAGTCCCATCTCATCTGTCTGCTATTGGTATCACTGGCACCGCCTTTCCACAAATTCATAACTTCATATGTGACCATGGACCACAAAACCAGTCATAAGGTTCATTTTCTGAAATTGAAATCTGAAAGCTGAATAAATACCCACTGATGTATGGTTTGCCTGGATGTGACAATATTTGGCCGGGATACAACTATTTGAAAATATGGAAGTGAAGTTCTTAGCAATGCATATTACTAATCAAAAATTAAGTTAAATTTACGGTAGGAAATTTACAAAATATCTTCATGGAACTTGATCTTAATATCCTAATGATTTTTTGACAAAAAAGAAAAATTGATCATTTTGACCCATACAATGTATTGTTGGCTAGTGCTACAAATATACCTATGCTACTTAAGACTGGTTTTGTGGTCCAGGGTCACATATCTCTCAAACAGGCAACAATTCATTAGTGTTAATCTCGCTCTGTCACTATTTCTCACGGTGTACCACAAGGATCTGTTCTAGGTCCGTTTCTGTTTCTAATCTAAATGCTTCCTCTTGGTTCATGGTTTTAACTTTAATAGCTAATCTGATGATACACAAATCAATCTTACTGTCTAGCCCAGTTATGTTTTTCTTCCCTTTTATGTTCCTTCCTGCCTACAAAAGTATGGATGGCTGAAAACATCTTAAAACTTAATCTAACAAAACACAAATCCTGTTAGTAGACCTTTAATGCTTTGACGCTTCCCAACATGACATCTCCATTCATATTGACAGAGTTACACTTAAAGGAGAAGTTCACTTCTAGAATGAAAATTTCCTGATAATTTATTCACCCCCAAGCCATCCAAGAAAATCATATCTTCTTCAGTCGAAAAGAAATTAAGGTTTTAAAGGAAAACATTTCAGGATTTTTCTTCATATGTTCAACAACGGGTTGAAATTTCAGCACAGCTTCAAAGGGCTCTACACAATCCCAGCAAAAGAATAAGGTTCTTATCTAGCAAAGCGATCAGTCATTTTCTATGAAAAATACAAATTGATATACTTTTTAACCACAAATGCTCTCACATGTGATGTAGGTGAAAGTACCGACCCAGTGTTTACAAAGTGAACATGCAAAGAATAGTTAAAGACCCGTATTCCTTAGCTGGAATCGTGTAGAGCCCTTTAAAGCTGCGTTGAAACTGCAATTTGGACTTTCAACCCATTGATTCCCATTGAGTCCACTATATGGATTCAAACCCTGGAATGTTTTCCTCATGTTTTCCTTAATTTCTTTGTGACTGATGAAAGAAAGACACGATTACATGGAGTAAATTATCAGGAAATTTTCATTTCGGGAAGTGAACATCCAGAACTCCTTTAATTCTTTACCCATTATAAGGAGTCTTGAAGTATCATTTCTCATTTCCATCCACATTACCTTTAGAAATTAGCCTTTAACCTTTAGCATAGTATTGTCGTTTGTGTTGTGTGGGTGCTGATTAATGTTTTATGAGAGAAAGATTGTGAAGCTTTAAAACCTTGACTCATCTTTTATCATGCATCCTCAAATGCAATAAGAGGCTGTACACCACGTTGACATATAGTTTTCCTAAAGGAAGCACTCGGAGGCTCTGCAGAGTCAACGTAAAAGATAAATAGACGAGTGTTTGGCTTCATGAGCATGAGCATGTGAGCATGTTCTTTTATGAATCACATGACTATGGAGAACAGATGGAGTATTGGTCTGCAGGAACAGGAAGCTCGCAAGAAACCCAGACAACAGAACATCCCCAGAGAAACTGTCTGAATCCTTTGGCAGCGGGAGGTGTTTGAATTTCACTACGCAGTGTGATCGTATGCTCAAATTAGGGAGGATTCTTGCTTAGTTAGCCTAATTCCACTCAGCGTCTGGTTTTGTCTCTTGATGCAGTGCTCTAACATACGGCCCTGTCCTAAATAGTGCACTTTGTGTAGAATTCAAATATCATGGCCTAATTAAAAACATTGTTTATCCATATACACTATCCTTCAAAAGTTTTCAGGTCAGAAAGATTTCTTAATGTTTATGAAAGAAGTCTCTTATGTTCACTAAGGCTGCATTTATTTGATCAAAAATACAAAAAAATTTTTTAGCTGCAAGCAGCGATTACCGGGGTTCAAGCGCTTTAAGGCATTTAAGCACATAAGAGAAAAGACTTTATTTAACAAGCCTGTAACCACCTAAATCAGTTATTTAACAAAAGCTTTTTTGGCAAATCCAGGTCATTTACCTTAGTATTACCTAAATAATTTAGGTAATTTAGGTATAAATATTTAGGTAATTTACCTAAATATTATGTTTTTAACGTCCAATGAGTTTTCCTTTAGGCTTTATAGGATTTGAGGTAAATTTGGAAAGGCCCCTTTTCTAAACGACCCTGTTATAGTTTCCCAAAAGGGTAAATTTTCACTTTTTTTTTTAATAATTGTTAACCTAGAGAGTCCAGAGAATTTTACTGCAGTTCTGTGCACGACAATTTTCATGTTAATGCGACGGTGAGTCGAAAGTTCAACTTTTTTTTCATAATTATTGATATTCACTCTCCAGAGAGTCTTCCTGCACTGCTTTGGTTCCGATCAGGTGAAAAACCTAGGACTAGTTAGCAAAAGTACGTTTTTCAAAAAATCCAAAATACCCGAAAATTTCTCATGATCGAATCTTGATGGCATGTGTTTTGCCCAGCTTAAGCCAAGGATTCCAAATAACATAAGACACTTGAGCCTGCGACTGACAGATTAGAAGTTCTGAATGATTTTGTACCTTTGATCGCTGTAGCGCCCCCGTCAGGCCGATTGGGGCTAGCCTTGGTGCCACTGTAGATGGTGGGAGTACTACCGTCCCTCAAGTTTCAAGTCTCTACAACTTACGGTTTGGTCTGCACAATCAGTTTTACATGGAGATTGCTGATCCTAGGGCATTCTAACAGTTCTAAAAATTTCTATACTTTTTAACCACAAATTCTTGTCTCACTATATGGAAAATTCCTCAAAAACCTTAATTTCTTTTCAACTGAAGAAAGACATAAGCCTCTTGGATGACATGGGGGTGAGTAAATTATCAGGAATTTTTTTTAATTCTGGAAGTGAACTAATCCTTTAAACACTGTAAATTGACAATGTGCCATAACATTTGAGAAATTCATTTACAGTCAGTCATGCAGTCAATAAAAGATGTCTGTGGGATTTTTTGCTCCTACAGTGAGAGACCCTGCTGAAATGAAGCAGTCTAAATCTAGGCCTGTGTTCTGCTGGCATGAGATTTGATCTTGGTCAATGTCACCACTGACGACAATTATGTCCTTGTAGTGCTCTAGCATTGAGCCTTCCTCTCTTTCTCTTTCTTTCTTTCTCTCTCATGTTCCCTCATGAGAAGCGGTCTCTGATTAGATACTCTCTCAGTTCAGCAATCAAGGTTGTTCTTCCCTTTTCAGAATGCATGTTTTTTTTCAAAGACTTTAGAAAGTGAAAGTCAAGAAGAAAATGAGCCAAGAAAGACTGCTAGATGTAGCTCACACCTTCGTAAACATATACAGATTATATGTTTATGCCGGATGCACAGCTATATTGGCGATACTCGGATGCAAACAACAGCATGGATTGC
Organism: Cirrhinus molitorella; assembly: GCA_033026305.1. Classification (NCBI taxonomy): domain Eukaryota; kingdom Metazoa; phylum Chordata; class Actinopteri; order Cypriniformes; family Cyprinidae; genus Cirrhinus; species Cirrhinus molitorella. The sequence goes on along the minus strand of CM065140.1, from coordinate 19,029,789 downwards.
ACAGTTAATGTACTACTGAATGCATTGTTCTGCTAATTTTATGCTGTCTAAACCCAAAAGTTGGGAAGCTGCTAAATCATATAGAGAAGAACTTAGTAAGCAGGAAAGGGCGTAATATTTTGGCAAACTAATTTTAGCAAACTAAAGACTCTGCCTTTGTGATATATTTCTTTCTTTCTTTAACGCAAAACGTTTGCTCTGTTTAGATGCGCTTAAATCTGATGCGTTCCTGTCACGTATCATTCATGAGCAAATCAATAAACTTGCTCAATGACTGTATTATTCTAAGATCCATCTTTACACACCGAGGACAACTGAGGGACTCATATGCAACTTTTACAGAACATTCAAACGCTCACCGATGCTCAGAAGGAAAAATCATGCATTAAGAGCTGGGGTGAAAATCGAATGGAGATTTTTCTTATTTTGCCTAAAATTTTGCCTAGTACTGCCCTTCAGAGGCTACAGATGATGTTACATGTTTCCCAGAAGACCTGATCTTCAAATTCAAAAAGTTTTCACCCCCATCATGTTTCCTTCTTAAGCATCGGTGAGCATTTGAATCTTCTGTAATAGTTGCATATGAGTCCCTCAGTTGTCCTCAGTGTGAAAAGAAGGATCTCAAAATCATAGTCATTGTTGGAAAGGGTTCAAATACACAAAAATGCTGAAAAATCAAAGAAATTTGTGGGACCTGAAGGATTTTTCTGAAGAACAGCAGGCAGTTTAACTGTTCAGAACAAACAAGATGAATGAATAAGATGAATAGTGAATAACTATCACTAAAGAAAAAAAACAGAGCTTTGGATTATTTAGGTAACAACACAGTATTAAGAATCAAGGGGGTCTAAACTTTTGAACGGGGTCGTTTTTTGTAAATTCACCTATTATTTTCTCTTGTGACCTATATGTAAATATATTTTATGTGAAATACCTTATTCAGGTCAGTGCTAAATAAACAATAACATGAATTTTGGTAAATTAATAAAAAAAAATTACCAGATTCTGAAAGGGGGATGTAAACTTTTGTACCTTTTTTCTGAGAGTATACAGCATTTGTTGAGCTCATGGTATGAATCTTATTTCTCTTCCTGGTGGATTATTACTAATAAACTCTGTGACGTAAAAGGGAATATTTATAGAAAACGGCTCTGCTTGACATGCCCACCTTGTTTAGAAATCCTCTAAGGTTGCCTTTCTAAGGCGTATGGAAAAGGTGAGGTGTTCATCAGAATGAAAAGTTTTTTGCCAGCACATTCAATCAGCCACAGCCGGTCCTTCTGGGCTCTGGAATTAAAGGCTAATGGTTGATGTGTGAGTGTGTTTGAGAGCAAAAGGCTGGCAAGGTCAACGTCATCAACTATTCAACTGCCACCTCTTCATACTGACTCATAAAAGTGCGTAGTTTCCTTAAGGAGGGAGGCAAGGAGAGAGAGAATAGGGTATAGAAGGAGAGGAAAAGTGAAGATAAGCAAATGGGAAAAATAGAAGTTTGGTCTGACTCATTTCATATGTCCTTTGTAGAGATGATGGACAGTGGGAAGGAGCAGCTGGATTGATGTTGAAGGTTGGCTTCGTTCTAATAGGTTGCATACGTGTTCTGCGATTCGTCATCATCGCTGTTTTTAGAGTTTGTCCTTCATTCTGACATCTGCTAATTTTTTCGTAGTGCTGAGTGACATAAAGTGGCTTTTAGCAGGAAGCTCCTCACATTACAGGCAATGGCAGAACCCCTGCAAGGCCGTTCATTCAGTACAGCAGGAGGTGAGATTAAGCCAAACTTCTGTTATGTACTTTCGAGGCTGTCTTAATCTCTCCTGAGTTCAGTCATTATCTCTCTCACCTCTTTTGAAGCTGTGATCCACAGTCCATTTTATATGGACTTAATAATATTGGCACTGAATTTATAACCAAGTTGAACATTTGTTTAAATAACCGTTTTATTTTTATTTTATTTTTTGGTAATCTCTCAAATGTAATCTATTTTATTTTATTTTATTTTATTTTTATTTATTTATTTATTTTTTGCTGAATACCTAGCAGTTAGCCACATTTTTATTTACATTTTTTTATTTTATTTTCTGCTGATTACCTAGCATCCATGTTTATGTATTTTATTTTATTTTATTTTATTTTATTTTACTTTATTATAGTATTTTTTTTTTTTGCTAAATACCTAGCAGTTAGCCGCAGTTTTATGTATATATTGTTTTATTTTATTTATTTTGTTTAATTTTTTTGCTGAATATTTGCTGAATTATTTTATTTAATTTTATTGTATTTTATTTTATTATTATGTTGTTGTTGTGCTGAATACCTAGCAGTTACATTTTTATTTTATTTTATTTTTTGCTGAATACTTAGCAGTTCGCAACATTTTAATTGAATTTTATTTTATGCTGATTACCTAGCAGCATTTTTATTTTATTTTATTTTATTATTTTATTTTTTGCTAAATACCTAGCAGCTAGTCACATTTTTAATTTGTTTTTTTATTTAATTTAATTTTGTTTTGTTTTATTTTAGTGTTTTATTTTTTGCTGAATTCTAGCAAGAGCACATTTGTATTTTTTTCATTTTACTTATTTATTTATTTTTATATTTATTTGGGGTTTTATAGTTGTTGTTGTTGTTGTTGTTGTTGTTGCTTAATACAAAAGTATTTAGCAGTTAGTCGCATTTTTTTTTGTATTTATTTTTTATTTTTATTTTAATGTTTCATTTTTAGTTTAGTGTAGTTACATTTGTTTCTTGTTTTCGTACATATTTAATTATGAACTACTCTACCAATGAATTCTGATGACCAAGGTTAGTCAGTTTCTTTAAACTGAAATTTAACCTAAAAAGCTCAGCAATGACCACCCACTTCCATGAACCATTACAATACATATACTGAATTTCATACTTCTTTTGCTTTACATCAAAGGTTGTGATTCATCACAGAGCTATTGGCATTTTTTTAAATCCCTGTAGAGAAAATAAATTGAAAAAATACGTTTAGTCCCAAGGCCAGTGAAAGGTGGGCGATCACTGCTGTGATTTGTTAAAACTCTTGAAATTCTGCATTTAAACACTGCTAGTATTTCTGCTTATGTAGTCACTTTGTCTAAAAGCTTCTGCTAAATAAATAATGTAAATTTTCTGAATTTATAAAGCTTTGCAGAAGTCAATCAAATCATCAACCTTTCCCTTGAAAATGTATAAAATATTTCCGCAAATTTGATAATGCTTCCAGCAACAGTTAGTTGTTATGCATCTGCGGAAATAATGTAAAGTGAATCTAATAAAACAGGAGCATGCTAAAAGCACGCATCTATTCAAACTACTATGCTGTTTTCTGATTATAGCATAATTGTTGTGCTTGGCTGTATTTGTGTTTTTTTTTTTTTTTCATATTACCATGGAAAATGTCCTAAAAATACATTTCTCTTCCTGCAGCTGCTAGACATTAGAATGTTCTAGAGGTTTAGGATGAAATTAGAGATATCCTCTGCGATATAGCATCTGTCAGGATGAATTACCACCCCAGACAGTGAGCTCTCTCAGGTGAGATATTGATGAGCTTAGAATTGGCTAATTAGCAACACGCATGGCTAAATTGGTTATTTCTCATTTGCAGGATGCTTTAGTATTGACTGCTTGAAATTGACCTCCTACAACCTTAATAAGAGTTTCTTCTTGTTGTAACTTAAAATAAGCTGATGATCAATAGTGTAAGTGGCCTGAATTTTTTGTAACCGCTTGTCACGGTATAGTAAGGATCCTTGAACCTAATGGAGCAGCATACTATCTTTTAGTTAAAGAAATTGAAAAAAAAAATAATAATAATAATAATAATAATAATGATATGAAAATGTTAGCCTTAAAGGATTAGTTCACTTCCAGAACAAAAATTTAAAAATTAAAAAAAAAAAAAAATGTTCTCACCCCCATATCATACAAGAAGAAATTAAAGCTTTTGAGGAAAATATTCCAGGATTTTTCTCCATATAGTGCATCGCAAAAGAGATCAGCATGTCGAATTTCCAAATTGCAGTATCAATGAAGCTTCAAAGGGCTCTACACGATCCCAGCTGAGGAATAAGGGTCTTATCTAGCAAACTGGTCGGCCATTTTCTAAAAAAAAAATATATGTATATATAATTTATAGACATTTTAACCACAAATGCTCATCTTGCACTAGCTGGACCTGACAACTTACATAATCACATTTGGAAAGGTCACGCATGACGTACGCGAAAGTACCAACCTAGTGTTTACAAAGCGAAAGTGCAAAAAAAGTCAAATGGAATTTACAAAAAAAAAGGTAAAACTGGGTATTGTTCAAAAATTTTCAATAGCGATACCAATATCAATACCTTGAATTCAATACAGTTTCTGAACGCTACTTATTCCCATACAAATTTTATGAGATAAATTTTAACAAGATTATATTCTCTCCAAAAAAAATTTTTTTTTAGCTTGTTGACATTTTTACAGATTCAAATACTCGCCTCTTAAGCCAATGCACAATGGAACAATAAAAGCATAAAGGAACAAATTGTAACCAACACAATAAATCAGTGCAAATAGATAAAGTTCCAATAAGTTCAAGTTTCAAGTTTTAAGTTCAAGTTTCCACATCTTTTAGATTACTTTGCACGAATGAATAATCGCTAAGCTTGGACAGAATCATAATTTCTATTCATTTTCCACTGATTTACTAGAGAGCATAAGCTGTAAAAATAAAAAAATAAAAAAATAATTTTTTTACGAATGAAACGAAACTAATAAGCACACGATTAAAACAGTAAGCGCAATGTGATTTGTATGTGATTTTCATGAGACTGTCAATTTCATATTACGAGTGTTTACATGAGAAATGCTAAGACGATGTAGCATTAACTTGATATAAAAGGCTTCAAATAACATATTTCAGCAACATTATATGGCCAGAACGCACATTATAGTGCAATCAGAAGTTATTACAAACACTAACATTTAAATTGAGTAAAATCCTGGAATGTTTTCCTCAAAAACTTTAATTTCATTTTGACTGAAGAAAGAAAGACATGAACATCTTTGTCACAAACGCGGTCTCTGTGGCTCCCTCCGACCGCCGTCAGCGGAAACCTTCCCCGGACTTTTAACTTCCCGAACTCCATTTCCCATAACCCCCTTCTCATGAACTTCCTGTGTCCTCTCACCTCTCACCCCTGTCGGCCATCTTGCTTGCACACACCTGGCAGCCATTACACCTCATTACTCACACTATATAAGCCCTGCTCTCACTCAGTCTCTTCGCAAAGTTTTGATTTGCTCTGGCTGTCAACTCTGAGCGTTTATATTTTGGATTGTTTATTCACTGGTTTCGACTCGGATTGCCCTCTCCTTTGTGACAAACTCTGCCTGCCTTTGCGACCCCTTGCTTTGTTGATCGGACTGTTCTCTGGATTGCTAGTTGCCCCGACCTCTTGCCTGGACTCTGTTTACTCTCAGGTTTTCCTACGTCACTACTGTTTGCCGTTGTCGACCCCTGCCAGTGTATTCCGATTATTGTTGTCTGTGAATAAACCGTACACACATCCAAAGTCTGTTGATTCATCACAATCTTGGATTCTGTAATTATTTATTGACGCAGCTGACAGAGAACAGTGTACACTGTTTGTGTCCGGGGGATACTCTCCAAAATGGCGCTGCGGTGATGAAGAGACAAAATTGTTGAATGAAGTCCTTATTTTTGTTTTCTTTGTGTACAAAAAGTATTCTCGTAGCTTCGTAAAATTATGGTTGAACCACTGATGGCAGATGGGTTATTTTGACAACATCTTTCATACTTTTCTGGGCCTTGACAGTGTTATTTACTTGGCAGTCAATATGACAGCCCCAAAGCTGCCGGTTTTCATCCAAAATATCTTAAATTGTGTTCCGAAGATGAACAAAGCTTTACAGGTTAGTAACGGCATTGGGGTAAGCGATTAATGACAAAATTGTCATTTTGGGGTGGAAGAACCCTTTAAATTAGAGACCTGCACTCCTGCGGGAGTACTGCGGGACCCAACGCAACAGAGTGCGGCGCGGGACAAAACTTGATGGGCGAGTGCAGGCAGGTAGAGACTTGTGTGTGTGTGCGGGAGAATAAAATGATTCGCAAACTATAAATATAAATTATACATATATATATATATATACACACACTCTGTCAGTTTAAATCTAGACTAAAGACCCATCTCTTTAACCTGGCTTACACATAACACATTTAAACATTTTTAAAATTCAGATCCATTAAAGGATTGTTAGGCTGCATTAATTAGGTCAACCAGAACCGGGAACACTTCCCATAACACCTGATGCACTCGTTGCATCATAAGAAGAATGGCATCTACGCTAATAGTCCGTCTCCTGTTCATTCCGAGGTCTAAGTTGCCGCTCAGATCCAGTCTGTATCCTGATCAGATTGTCACTGCAGTTCCCTGATTCAGTCCGTATCCAGATGGTGGGTCAGCACCTATAGGCGACCTTTACAGGTATTAATTGCTTGTTTGTTGGTCAGAGGAGAACTGACCCCCCGACTGAGCCTGATTTCTCCTAAAGTTTTTTATTTACGTATTTACAAGCACTTTTAAGCATGTTGTTTGGTCTTAGCTAATAAAGCTAGGCACTTTATGGAGTTAATAAAGTTGTCTGTTGTGGATATGAGATATATGATTTTTTTGGTGTTAGAAAACATAAAGCATTTGGGTGTTTTACTGTTTTTTTGCGCTTGTCCTTGTTCGTTGTTTTTTTTCTATGAAGATCTGGCAGCATTGACACTTCACTGCAGGGCTCATGAACACAACTAGCCTAGCCCTGTGTCTAAGCTAAGGATAAGACTTCTTTCACCGTTATTTTCTTGCATCTCACATACAGATGCGCGTTTAAATACGCCATTAACAACTAGCTGTTCAGTTCAAGTCCGTACACCTCATAGAATTTCTGTAAATGTGGTTGCCACTACCTGTCTTTTTTGGGAGTTAATGCGGTTGTCGAATGCAGTTGTCACTTTCATATTTTAGTGAATTATGTGTGTACAGAATGCAATTAAGGAATAAAAGGTGAACTGACAACCAAATTTAGCTGCAGTGTGTATGTGGCCATTTAGAATCAATCCACTCACCACTCAAAAGTTCTTGCACAGTGCTAAATGTTGCGTGCTCACGAATCCTCTCATCAACACACAAAATGTAGACATTGTGAAAGGTTCATTGTGCATATATTCATTGTGTTATAACAGAGCTTTATGAGGTCGTGTTCTGCCATACATGCACGCAGCAGCCGATGCTTGCTTTTCTGTTAAGAATAGCAGTGGTTTGTAAATGTTGTGGAATTTACGAGATGTTACAGAACTATTTCATGTAAATTTCATCGATGTAGTGAAAAAAAATCTATAGGTTATATTATGCGGGCTTTTGTGGGCGGGAGCGGGAAAAAGCATGAATTCTTACGAAATAAGAGATATGTCTGCAGGCACGGGAAAGAAGCTCTACATTAAATGACATACTTTGAAAATACTGTATATCACAACGCAGTGCATTCGACTGGATCTTTTCCGTGTGACTAACCACCATAGTGACATAAGAAAATTAGAGCTGCTGCAGGTCGTGAGATGTTTGCTTACAAACTGATGAAGCTTTTAGTCATGTTGATATAGTTAGTCAACTGTTAGAATTGTATGAATTTTGTCTTTGGGCTCTGAAGGAAGAGACGCAGTAATTAGCATGTTTGAAAGTCTAATTAGGGGCATTGTTTCTTGTCAAAAACTTGAAAATTAGTGGCTTTTCTCACTAGTCGTAAAGGACACGGCTGTGTAGTCACGTGACCGTTATGCCCACAATCACAGCATGAATATGGGTGGTTGATCTCTGCTAGTTTAGGATGGACCTCCCACGCAAATAAATGCGCATATACAGTTTTAGCTTTACTTTTTTATCCTTCAGATCTTTCAACATACTGTAGCTGCCATCAAACCGCATATATTACAGAGTCGTGCATATGTTGGAAACAAAAGGTCTTGACCGAACAAATATTTTGATTCTCTTCCACTGTCATTATCCATTTCTAAACAAAAATGTAAATGCTAATGACTCCCTCCTCTTCTCCATCATTTATATTTGTTTATCAAATGACTGTCTGAGGCAAATATGATGTTTCTGCAAGAATGGCTTTCAGAAATCTCTAATGGCTGCAGTGATAACGATAACAGGGACGTGTCTAGGCATGTTTTTAAAGAGATAGTTCAGCCAAAAATGAAAATTCTGTCATTAAGTACTCACCCTCATGACGTTGCAAACTCGTAAGACCTTTGTTCATCTTCAGAACACAAATTAAGATACACAAGTTGTTAGCTTCATAAAATTATGGTTGAACCACATGGACTATTTTGTCTATGTTTTTGTAACTTTTCTGGACCTTGAACATGGAAGGACCCTTGCTGTCTATGAAGGGTCAGAAAGCTTTTGGATGTCATAAAAAATATCCAAATTTTAGTTCTAACAATGAACTTAGGTTTGGAACGGCATGAGGGTGAATAATTAATGACAGAATTTGTGGGTGAACTATCCCTTTAATAGTCTGTAATAGTTAGCCTTGTTTAACATCAGCCGACTAAGAAATTCTGTTTGTTGTAGCATTTTTGATCTACAGTAGTTGTTTTATGTGAATTACATCTAGTAAATCATATTCCATAAGTCCTCCCTCTGAGTCTTGGTGAAGCTGTAAAGGAGTTTGGTAAAATGCTGTTAGACCGCCATTGTAATGTGAGACCGCAGGCTCTATAGCTTGTCAAATTATGTTTTTTTTTCCTCCGGTGTTCAGCTCTACATTTGTGTGGGCCTCTGAGTCTGTGTGAGATGTTGTCAAAACCTGTCTCAGGCGAGCTCAAGCACAGATTTGACAATGTTCTATGAATTTTTTACCCCCTGAAATAGTAATAATAGAAAAGCATTATTTCTCGTGCAATGCTGCAGTCACTTTCGAACAGGACCCTCGAAGTATACACCACTCAAATGTTAAAGGAACAGTTCATCCAGAAATGAAAACTTGCTGAAAATACTTCCCTCAGGCCATCCAAGATGAAAATTAGTTTGTTTCTTCATCAGAACAGATTGGAGAAATGTAGCATTACATCACTTGCTTGTGCTTCCGTCTTCCAAAGACATTAATTGATGAACTGAAGTCGTGTTGTGGATTATTGTGATGTTTTTATCAGCTGTTTGGACTCTCATTCTGACGGCACCCATTCGCTCCAGAGAATCTATTGGTGAGCAAGTGATGTAATGCAAAATTTCTCCAAATCTATTCTAATGAACAAACTCATCTACATCTTGGATGGTTTGAAGTTGAGTACATTATCATTAAATGTTCATTTTTGGGTCAACTATAGTTCAATAGTTTGCTAAATGTTCCAGAAGAGGTGGCTCTGCCTGTTCTCTATGCTAAATGCTGTCCTTATGTGATTTTCCTCTGTAGGTGTGTTGTGGAACCTGTCCTCATGTGATGCTCTGAAGATGCCTATAATCCAGGACGCTCTAGCCGTCTTGACTAACACCGTGATTATACCCCATTCCACCTGGGACGTGTCCCCACATCAGGAGGACCGCAAGCTTCAAATGCACACATCCCAAGTACTTCGCAATGCCACCGGCTGCCTGAGGTGAGTGTGCTTTTCTTATAGTATGGAAGGAGAACGTTCATTTACAGGGATAATTCACCATAAAATGTTCATTCCTGTGATCATTTACATAATACTATTACTACTACTAACCTGTATGACTTTTGAAGAACTTATTTTAAAGAAGATATTTTACACAGTGTATCACAGTGTAACTGCTGTCCAACTAATGAAAATAAGTGAGGTTCACGGGGCGAAGAAAGTCATACGGGTTTGGAACAACATGACTGTATGCAGACTTTATGTGTGGATTGTTCACAAATCCATTTGTGCAAAAACTGCCACATTTAAATGAATGTGTTGTTCTACATAAGACTGACTTCAAAGGGAAGTTTACTTCCAGAATAAACATTTCCTGATAATTTCCTCACCTCCATGTGATCCAAGAACTTCATGTCTTTTCTTTCTTTCTTCAGTTGAAAAGAAATTTATTTTTTATTTATTTTTTTATTTTTGTATTTTTTTTTGAGGAAAACATTGCAGAATTTTTCTCCATATAGTGGACTTCAGTGGGAATCAAAAGGTTGAAGGTCCAAGTTTCAATACAGCTTCAAAGGGCTCTACACAATCCCAGCTGAGAAATAAGGTTTTTATCTAGCAAAAAATCTTTAAAAAAATAAATAAATAAATGTATATACTTTTTTACCACATCTGTTCATCTTGCACTAGCTCTGCGATGTGCATACTTGTCTTCTTGCATTATTTAATCATGTTGGAAAGGTACTTTGATTCAAAAGGTTGGGTAGTGTGAAAAACCCCATTTCATTTTCTCCTCCAATTTCAAAATTGCCTAACTTTTTTTGTAAACAGCATTTTTTTCTTTGTACGTTCGCTTTGTAAACACTGGGTCGGTACTTCCGCCTATGTCACATGTGAACTTTCCAAGTCGAGCTAGTGCAAGATGAGCAATTGTGGTTAAAAAGTATTACATTTTATTGTTTTGAGGAAATTAACCGATCGTTTCAATAGAACAGGCCATTATTTCTCAGCTAGGATCAGCTGTTTAGAGCCTTTTGAAGTTGCATTGAAACTGCAATGTGGACCTTCAACTCCCCATTGAAGTCCACTATATGAAGAAAAATCCTGTAATGTTTTCCTCAGAAACCTCAATTTCTTCACGACTGATGACAGAAAGACATGAATATCTTGAAACACATGGGCATGAGTAAATTATCAGGTTTTTTATCTGATAATTTGATATCCTGTGGAAGTGGAAGTGAAGCAGTCAGTCAAGTTTACTGACTGTTTTTAGTAACTGATTTCCATTTAATAATTTAATATATATATATATATATATATATATATATAATAACATGATTAATGTAACCATTTTAAAGAAAAAAGGATGTTTTGTTATAGCTTTTGGAACAAGGGTGCTATCATTTTGCAATACCATAGTGTGTGACGTCACTGGGTTGGTTTGCTCCATTGGCTAGGGAAATAATACAAACATTTTTTTACTTTTAAACACGTGCTTGTTTTGAAGTTTCATTCGAAAGGAGTCAATACGGCAGGGGACAGAGTAGTAATACCGTTATGGGTGGAAGAAATTTTGAACCTGCTGGTTTGGGGTGAAAAGCAGGTCAGAAACTGAAAAAAAAAACTAAAAACACAATTTGTTTGTCAACTTAAAATAATTTGTTACCCTGCTGCCTTAAAATTTTAAGTTCAGTCAACTCAAATAAATGTATTTAAGTTGAAATGTTAAGTTGTACTAAGTAACACTTATTAGATATTTGAGTTGACTACACAAAAAAAAAAATTGTTTGTTAAAATTAACAGCTTTGTTTTGTTACTCGGCTGCCTTAAAATTCTGAATTTGAATCAATTTAAATATCTAAGTTGTCACTCAGTAAAACATAACATTTCAAGTTGACTAAACTTTTTTTGAGTTAACTGAACTTAAAATTTTAAGGCAGCCGGGTAACAAATAATTTTAAGTTGACTCACCATTTTTTTTTTTTTTTTTTTACAGTGAAACATACAGGAAAACTCTTATACATTAAAAGAACACTCCACTTTTTTTTGAAAATAAACTCCCCTAGAGTTAACAGATGAGTTTTACCGTTTTTGAATCCATTCAGCCGTTCTCCAGGTCTGCCATTAGCACTTTTAGCATAGCTTAGCATAAATCACTGAATCAGATTAGACCATTAGCATCTCGTTCAAAAATGACCAAAGATTTTCAATATTTTTCCTATTTAAAACTTGACTCTTCTGTAGTTACATTGTGTACAAAGACCGACAGAAAATGAAAAGTTGCGATTTTCCAAGCTGATATTGATAGAAACTATACTCTTATTCTGCCATTGTAATCAGGGAACTTTGCTGCCATACCATGGCTGCAGCAGGCGCAATGATATTATGCAGCGCCTGAATATAGTCCCCAGCTATTTTACTATTACCTTAGTGCTGGTCACGTTGGAAGTTACCTCGCTGGGGACTATTTTCAGGCGCTGCGTAATATCATTGTGCCTACTGCACCCATGGTACGGCAGCAAATTTCCCTGACTATAATGCCAGAATAAGAGTATAGTTCCTATCAATATCAGCCTGGAACTTTTAATTTTCTGTCTGTCTTTGTACACAATGTAACTACAGAAGAGTCAAGTTGTAAATAGGAAAAATATTGAAAATATTTGGTCATTTATTAACTAGATGCTAATGGTCTAATCAGATTCAATGATTTATGCTAAGTTATGCTAAAAGTGCTACCGGCAGACCCAGAGATCGGCTGAATGGATTCAAAAATGGAAAAACTCATGTTTAACTCTAGGGCAGTTTATTTTCAAGAGTGTTCCTTCAATGTATAAGCCATGCTAAGAGTTTTCCTGTATGATTTTCCCTTGTATGGTTTTCTAAATGAAGGAAAAAGTTTCATGTGTAAGTAAATGCGTCACGTTAATATTCTGACCTCATCTGCATGTCTTTTAGCATCACTGGCTACACAAACCAGCATTTTAAAATGCTACTAAACTGTAAGCAAGCTCCCGGGGTTTTTATTTTGGTTGTCATTTGTTGAAATAAATATAAAAATACAGTGTGTTCGTGTTTGTCTGCTGAATGCGACCCACAAGCTCTGATTCTTCTCCGTGGCCATAGAAACATGGATATTTACAATGACAATATATTATACTTTGTCATTTAAAAGTTTACAAGAAAGAAACAGATGGACTTCTGTCAACTAGTTGAACACATAGAATTTTATTTGGATATTCTACCATATGACGACTGAAGCAGCAGCGAGCGTCCAGCGGGTGACACTGTTCTCATGGTAATCATATCAACGCTGTAAGCGAAATTCTACAAAAGTTAAGTGAAAAATCAAATTATCATGCAACGCGATTAAATAGCTTCTCTTGTCTGCAGTCGATACAATAAAAGCAACACATTCTCACTTCCAAGTCATCACATATTGACGCTTGGTCAGGTCCCCTTGGAGTCACATTTTGACGCTCAAGGTACCCCTTTAGCTTCGCTTTTTGACGCACAGGGTCCTCCATTGTTTTCAGTTGTTTGTCTTAATTTAATTGTTTGCATGTATTTGTAAAGGATATAAAAAATTATATAAATTTATACTTTTGTATAAATGTATTTATACCCCTTCCCTAAACAGTAACACACTTCTGAACAATATAAAACACAGGCAAATATAAGTACAGGCACAGAAATTAATTGCAAAAACTGACCATAAACAAGCAGTATAAAAGCATTACAAACAAGTCGTGTTGCATTCCAAGTGTTCTGAAGCCGTACGATATCTTTATGCGACGAAGAGAGTAAAACATAAGGTTTTAAATAATCACTGAAAATAAACCCACTCCATTAACGTGTTCACATTTCATTCAAAAGATACTTCCAAACATTAGCATGATGCAGTAGGTCACAAGACACACAAGAGCCAGTGGCATTTCACAACAGCAAGATGCAATCGGTCACAAGACACACAAGGGCCAATAGAACTTCACAACCAAGGCTGACGTAAAAGGCTTCTTCTGGCGGCATTTTTTGAATTTGCGGCTAACAGGATGAGCTTTATGGCTGACGGAGATGGCGATCGCGTCTGTTCCTCTAACAAATCGAACGTTTTGCCTCGGAAGACTTGGAATATTCATATTTTTAAAATAAATTGTGACCGTAATTGTATCTGATCGTTATATCTGTGTTTTATTAACAAATGGTTAGGTTTAGGGGCACGGGTTGGGTTACCTGGTCATAAATGTGTAAATAGTGTAATATAAATAAAACTTGTGCCTGTTTGCATTGAAAAATCACACCCCAATATATATGCAATAATATAGGCAATATTATTACCCAATATATAATTTAATCACAACGATACAATTCCCAGTGCCTTTTGCATCAGCTTATTGATGGCAAATCTTATTTAAAGCAATGGAGGACCCTGCACGTCAGAAAATGACGCTGAAGGGGTACCCTGTGTTAAATAATTTTATTTAGCAAAGCGCAGCCCTCATAGAAAGAATGTGTATTGGTTACTAATGTATTTGCAGTATGTGCATTTCACTTCGCAAGATACATTTTGAGTATACCCTGTGTACCACAGGGTATACTCTAGAAAAAAACTAAAACCCAATATAATGAATTACTGGGTAATGAGAATTAAATATTCGAAAATATTAAATTTGTTGAGGATGTGTATAATAAATTATCCCCGTTATTTAGTCATGGAAACAGCGGTGAAAATGTGAGAAACTACATCCCAGATTGCATTAAAAACATTATTCATATCCACATCTCCATTGACTGTAAATGGGCCGAAAAAAAGGCAGATCTCTCATTAAGAACAGATTGTGGTTTGCACAGTGCTGTTGTTTCTATGACAGCTGGCCATGTCATGTCAAGAAGAGAGTTTCATATCTGGACCACTGAGAATGATGCTTCCTTTGATGAGCTGACAAAAAAACAAGAGCTTTGGATTTTTTACACTTCCTTCCTGTTCCATACGGAATGAGGAACAAGTCTGACAAGCCGTTTCCCCCGGCCACGTCTGTTCAGTTCATTCGTAACTGTAGATCGCCCGCGGGTAAAGCTGAATCATAACCTGTACGGCTTTGTCACGTTGAGTAAAGATTTGCCGTATTGCTCCTGTCTCTTCTGCTTGAAGGAAGAGGACACCAAGCATCTGATTCATGATTAATGCAATAATGCATAATGATGTTTATGTGGCGTGCAAATCGAGCTTATTATGATTTATACATAGCTTCTTGTTGTGAAGAGTTGGTTGAAAAATAACAGAGAAAGTGTTGATTCTCTTGGGTTGAGTATCAGCCTCACGTAAGGCTTTATTCTTGTATCCATAGCAACAGCGCAGTATTAAACTACATTAAAGTCAGTGCTGGGAGAGGAACACGCTGCTTTTGTTTGCTTTCCCAGTTTCGTTTTAAGATTTCCTAAACAAATGAAACTTTTTTTCAAGTCATACTTGGAGAACTTTGGCAGTTTCACTAAACTTAGTTTGCTATCAGTTGTATTTTCCCTTTCTATAAGAGATTTTGGAATTTATGTGAACAGATGTGTATGTACTCTATGCAAATACACACTGTTTTTGTTGGTTTTATTCTATGATTTTGTTTTTCCTTTAAATAACAAGCCTGCTTGTGGTTTCAGCGGTGATTTACTCCTCAGAGTGAATGGCAGTGTCTTGCGTTTCAACAAATCATCTTCTGTAGGAGCGCTGTAAAGAGGCAATTACCATCCTCCGCATATTAGTCTGTCAAATACGCACACGCTTCAGAAAGTAAAATGTGTATCTTATGCAGACCGTGTGATTGTGGACCATACATATCCTCTACTGCATTTTCATTCATACGCAGCTAGTGGCTTATGATAGTTTAGTAAATACATGTGTTGTGATTATTTAACCTGATGTATGAGTTTCGAAATCTAATAATGGATTTTCCAACTAGTCTTTTCAGAGTTCTTTCAACAATCTGTCCAGTTCTTTTTAGAGAATCATAAACATTTAGTGAGACAAGTATAGTGTGATTCACAGGCAAATGCCTCTTATGAACAGGTTCTTTTAGTGAATCAAAAAATGCTTAGCAAGACCTGAAAAGTGTTATTTACGAGCAAATGATTTGTATGAAAAGGTTCTGTTTAGTGAATCAAAAACATACAGTGAGCCCAGTGTATGTGATTCAAGAGCAAATTACTTATATGATGTGGTGAATCAAAAACATACAATTCAACCTATGTAGTCTGAATCCCAAACAACTGAACAAATGGCTCCTGAGAGTTTTTTTTTTTTTTAGTGAATTAAAAAAAAGCATATTCAATAAGTGATGTGTAATGTGATTCATGAGCAAACAGCTCTTTTCAATGAATAATAAATATATAAGTATAATATATATATATATATATATATATATATATATATATATATATGACTCTTATGAACAGGTTCTTTTAGTGAATCACAAATGCGTAGCATGATCAGTATAGTGTAATTATCAAGGAAATGGACAGATGACTCTTAAAAGTATAGTGAAAACAGCAAGTACAGTGTATTTGATTCACAAGCAAATGAATCTTATGAAAGAGTTCATTTTAGTGACTGAGAAATTTGACAATTTGATTCACAAGCAAGTGACTTTTATGAACAGGTTCTTTTTAGTGAATTAAAAACATACAGTGAGACCATTGTAGTGTGATTCAAGAACAAATGACTCATATGATGTGGTTCTTATTAGTGATTCAAAAACATACAACACAACCAATTTAGTCTGAATTGCTTAACTGAGTTCACTAAAAACAATACATTTATAAGAGTCATTTGCTTGTGAATCACACTATACTGGTCTTGCTATATGTTTCTGATTCAGTAACAAGAACTAGATCTTACAGCCCTTTCGTTCAAGATTTGGTCAACACACAATATGTTGAACTATGTTTTTGAAGCCTTGCTGCATGTTTTTGACTCAATAAGTGAAATATATTGACAAGAGTCATTTGTCTGTGAATCACACTACAATAGTACTGTTGTGTGTTTATTACTCATAGAAATGAACTGTTCATAAGAGCCATTTGCTCATGACTGTATGTTTTTGATTCTCTAAAAAGAACCTGTTATTTGATCTACAAGCAAATGACGCTTATGAACAGGTTATTTTTATTGAATGATTAGTGTAGTTTAATTCATAAACAACTAACTCTTATGAACAAAAACGAGTCATTCCCCGAACGAATGACTCATGGGCTGGTTCCTTTAACAACTCATTCAGAAATATGAGTTACCAGCTTGAATAAGTCATGCGCTGCCCTGTACAATGTACAACTAAAGCTGTAAGATGTTTTATTTGGCGTGTAAGCAAAATGGACATTAAAACTGAAAAATGCGGCAGGCTTTGCTTCAAATATTTCAGGTACCCTGAAAATATGTCATAATAATTTGACTGAGGCATTTACATTACATTCTCGTTGTCTCAACTGGGTATCACTTCGGAGACAGTCGAGTTGTCAATTTCTCCCAGTTTCTGACAATTAAATACTTCAATTCAGATGGATGATGTTCGTCAGGGTGGGATTTTTTTCTCTCCCTTGGAGGCGGGAACACTTGAGCAAGCCATTGAAAATCAGTGAAGCAGTGTTTCTGGAATTGAGCCTTGTCCCGATGGGAGTTTGACACACTGCTGCTGTAAATCACTTCCACAAGCAGAAATCAAATTTCTGAAACCTGCGGGTCTCCGTGGGCACAAAAATCTATCTAATAGAAAGAGATTTTCTCAGCCACAAAGCACAATCCCTCATGACATCCCAAAAAGGCATCACAACATTGGATTTTCCTTCTCGTCTTCTCTGTCAGACTTCAGTGAATGGATGAATCAGCCATTTACACAGTTAAACAGCTCCGCGCTCTGTTTAGGTTCGGCAGCTCACCAGCTGTCAGAAGGATCTAAATCGAACCTAAACAGCTGCCCAATCTTACGAATCTTTTCCTTTTATTATTGTGTCAGAGTCTCCCTCAAACCCTCAAATGTTGATTAAGGCAAGATGCACACCTAGTGAGATCAAAGAGTAAATGTGAGAACCTGAGTTTAGGCATGCGAATGTTACATTTTTCTCCCAACACTTTGCCATGAACATTTATTAATATGTTTACTCAACAGTTCATAGCACATTTATACTTGTCAAATAAACAAATCTGTGTCATTTGTGAGATATACTCATCACAGAAACTTAAGCCTCATTTCCATGGATGAGATGCAGATTGTGTTTCTTTATTTGATAACTCTCCCACTTCATATTAAGTGGCTTTATCTATTATGTGTTTCGAAAAAATAAGTACAGTGTAGTTATTATGTTCATATTTTATTGCAAAATACTTTTGCTGCTATTGAGGTTGGATATGGGTATGGTCTGGCTGGAAGAGATATATATATAGAGAATATTTTTTTTTAACAATGTACATATTCTTACTATTTAAAATAAATATTTTAAATTTTTTTATTTTAAAATGTAATTAAATTTTCAGCATCATTACTCCAGTCTTCAGTTTCACGTGATACTTAAAAATCATTCTAATATGCTGATTTGCTGTTCAAGAAACATTTTCTTTTATTATTATTATTATTATTATTATCAGCTAAATATATATATTTTTTTTTTAGGATTATTTGATAAATAGAAAGATCCAAAGATCAGCATTTATCTGAAATAAAAAGCTTTTGTAACATTATGACTATACTATTCAAAAGGTTTAAGTCAGTAAAGCTTCTAAGTCAGTCTGTTTTCAACATAATAATAATAATAATAATAATAATAATAAATATTTTTTTGATCAGCAAATCAGAATATTAAAAGGATTTCTGATGGATCATGTGACTGGTGTAATGATGCTAAAAATTCAGCTTTGAAATCACAGGAATAAATTACATTTTAAAATATATTCACAAAGAAACCAGTTGTTTTAATTAGTAAAAATATTTCAAAATTGTACTGTTTTTGCTGTGCTTTTGGATCAAATATATGCAGGCTTGGTGAGCAGAAGAGACTTTAAAAACATTAAGAACCTTACTGTTCAAAAACTTTTGACAAGTAGTGTAATTACATCTGTAATTAATTTCTGTAACTGCATTTATAATTACACTGTTAACCCATCTGTTAAAAATATTTCAAAATTGTACTGTTTTTGCTGTGCTTTGGATCAAATAAATGCAGGCTTGGTGAGCAGAAGAGACTTCTTTAAAAACACTAAAAACTTTTAACTGGTTGTATACATGCATACACTGCCCTCCAAAAGTTTGGAACCCCTGTGAAAAAAAGACTGGCGGTTTTGAATGATATCAGCATAAATCCTTATCATTTTTGGTGCAAATACATTAAAGTAACTTGGCATTATGATTGAAGACCATCATGTCTGTCATGGAATGGCCTTCCCAATCACCCAACCTCAACCCAATTGAGATACTATAGGAAGAACTGGACCGTGATGTCTGTAAGTGTCCAACTAGTGTGAATCATCTTTGGGCAATTCTTCAGGAGGCTTGGAGTAATATATCAAGTCAATGTTTGAATAAACTGACAGCTCGGATGCCCAGATTATGCAGAGCTGTAATAGCTGCTAATAGTGGATATTTTGATTAATCGAAAATGTAAGATTTGTCTATGTATAAACTGTTTATGGAATAAAATATGTTTTCATAGTTTGTGTTGTCCCTTATCAAATTAAATTAAAAAGGATTCATACCAATATTGTCCAAAACCCAATTTTTCTAGGGCGTTTCCAAACTTTTGGTGGGCAGTGTAAGTACAATGTAAAAACAAGTAAGTACACAGTGTGTGCATTGTATCAAATGATTTATTTAAAGGTAAGTAAGACCATCTTACATAAAGTAGGACCATTTTTTCAGTGTTTTTCAGTCATTGTTTTGTCACACCATATTCATTCATTTTAGTCTATTGTACTTAATTTGACTTATTTTACTAAAACTGCATCTGATTTTTAGTCAACAAAAACATTTTAGTTGATGGAAAAACTGCTAAATTATACCATATATCTTTGTGAAAACCATTTAATCCGAATAAATACGAGAGTATTCTTGTAGCTTCATAATATTACGGTTGAACCACTGATGCTATGTGAGCTATTATAACGTTGTCCTTACGATCTTTCTGGGCCTTGAACATGTCAGTTGCGTTGCTGTCTATGCAGGGTCAAAAAGATCTCAGATTTCATCAAAAAATATCTTAATTTGTGTTCCATAAATGGACAACGTTCTAATGAGTTATAACGACACAAAGGTGAGTAATTAATAATTAAATTTTCATTTTTGGCCGAACTATCCCTTTAACAGACATTGCTGAGAGATGAACACTCTTTAGGCTTCATAAGACACTGAAGCAGCTCTTTTCTCACAGCAGGTGACTGTGTTCAGTATTAGAGCAGCTGTGGAGGTCCGTGTTGGACTGCAGGAAAGGGAAATTGTGCTGTTGGTGCTCCAGATGTTCAGGTGCTTCCAGCTCACCCTGCCATTTGGCTTCTGTAACCGCGATAACCACCCCACCCCTAGTGTCAGCCAACTAGAGACCTGGCACGTCTTCATTTTGGCTGCTGTCATGAAAACTCACAATTCACCTAAACAGACAATCTGTCAAAATCCGCTTCCTGCAGCGTTCAAACACTAAGTAAGTCTGACGATGACATTTCCTCTATATTCCCAGTGGTCACCAGCTGAATAAGTGTTTCATGTTTATTTTTACAAGAGCACATTGTAGCTGTTGAATAGTTCATTTAAGCAAGGCAATTAAAACGCTACGGCACAGACGTTTCTCCTTGTAAGGAATTTTTAAGGTGTGCTTGATTGAAAACAGCACTAATTGTGTTCAATAAGTAATTTGCTAACAAAGTGTGCTAATTAATTAGATGGAGTGCGCGAGTGACAGAAATGAAAGTAAATGAATAAGCAATAAAATCTAAAGGGCTCATTAATTGTGGAAAATTAGCCGGAGCACGCAGGTGAGTCACGTGACCTCGCGGAAGTCTTAAACTTCAGTCATGATGCTAATTACAGTGCTTTTCATTTGCGTTGACTAACGTTAGCATTCTTTAGATAACTGTTGAACACTGATGCCACTTTCTTGATTGAAATCGACCAATGAATAAAAGAAAATAAAGTGCAAAGTTAAGTTTGGAGTCCACCATTCAATTTATCTCACCACAGTTTTCAGGTTTTTAGCCAAATATATCAATGCTAGCCCAAAAGACTCACAGAGCTTCTATTATTAATTTAAAAGCTAACTTTTAGAGCTAGTTGTGTGGTTTGGGCTGTTTTGAAGCAGGTAACAAGTTGTGTGTGTTTGTATGTGATTACCTGTTGCTCTCTTAGCAGTGTATTTCTACAAATAGTACTAGTTAATCTGTATTTCTCAGCAGTTGGGCAGCACTGTTGCGCTTAAGTAATGTAGCTTTTCAGTAGTAAAAGCTGTTGGCCTTCCTGTAATTATTGCAATATTGCGATTAATCGTAATTAATCAGTACTTGCACATATATTTTATTTTTTTTTACAGTGTGGGGTAAGGAAAATACTCTTAAAACAAGATTATTTTTCTGACCCACTGGCAGATAATTTGACTTGCTTTAAGCAAAATTCACACCTTGTTTGCAGTGTATGTCAGAAGAAAGTAGTGATGTGATGTTAATAATGAATAAAATAAATTAACATTACATACAGTTGAAGACAAAATTATTAGCCCCTAATAATTTCATTATTTTTCAAATAACTCCCAAGTGTTTTTTTAACAGAAAGACGATTTTATCAGCACAGCATTTTTAAACATAATACTTTATTCAGGAAGCTTTTAGGGTTTGTAATACAAATAGAAATAAATGTATAACCAAGAAATTTAAAAAGTCTACTGGTCAAAATTATTATCCCTCTGATGTTAATAGTCAATAGTGTATTCCTTTTGCTTGATAACAGCCTTTAGTCGTTTGCTGTAGTTCTCAACAAGTTTCAAGCATGTCTCCTGAGGAATGACAGCCCATTCTTCCTTAGCAAATCTCTTAAGCTCCTCCAGATTTGTTGGTCTTCTGGCACAAACTCTGGAATTTAGTGTGCCCCATAGATTTTCTATTGGATTCAAGTCTGGGCTTTGTGCAGGCCAGTCAAGTACACTCACTTTGCTCATTTGGAGTTATTTCTTCACCAGAAGTGAGGTATGCTTTGGGTCGTTATCATGCTGGAAGACAAAATGTCAACCCAAACCAAGTTTTCTTGCAGACTGTCTGAGGTTGTCTTTCAAAATCTTCTTATAGTGCTCCTTTTTCATGTTTCCTTCAACCCTGGCAAGATTCCCGGTTCCAAACGCACTGAAACATCCCCACAGCATTATACTCCACCACCATGTTTCACTGTGGGAACGGTGTTCTTGGGGTTGAATGTCTCTCCCTTTTTTCTCCAAAAAGCTCTAGTTTTGTCTCATCTGACCAAAGGACACATTTCCAGTATGCATCACATTCCCCCAGGTTGTCCTTAGCAAACTTCATTCTAGCTTGGAGGTGTCTATTCTTCAGAAGTGGTTGGTCGGCAACCTCGCAGTTCATTCCTGTGCAGGGATTTAGTCACTGTCTTCATTGAGACGTCAATTGTCTCGGCGTCTCAAGTCTCAAGTGTCTTGGCAGTTGTTCTTGGGTCTTTAGAAACTCTCTCACTAGTTTTCTTTCCAAAGTTTTTGAAATCTTTCACTTCCTGCCTCTGCCCGCCTTGTTCTCCACTGTATTGGTCTCTTTAAACTTCTTGATAATGCATCTCACTGCAGTTCTTGACACTTGAAAATGCTTTGATAAACGTGTGTATCCTTTATGAGCATTAACAATTCCTTCTCTCAAGTCCAAACTAATTTCTTTTGTTTTTGCCATGATGACAGTGCTTATTATAGTGCATATTATTTTACTTGTTGTTTCGGAAGATACTAATCCTCAGCTTAAACAGCAATTTAAAGGCTTAACTAGGTTAATTAGGTTAATCAGGCAAGTCAGTGGACAACAGTGTTTTGTTCTATAGCTAATCAAACTAATAATTTCTTAAGGGGGCTAATAACATTGACCTTAGCAGTTATTTATTTATTTATTTTTAATTCTTTTATTCAAGCAACTACAAGAAATCAGACTTTCTCTAGAAGAAAAAAATTATAGGAAATAATGTGAAAACATTCTCTTCCTCTGTTAAACATGACTTGGGATATATTCCTAATAATTTTGTATTCAACTGTAAATGTGTTTTTATCATTGTTGTTGTTTAAACCTCAGTACATAATGTCAATTTACTTATTACTTACTAGTTTCATTTTATTATTTATTGTTATTTATTAATTATTTATTCATTTTATGTGAGAATAAAATGAATAAAAAATGAATAAAAATAAAAACTAATAATTAATAAAAAAATGAAATGGGTAATTGTGTATTTATATAATAATAGCGTCTCTTGTAGCATCATGATATTGTATATGGAGAGTAGTGTTTTTCTCACTCTGCACACAGAGGTGCGTCACTTCTTTCATGCTTATCTGTAGGCGTATAGCTGTTCTCTAGCAGCCGAATATTCACACCGAAATGCTTTATGGACAACATCAGCCACTTTGCACTTCTGCCCCGTCAGCATCAGATTAACCTGCGCAGCATCAGCCGAGGGGGATTTATGAAATAATTTCATCATTTTGGAATACTCCATCAAAACGATGCTCTGATAAATCAAGCCGCCGCCACCCTCTAATTGCCGCCCTCCCTCTACCTCTCTCTGATATCAGTCCAGCGTGACACACCTTGAAAAGTAATGAAACAATTTCTCTTTTTCTCCTCTCGGCCCGCATGATGCATCATCTACGTTCCTGCCAGGCTGCGAGCGGACCCACCCTCAGTCACATCCATCACTCACCATCACAAGTGAATCATCTCTCTGAGCTCGGTCTCAATTACAGGGCTCAGGACGCCCTTTCCTACAGGCTGGGATGAGTTTGATGTATTCACAAAAAGCTGCTGTGAGCCAAGAGAAAATAGGAGAAGGAGGCCAACGGGAAGTAGAAATGCTAATTGGTGCTGGTGCAGGCAGACGAGGGAGTAGATGTTCGTGGTCTATGTTTATGGAGGAACTCAAACCCTGAGGTCTCCTCTCTTCCCGTTAATGCTCCCTGTGTGCTGTTAATGGGACTCATTTGACTGGTTAATAACGCAGAATGATTCCTAGATCTGGAGCGTTGTTGTGATTCACTAATCGAGTCAAACGGTTGGATTTTTTTGAACAAATATTTTGAATAGTTTTACTTTTACACCATGCAAAAATCAGGGAAGTGTTAAAATCATCTGCTCAAACATGCTAAATGAATTAAATTAAAGTAATTTTTTAAATTATATCATTAATGATCTAATTTGCCATGAATTAAAATCTAAAATTTGTGAGATCCCTGTTTAAAAAGAATTAAGCATTTGTAATGAATTTGGATGTGAAGTGGCAACTTAAATATACAATTTATTATATACTAAACAAAGATTATAAAATAAAGGATAGATAGATAGATAGATAGATAGATAGATAGATAGATAGATAGATAGATAGATAGATAGATAGATAGATAGATAGATAGATAGATAGACACACACATAGACACTACCATTTAAAAGTTTGGAATCAGTAAGATTTTTAATCTTTATTTGCATTTATTTGATTTAAAAATACAGGCAAAAAACTTATAGTTGTGATTTTAAATTTGGTTTTCTATTTGAATATACTTTAAAATAGAATTTCTTTCTGTGATGAAAAACTGAATTTTCAGCATCATTATTTCGGTCTTCAGTGTCACGTGATCCTTCAGAAATCATTCTAATATGCTGATTTATTAGCAATGTTGAAAACAGTTGTGCTGCTATATATATATATATATATATATTAACGTGATGCTTTTTTTCTGAATTCTTTGATGAATAAAATGTTAAAAAGAACAGCAATTATTTAAAATAAAAATCTTTTGTAACAATATACACTATCGTTAAACGTTTGGGGTCAGTCATTTTTTCCTTTCTTTGTTTGAAAGAAATGAATACTTTTGATAAAAAGTGATAGTAAAGACTTATATTGTTAGAAAAGGTTTCTATTTTCTGTTCTTTTTAACTTATTCATCAAAGAATCCTGAAAAAAGTATCACAGGTTCCAAAAATATATTAATTGATAATAAATCAGCATATTTGAATGATTTCTGAAGGATTGTGTGACACTGAAGACTGAGTAATGGCTGATGGAAATTCAGCGTTGCCTCAGAAATTATATTGTAAAGTATATTAAATAGAAAACTTATTTTAAAATTCAATACTATTTCATAATATTAATTTTCTGTATTTTTGATCAGATAAATTAACCTTGATGAGCATAAGAAACTTCTTCAAAAAATACATTCTTACTGATCCCAAACTTTTGAATTATGTGACTTAATAACACTATAATAACACTACTTAAATGCTATATTAAAACAAGGGTAACAACTAATACTCCACTCAGGTCAATAAGAGGTAAAACGCTTTACACATGGATATCCGAGCTGAGTTCTTGGCATGAATCAGTGCTGTTCTCACTTAATGGAAGGCTCAATGCAGCCCTTTGTGTGGGAAATTAAACATCCAAGCACTGCAAGGGCCATATGGGAAAATAGTTAATCAAAGGTTATGCTAATGCGCATCAGGCTGAGAGAAGAGCTCTGGGCTCCCAACGCCTGCCTCCCCTTTTATGCAATAAAACAGTTATGCGGGAGACATAAATGATGAGACATTACTATTCATAACCAAGAGACTAAGACTACCCAAACCAGATGTCAGAAAACACAGCTGCTGTGCTTTTGGTCAGATTTCCAATTTATTTCTAGTTATTTAAAATTCATCTCTGCCACAGAGCAGTCTGTGAAACAAGCTCCCTAATATTTCAAAATAAAATCTGTTTATACTCATTTTAAATTGAAAGCCGGACCCTCTG
This sequence comes from Cirrhinus molitorella, assembly GCA_033026305.1. Classification (NCBI taxonomy): domain Eukaryota; kingdom Metazoa; phylum Chordata; class Actinopteri; order Cypriniformes; family Cyprinidae; genus Cirrhinus; species Cirrhinus molitorella. Next base: position 19,004,121 of record CM065140.1, on the reverse strand, counting down.
CTAATGTCACGGGGAACATCTCGATAGATCATTTTGATGGCTTACACTCATTTATAAACGCGGGAAGTGAACCACACAATTGCATGCGCACATGCCTCTGTGACCGAAACAAATTGGCACAAACTTCATGAATTATTGATGATGACACCGCAGAACAGTGGACAGGGCAAAAATTACTTTGTGTGAAGTTTTCATCCACTGCACAAGAGAGGAGGATGCAGGAATGAGAAAAGTTTCTCTATGTTTTCTTTGGAAAGGACAGAGTATATATGTGAGTTCTAAAAAACATTTAAAACATATTTTATTTAGTACTAACCTGAATAAGGTATTTCGCATAATAGACTTTACATATAGTCCACAAGAGAAAATAATAACTGAATTTATAAAAAATGATCCCGTTCAAAAGTTTACATACACTTGATTCCTAATACTGTGTTGTCACCTGAATGATCCACAGCTTTGTTTTTTTTTGTTTTTGTTTTTTTTTTTATTAGAGTGATTAGTCCCTTGTTTGTCCTGAACAGTTAAACTGTCTTCTGTTCTTCAGAAAAATCTATCAGGCCACAAATTATTTGGTTTTTCAGCATTTTTATGTATTTGAACCCTTTCCAACAATGTCTGTATGGTTTTGAGATCCATCGTTTCACACTGAGGACATCTGAGGGACTCATATGCAACTATTACAGAAGGTTCAAATGCTCACTGATGCTCCAAAAGGAAAAACTATGCATTAAGAGCTGGGGGTGAAAATTTTTGAACAAAATGAAGTTCCCCATTTAGTACTGCCTTTTAGAAGATACTTACATGTTTCCCAGAAGACAAAATAAGTTAAAGTCACACTTATCTTCAAATTTAAAAAGTGTTCTGTCATGACAACTCTTGGAGGGATTGGCATGGTAATGTACATAACAATGTTAATGTATTTGGTCTTGGCGGAATAGATCTGCTATGCTGCTGCTGCTGCGGCAGAGCCAATACCAAGACTTACTACTGCCAATACATCCACAACATGCTGCTGTAAGCATGTTAGAAATAATGCTGCTGCATATAACATAGCATACATGAATCACTTCATAGCAGATCTATACAGGTGGAGCTGGGGAAGATGGAGGGTTTCTGAAGCATGCTGCAAAACTGCTACATCTAGCACTGGTCATATATTTGAATGTTGACTAGTGAGCTCATTGGCTACCAATACAGGAGAGAACCAATCAGCTGTGCCATGTGATTATGATGTCATGATGTCAGATTGAGTTAGATCCATCGGACTGAATTCTAGAGTTTCATGCCAGAACTCTGTATTTCACCCCCGGCTCTTAATGCATTGTTTTTTTCTTTTGGAGCATCAGTGAGCGTTTGAATCTTCTGTAATAGTTGCATATGAGTCCCTCAGTTGTCCTCAGTGTGAAACAATGGATCTCAAACTCATACAGTCATTGTTGGAAAGGGTTCAAATACACAAAAATGCTGAAAAACCAAAGAAACTGTGGGACCTGAAGAATTTTTCTGAAGAACAGAAGGCAGTTCAACTGTTAAGGACAAATGAAGGACTCATGAACAACTATCACTAAACAGCAACAACAAAAAACAGCTGTGGATCATTTGGGTAACAACATAGTATTAAGAATCAAGGGGATGTAAACTTTTGAACAGGGTTACTTTTATAAATTCAACTATTATTTTCTCTTGTAGACTATATGTAAACATCTTTTATGTGGAATATCTTATTGAGGTCAGCACTAAATAAAAAACAACATGCAATTTGTATGATTCCTTTAATTTTGATAAAATAATTAACATTTTGCAGATTCTGCAAGGTGTATGTAAACTTTTGACTTCAACTGTATATATGTTTGGTCTCTGGTTGAAATGATGTGTTCCTGATTTGATGTGTTCCTGATTTGATCCACACTAACAACCACATGCTTTTCCCTCCATCTAGAAAAGGGCGACATGACTAATTAGTGTGTTTGTTCTCACACAAGCACATTAATATCTGTCATTAATTGCCTAGAATGCAATACACATGCAAAAAAATAAAGAATGGATATCAATACACTCACATCCCCCCCAAGCCACCCAATCAAAGAGAGATAGACCTTGGCTAGTACAGGAAGGTACCATAAGAGTTATGGCTTTGTCTGCCTGAGCTATAATTCATATTAAAGATTTTCTGATGTACTATCACATTCAGGTTTCCAATGCCTAACCTCATAAACATCCAATGGTTTAGCACGTGACTCATTCCTCGGGGTGTCTGTTGTAATGAAATAGTAATTTCTTCATTCAAATGAAACATGTCTGTTGTGACATGAGTGTTTCTGTAAGCCGCGGCTCCTCGCGTGACTTTTTGATGAAAACTTGCTTAACAAATTGGAAGTAACACTTACAGGTCTTAAATTCCAAAGCTAGTGCTGTCAGGCCTGTTGAATATTTAATAGCATAATAAAGCAGGGCCATAAAGGAACTAAATAGATAAGTTTGTAATTCAAACGCTCCATATGCTGGCTAAATTATGTATTTCCAATGCCTTTTCAGGTATATTCATGTATTATAGAGGAGGAGGCAAGGCAGTTCTAATAAATGATACATAGCAATTGATTCAGTTCTGGTGAATATAGAAATGTAAATCTTCTGCAGAGTAATGTATCCTGTTTTCCATTACAGTTGATGTGAGTGAATTTTTCTTATTACGAGTGGTCTGTTTTCCCAAAGGCAGTTTCATATGGTGTGGCATAGAGACACGCATGTGTCATATTCTTTCAGTCTGACCCACAAGGGAGTTTTTAGCGAAGATCAAATTGGTTTCAGTACATTGATATGATGTGAAAAGGAGACTTTCATAGAACTATGATTTGCTGTTATTGTGTGTCTATTAGACATGTGGATGGAGTTTTAATACCTGCTGTTGTCTCATTTGCGCAGAGCAGCTGAATGCATTATAGCAGGTCCTAACCAGCCACGACAAGTAATAAATCTTAAATGTTTTTGTCATAAAAACCTGTGGCCATGACAAGCAACATACATTTTGTAGAAGTCTTCTATGCTCAACAAGGCTGCTTTAATTTGATCAAAAATACAGTGTAAAAAAAAAAAAAACAGTAAATTACCATTTAAAATCACTGTTTTCTATTTGAATATATATATATTCTAATGTAATTTATTCCTGTGATAGTAAAGCTAAATTGTAAGCAGCCATTACTCCAGTCTTCAGTGTCACATGATCCTTCAGAAATCATTCTAATATGCTGATTTAATGCTCAAGAAACAGTTATTATTATCATTGTTGATCACACGTTAAAATTTTGTGGAAACTGTGGTACATTTTTTTGATTCTTTGATAATTAGGAAGTTTGAAAGATATGCTCTAATTTTTTGGTGATGTAAAAATGTGATTGAGTAGTATAAATCAGTAAATCACTACCAGTCAAAAGTTTTTGAACAGTAAGATTTTTTTCTGCTCACCAAGCCTGCATTTATTTGATCCGAAGTACAGCAAAAGCAGTAATATTGTGAAATATTACAAATATTTCTATTTCTATTCTAGACATTTAAAACTACTTCTATTTGAATATATTTTAAAATGTAATTTATGTGATTAAAGTAAAATTTTCAGCATTATTACTCCAGTCTTCAGTGTCAGTGTCCTTCAGAAATAATTCTAATATGCAAATTTGTTGTTCAGGAAACATTTTTTATTATTATATTTTTTATTAGTAATTGTTTTTATTCATCAAACAAATGTTTTATTTGTTTGTTTGTTTGTTTGTTTTACTCAGCTGTTTTTAACATAATAATAATAATAATAATAGTTTTTTGAGTAGAAAATAAGAATATCTGAAGGATCATGTGACTGGAGTAATGATGCTAAAAATTCAGCTTTGTAATCACAGGAATAAATTACATTTTAAAATATATTCAAATAGAAAACACTTATTTTAAATAGCAAACATATTTCACATTTTTGCTGTACTTTGCTGTACTGTAAAAGTCAAAATTTCAAATTTATTTGAAAAATTGAACACATTTGGTGGTTAATTATTTTTATTTAGTAAGATAATGTATGTAGAAACAAGGGTAAAAAAAATTACCAAATCAAAGGCATATTTAAAAAAAAACATGTAAATCTGTCATGTGACTGAATAATTTCCTTAGCTGATTGGCTATTACTACCTCCCAAAATTGTCAAATGACATACTGTCACAACACCATCAATGAAATCTAATTGGTTTCACAACCACATATGTTCTGACAAGCCAATCTGATGGGATTTTGTCAAATTGCACAGTGTTTGGACTGAAAAATTGCTGGAGACTGTTGTATCTAGTTGGAACAGTGTGTTTGTGTTTGTACAATAAGCCTATTACATTCGTTCCTCGTCCATATTCAGCAGTGTACACCTGATTGATTTTTTCAATAAACAAAATAATCAGGATCCTTATTGGATTATCCATTTGAAATGATGCCAATATCCAATTCTTTCTCTCCCACTGTTATACTGTCTAAAATAAACAGTCAGGTATCTCGTGGTGTCAGTGTTTCTCCCCCTGAAGACTCATACATTAATACATGTCAAGGGTGGGAGGTTTGGAGAGATTTGTTTGAGTGACTCGTGAAATGTGAAGCATTTGCATTTTGTTTGTCACAGTGCAATGGCGTAAAAGCGGGTTGTATCCCCGGAGGGAATCTGCACCCGTGTGATTGAATCTCCGTGATTTAATGCACTCATCACTGACCTGTGCTTCCCTCTTTCCATCTCTCTCCCAGGAACGTAAGTTCGGCAGGAGAGGAGGCTCGGCGGAGGATGAGAGAGTGCGAGGGTCTGACTGACACGCTGCTTTTCGTCATCCAGACTTCCCTCGGAAGCAGCGAGATTGATAGCAAGGTACACTTTCCTCCCGGGATCTGTCCATCTCTCCCTGAGCCATAAAGGCAACCTGTTGTAAAAGTGTTTACGTCTGTGTCTGTGACTGTGTGTGTGTGTGTGTGTGTGTGTGTGTGTGTGTGTGTGTGTGTGTGTGTGTGTGTGTGTGTGTGTGTGTAGCAGTTCATGGAACACTCCATAACAAATAAACAGCTCTGTGGTTGGCTGCTCTCTGAAGGTTGTGAAGGCTTGCTCTTCTAAATGTCGTTGTTTAATCATGATTTAACTGGCAGCCCTCCATCAGGCTCAGCGTGCTAATAGCAGAGCGGAGGGGATGCATCCGTCCTAATGAGAATTGAAGAGCAGAGCGTGTGGATGCTAGAGCGTGGCATAGTGCTTTCCCTCTGGTCATTTTTAGACTTGCTAGCTTTCCAGCTTTCCTACACTTCCCGCTGTCTGAATCCCCCTGCGGTGCACTCTCTACCACCTCTCTTCACAGTTTCCAAATTCACAGCATGTCTAATAAAAAATAGTGTACTTGAATTTCTTGTAATATCTCTCCAGGTTTTATAGGCTGTGTGTACTATAGACAGTTACGTTACAAATCTTAAGAACTTCGTTCATGAATCTTCTGAACACAAATGAAGATATTTTTGATGAAATCTGAAAGCTTTCTGATACTCTTGTGACACGGAACAGGAAGAAATTGTTGAATGAAGTCATTGTTAGTTTTCCTAGCGCACTTTATTACATTACAGTTGAACCACTGATGTCACAAGGACTATTTTAATGATGTCCTCACTACTTTTCTGGGCCTTGAACATGTCAGCTGCATTGCTGTCTATGCAGGGTCAGAAAGCTCTCGGATTTCATCAAAAATATCTTAATGGCAGCGGCTATTTGCACTACGTGTAAATAGCAATAGATGCTATTTACACTAAGTGAAAATAGCAAATTTTCTCAACGATAAATGCTATTTACACTAAGTGCAAAAAACAATGGGTTCTATTTACACGTAAAGATTTTATAATACTTATTGCAAATAGATGCAATTATTACTATTGTATTATATTAAAACAGTATTCAGTAATTATGGATTGAGTGTAAATTATCGTTTTAATTCAATTTATTAAATGGATGCAGCCCCTTAGTGGGACAATAAGCCCTCTCTACACACCTACCCTAACCGATATTTTATTTTACAATTATCGATTATTTCCTTTTTTTTTTTTTTTTTGAAAATCAATGCTTTTTCTGGTATTATATGAGATTTAAAAAGGATGAAAAAAAGAGTGCCAAAAGGTAGAATTGAACCCGGGTCGTCCATGTCGAAAAGATTTAACCACTTCGCCACTGGATCTGATAATTGACAGCCATCTTTTGTAGTGTTGACTAGCCCCTTTACACATTGGTGGGCGGAGTTAGTGTAAATAGCCACTGCCAACAAGGCGGGCTATTTGCACTTAGTGTAAATAGACACTCCGTATCTTAATTTGTGTTCCTTGATGAACAAAGATCATACAGGTTTGGAACGAAATGAGGGTAATTAATGACAGAATTTTCTTTTTTGTGTGAACCGTCCTTTTAAATTTCAACACATTAGATTTATGCATAGTGTGACAGTTAAGTGCGATAAAGGTCATTTGAAGTGTACTTCAGTTTTCACATGAACACTGAATACAGCCGAGCACATAGTCTTTCAAAGCATACTCCATTTTAAGCGTGTGCAAGTACAGACTTTAAACAAACCCGCACTAGACAGCTCATCCATCCCTCTCTAGAAGTTATTAGCGATAAAAGTGTCTCTGTACTCGTTTAAACTAAAGTTGTGGTGTCTCTTAGCCCCCTCGCACAAGTGCTTGTCAGCGCAGACATCTATTGTTGTCAGTACTTTGGTGTTGTTCATCCATCTTATCCATTTCTTTTCAACAGGCTGGATCAGTGTTATCACCTCTAATTAGTGCAAAAAAATTAAAGGCACATGTGCAATCTGAGCATACCAACTTAGAAAAATTAGTTTGCGCTCATACAGTATGCAAATATCATTGTAAATAGTTTACTGATTGTCATGTCGTTTCTAACCTGTATGACGTCTTTAAACTGTCTTTGTTTTGGATCCCACTGACTTTAAAGGGATAGTTCACCCAAAAAGGAAATTCTGTCAATAATTACTCACCCTCATGTCGTCCCAAAACTGTAAGACACGTTCAAGGCCCAGAAAAGCAGTAAGGATATTGTTAAAATAGTCCATGTCACATCAGTGGTTCAGTTAGAATTTTATGAAGCTACAAGAATACTTTTTGTGCACAGAGAAAACAAAAATAATGACTTTATTTAAACACTCCTTCAGTCTTGAACGTGTGTTCACGAGAGTACCACAACACATGTGATGCATTGAGTTGCATTGCTGTTTTTGTACGGTTACTGTATACCGTGAATAAAACAGGTTGTGAATTGTCACTTATGTACCTCAGAAAAGCCACTATATAATGTATGTTATATATAACGAGCCCACTTTATTGTTGTATTTTAATTAAATACATCTGAGGAATGAAAGGTTAGACACCACAGATGTTTTTGTGGCGTAGGTGGTGAAACTTTCACAAAGAAAACAGTATAATTCAATAAATTGATTCATATGAATACAGCGATCTGTCATGCCACATTAAAGAGCTTGAAAAACACATTGTTGTAAGGCACATTGTTTGTGTTTCATTATGAAACTGATTTTGAAAGCTGAGATTTTGTTTTATATTACAAATAACGAATACAGTCAAAGACATTAAACATTATTTCCAAGCATACTGTTCTCATGAGTATAACACAAGGTATGATTTCTGCTAAAAATCCCACATATATTTGTAGTGTATTAAAGAGAGTTAAGCAAGGGAGCTTAAAAGAAATGTCTGCTGGATCTGTAAGCTGACTAAAAAGTTGTTCTTGTTCAGGCTGTTAATAAATATCATATTCCTGATATTAAGCTGTTTACGCGCGTCCTTAAAATTGACTCCTCATCCTAGTAAGATGACGTGGACTTTATTCTCGTAGTATTTTGACTTTATTCTCGTAATATTTCTACTGTATTCTTGTAATTTCTCAAAATATTTTGACTTTATTCTTCTAATCTGGACTTTATTCTTGAAATATTTTGACTTTATTCTCATAGTATTTCGACTTTATTCTCGTAATATTTCTACTTTATTCTTGTAATTTCTCAGAATATTTAGACTTTATTCTTCTAATTTGGACTTTATTCTTGAAATATTTTGACTTTATTCTCATAATATTTCTACTTTATTCTTGTAATTTCTCAAAATATTTTGACTTTATTCTTCTAATTTTGACTTTATTCTTGAAATATTTTGACTTTATTCTCATAGTATTTCGACTTTATCCTCGTAATATTTTGACTTAATTTTTGTGGTATTTTGACTTTATTCATGTAATTTCTCAAAATATTTCAACATTATTCTACTAATTTTAACTTTATTTTTGAAATATTTTGACTTTATTCTAGTAGTATTTCGACTTTATTCTCCTAATATATCAACTTTATTTTCGTAATATTTAGACTTTATTCTAGTAATTATATCAACTTTAGTCTCATATTATATTGAATTTATTCTCATAATATTTTGACATTATTCTCATAGTATATTCAGTTTATACTCATAATATTTCACCTATATTCTTGTAATATATCGACTTTATTCTCGTTATATTTTTACATTATTCTCATAGTATATTTAGTTTATTCTCATAATATTTCAACTGTATTCTCTTATTTTATCAAATTTATTCTCATAATATTTCAACTTTATTCTCATAAAATTTTGACATTATTCTCGTACTATATTCAGTTTTTTTCCATAATACTTCAACTATATTCTCGTAATATATCGACTTTATTCTCGTAATATTTTACATCTATTCTCGTAATATTTTACATTTATTCTTGTAATATATTGACTTTATTCTCTGAATATTTCGGCTTTATTCATGTAATATTTCGACTTTATTCTTGTAATATTTCGACTTTATTCTTGTAATTTCAGCTTTATTCTCGAAATATTACGACTTTAATCTTGTAATCTTAGATATTTTTTTTAGCATAGCACTAAAACACCATCATACTTAATATTCTATGGATTTTTGGCATGAAAGAAATATCAATAATTTTGACCCATACAGTGCATTGTTGGCAATTTCTACAACTATACCGGTGCTATTTAGAACTGTTTTTTGTGGTCCAGGGTCACATATGCAACAGAATTAGCAGCGCTGATGAGTTGAACAATGCGGTGGTCGCACCAGTGCAACCCCTCACAAAATGTAGTCACGCCGGCAGAAAATTGTCGCAAAATGTGACCATTTGGTCACAGTCTGGGCTGCTGATTAACATTGAGTTATTTTTTAAACAATCGTCTTTCGCGCTCTGAAAAAAGTATGCTTTGCTTTAATGCATATGTTGCTAAAAATCTGATATTCTCGTTGCATACCAATGCTCTAAAAATACAGATCGGAGCAAAAGGGCAGCCGTCATGCATACTGCAGCACTTGAGAGGTAAAAGCACTCCAATAAGCGTGTGAAGTCTAGTGGGCTCTGCACTGTGCCATTTGTCCCCATTTTACAGCGACCTTTTGATTTTCCTCTAAATGTAAAAATACTAATTCTGTAAGTGCACCTCCAGCCTATGGTTACACCTTTTCTTCTTCTCTATACATGTCCATTTAAGTCCTTTTAAAGTACTAAGCACTCTTTTTCATCCATCAGTGTGCTTTAACATTAGAAACGCTCAAAAAAGCAACAGTGGTCATTTTACCCATCACACTGGCTTGGAAAAAGGGCAATCAGCCTAATCACTCCAATTTCTTTATGTGTGGTGATTTGCCCAGAGCTGTTTTTCGCCAGGTGTTGGCCCAGCAGAGCAGTAATTGCTGAAAGCACACCTCCCATGGTCTTAATGTGCCGTTAACCTGTGGTTGGTCAAGCTTTCTCCTGTTGACTTTCACATTTAAAATGGGGACCTTGTAAATTGCTGCCAGTAAGAGAGATGGTGTTGGCTTAAGTTTCACATTATGTGGCACATTTTCAGCAGAATTTGTTTGGTTTTCCTCAAAAAGCGTGGAGAAAGCGAGGTCTGGCAAGGAGAAGTCAATATGTTTCTGTATGTCTGAAATGCTGGTGCCTAATTCTCTGAGCGTTTCTCTGATTACAGTCATTATTTTTGTTTGTGCAGGGCATGGTCCTCGTCGTCCCATTATGGGGAAAAAAGCAAAACATGGAGATTGAGAAAAGCGCTCGTTTTTCATCATCATTTTGCGAGCGTTTATTTTCTATTTTCTGCTGTCAAGCATTGTGCCTGCTCTGCTGTGTCTCCTTGTAATACCCTGTTAAATGGAGTGTGAGCCGATGGATTTGGCTGGTCATTTTTCCCCATCTGCGAGTATATCCTTTAATCACATTTAAATGGGAGACCGTGTCAGACATATAATTAAGTACTTTCATATACTTAGTGCCAATGCAGCCTACACTCCCAGCCAACATTTAGAGAAAGACGGAGACAGAGAAAATGAGAAAGTTAGACGAACTGAAAGAGAGGCATGGAGAGACGATAACATGAGGGTGAAATAGAAGAAAACTAGGACTTAAACACTGTTAGGATGTAACCTTGTTGTCTTTGACAGGCCCTAGACTTGCCTTTGTCTAATACAGGGATCTCGAAAAGTCAATACATGTAAATACATGTGTTTTTAAATTCGCAAATTTGGGATTTTATTTTATTATTTGAAGCTTATTTTTTTTCTTATAATATAATATTAGATTATAATGTGTACACAAAATGTAAAAGCTATTTTTTAATTGTTTTTATTTTTTTTTTTTTTTATTTGACATTTTTATTTTATCTTGTAATATTAGATTATAATATACACAAAATGTCAAGTAAATTTTTGTTATTATATTTTATTTTATTATTTAAAACGTTTATTTTATCTTATAATATTAGATTATAGTGTAATATATGCACAAACATGTAGAAGCTCATTTTTATTGTATTATTTAAATATTATATTTTATTGTATAATATTATAATATATACACAAAAATGTAAAAGCTAATTTATATTTTATTTTATTATTTGAATATTTTGTTTTTCTTATAATATTAGATTAAAATATATACACAGTGTAAAAGCAATTTTTAAATTGTATTATTATGTTTTATTTTATTTTGGATTTTATCTTATAATATTAGATGATAGTGTAATATATACAAAAAAATATATAAATAATATTAGATTATGATATATGCAAAAATGTAAAAAGCTTGTTTTTATTTTATTCTATTTCTTTTATTTAATTTTTTATTTGAATATTAATTTATTTCTTATAATATTAGGTTATAATATATACACAAAATGTAAAAGCTAATTTTTTATTTTATTTTAGGATTTTAATATTTTATTTGATCTTTTTTTATTATTACATTATGATATATACACATGTAAAAGCTTCTTTTTATTTTAATTTATTTTTATAATTTATTTATAATAAAACATTTGTAATAATATTAGATTATAATATACACAAAATGTAAAGCAATTTTTTATTTCATTATTATATTTTATTATTCACATTTTACATCTTATAATATTAAATTATAGTGTAATATATACACAAAAATGTAAAATCTAATTTTTATTTTATTTTATTATTTACATTTTTTATCTTATAATATTGGATTATAATATTTTCAAAAAAAAAGTAAAAGCTTGTTTTTATTTTATTGTATTTCTTTTATTTAATTTTGTTTATTGTTTGAATATTTTATTTTTTCTTATAATATTAGATCATAATATATACACAAAATGTAAAATCTCATCTTTATTTTATTATTTGAACATTTTATTTAATCTTTTTCTTAAATAGTTTTTATTTAATTCATTTATTTATTTATTTGAATATTACATTTTTTCTTATAATATTAGACAATATTTGCACAATATGTAAAAGCTCATTCTTATTTATGTTATTATTTAAATATTTTATTATAATATTATTAATAATATTATTATAATATATAATACTTATAATATTACATTATAATATATGCACAAAAATGTAAAAATAAAATGTCTTCCAAGTAAAAAACAAATGCAGTTGTTGTTGTTGTTGTTGTTGTTGTTGTTTTTCAACCTTTTTTTTCAAAATAAAGTTTATATATATATATATAATTTATTTTTTTTCTCTAGAGAACTGAATAACATTAAAGACCAGACCATAATACAGAAAGTAAAACTGATTTGCAGGCTTAATTTTCGGGTAAACTACTAAATCTTAAGGGGTTGGATTTCTCTTGAACTGAAATGAAATAATTGTTAATCGTTATGACAGCAAACTGAGTGCATGCAGACTGCACCGTGTACGTTGTGTGTGTGTTTGAACAAATGTGTGTTTTCCTCTTGTCTCAGAAGCAGCATGAGTTGGACAGATGAAGTTTGGCCCCTCTGGCCAGATGGGCTCTATCAAGAGCTCAGTGGTGCTAGACTAATACCTGCCCAATATCTGTCTCTCTCTCTCTTTCTCTGTCAGACCATAGAAAACTGTGTATGCATTTTGAGGAACCTCTCGTATCGGCTTGCAGCTGAAACGTCTCAGGGACAGCAGATGGGGACGGACGAGCTGGACGGCCTCCTGTGTAGCGATGCCAGCGGGAAAGACGGAGAGACCTCAGGCTGCTGGGGAAAGAAGAAAAAGAAGAAGAAGTCCCAGGACCAGGTAGGCCATCCAAAGCAGCACTCTTTATTTGGAAATCATAGTCCAGAGTACAATGGAAAAGACTATTTGAAGTCAACAGGAAATCAAATTGTACCTTATTTCCTTTGTTAATACTTGATGCTGAATATGGTCATATTATATTTACAGCTACATAATAGAATGTGTGTATATATAAAATACAATATATTATATATATATTTTTACAGTTTACAAATATTTTGTTGTCCTGCATGATATTATTTTAGATTACATTTTGTAATAGATTTTGAGATTATGATATAAGATTATAACATGTTTACATAATATAATCTTTATATTATATTATATTATATTATATTATATTATATTATATTATATTATATTATATTATATTATATTATATTATATTATATTATATTATATTATATTATTAGGCAATATAATTTAATACAATATGAATATTTAATAAAGTATTTTAGATTACATTTTATTATAGATTATAAGATTATAATGTATTGTACACACAAAATGTAGAAGAAATATTTACATAATATAATCTTGATGTGTTATTTTATATTATATTATATTACAGTTTAATATTGCAATTGAGTATTACATTAAATTATTTTAGATTAGATTAGATTATAGATTAGATTAGATTAGATTAGATTAACAAATATATAAATATTAAATCAAATTATTACAAAATTATTAAATAAAATTATAATCTTTATATATTATATTAATTATATTATAGTTTAATATTACAAGTTGCATTATTAAGCAATATATTTTAATACAATTTAAATATTTATAAAATGATTTTAGATTGATCATAAATGATACGACTATTATATTATATTATATTAATATTGCAAATTACATTATTAGGCAATATAATCAAACACAATATGAATATTTATTAAATTATTTTAGATTGATTATAGATTATAATATAAGATTATAATATATACACAATGTAGAAGAAATATTTGCATAATTTAATCGTTATATATATTATATTATATTATATTAGTTTAGTTTACTATTGCAAATTGTATTATTATGGAAATAGTAATTAATACAATATGAATATTTATGAAATTATTTTAGAATTGTAATTATAATATAAATTATAAAAATTATAATATATTATATGCATAAAAATGTAGAAGAAATATTTGCATAATTTAATCTTTATGTATTATATTTTATTATATTATATCACATTGAATTATATTATATAATTTAATCTTTATATATTATAGTATATTATATTATATTAGTTTATATTAGTTTAGTTTACTATTGCAGATTACATTGTTATGGAAAATAATACAATATAAATATTTATGAAATTATTTTAGAATCAATTTTATTATAGATAAGATTATAATATATTAAGTGCACAAAAATGTAGAAGAAATATTTGCATAATTTAATCTTTGTATATTATATTATATTATATTATATATGTTATATATATGTTGGCCAAAGAGATTTCACAATAAAATGGTTTTCTGCATTTCAACCCAGCATAAATAAGGTTTTTCATATCAAAACATTAATAACCCAATCAGCATATTCACCTTCCATTTACACCCCTCGTTGCCTCAAAATAATCCCAATTTAGGTTTCAATGCGTTCCGCAAATAACGGATTTACACGCCGCCCTTTTATCAATTACTTCCTCTGCAAACGTAACGCTCACCACCTACACAGAAACGCACCGTCAGACAGAGACTTTCCCCAGCGACACGCTCCGCAGCTGATAAATCACAGTGTTTGTGGGCGTCAGACTAAAGGAGGGGGGAAGAAAAAAACCCAACCTTTTTACAGACATCTCCTCCATAGTAGAGGAAACTCTTCATTAATCTCACGCAAGAAAAAGTCAGCCAGGATCCTCTGTTGTGTAACACAACTCCCTCTGGAAATGTCCCGTTCCAGAGGAGCCATAAAGCTAATAGCTGGTGATATACTGTAGCCACCGATAGCTGAATATAATCCTCTTTAACTTCGATGCTAGCTGCGATGTCCGTCACGACAAGCTCCGGTTGCTACGTGCCTAGCGAGAAGCGCTAAAACTTTAAAAGCAGTCGGAGTCAAATAATACATCAAAGCTATTTCTCTGTTGAGATTATGACAGCATAGACTCTTGTATTAAACATAGCGTGGGGATGTTTTGCGTCGTCTTGTGCGTTTGAACATTCAAAGATGTATTTCCTTCATTCGTAACCTCAAAACCCCGTACGTAAGTACTGCACATCTGTTTTCGGATTCGGTCAGATGTGTCTCGTCCAATCAGAATTCAGAAAGAAGGAGATCAAGGATACTAGAGACTGTAAAGAGGGCCATTTCTCCCCATTACCTAAGGTGCCCTCTCGTATCATGTGCCGGACTTTCTCCTCAGTTGAGACGCTTTGAAAGAGGACACCTGAGCCTCCGGGCAACAGCAGGCTAATGTACTCCGTTAAATCATTTATCACTAAGTGGCAGCGAGGTAGCGCGGGAAACCAGAGCGGGCCGCCGCGGCTCTGTCGGGGCAGGGCATTGGCGTTTAGCGTGGCTAATTGACTGAGAGGGGAGAGTATGTAAACCAGAGCAATTTCAGCCCACCAAGCGTTGATACCCTTCTTTGAGTTTACTCTGAGAAATGGGGCATGGAGCGCTCATTATGCTCAAAGCTTGCTGACAGGAAAAGGGCGAGGAGAAAGTTTTCAACAGTTTGAGATGCTGTTTTATGCTCTGATAGTTCCGAAGAAGCTTTAGGATCACATTGTCGTTTTTTAGATTGAGGGTAACTCTTGTTTTGAGGCTGTCCAAAAAGGCATTTTCTGAAGAAAAAATTAATGTTGCTCATCAGAGTTTAGGGACTTAATAGTAATGGGTAAATACAGATGTAGATCTATCTATCATTTATAAATCTTTAAAATATATAATATAATATTAAAATGATACATTTATTTGTGAAATATCTTTATTTTTTTATTTTAGTAATTTTAATTTTATGTAATTTTGTTATACATTTTTGTAATTTCATGGATTTTTTAATATCTGTCTATATTTATTATCGAACACATATTTTAATTTTTATTTCATAATTTTTGCATTTTTGTCATTTAAGTTGTATGTAATTTTGTATCTATCTATCTATCTATCTATCTATCTATATATATACAAATGAAATATCTTGTGTAATCTAGTACAATTATAATCATTCATATATATATAAATGAAATATAGTTTTTTTATTATAATCTAGTATAATTATAATCTATCTATCTATCTATCTGTCTGTCTGTCTGTCTATCGATCTAGTATCCAGGCTATTTGATTAATGTGAATCGAGAGGAATCCCTGACAACAAGTTTACAATGCGATCTCCTCTCTCTCTCTCTCTCTCTCTCTCTCTCTGTGTTTGTGTGCATCAATTAAAGCAGCGCATTAATATAGAACGGTAATTAAACTGACTTGGAACCTGTGCATTAAATGATTTTAATGCATACCTGCCAGCCAATCAGAATCCAGTATCCAGACATTCCATGAAATAATTAAATTTAAAACATGTTCATCTTAGAAGAGGTTATCATTCATGTTTAATTATTTAATAGATCTGGACATAAGCTGCATGTCTTTGACCCTAATGCCTGAGCCATCACCTTTTTCATTGATAACTTACGAAAACAGATTCGACTGCGATTGTGTAAGGCTTGAATGTTTACGAAATGTTGCCCTCGCTGTTTGCATATAGTGAAACAACAGATTAAACCGAGTCTCCTCTCAACCCCTTTCCATTTCTTCTGCGTTCACCGTATGGGAAGAGCAGCAGCCTCACGGGGGCTTCTCCACCCTCCAGCAGTTGATTGAACAACAGAGCCGCTCCTCAGAGCAGGAACGGGGGGAGATGAAAACAGACTCATTAATAATGAAGGGAGAGTGAGGCTGAGTGCCAGAGCTAGTTTAAGACGCTAAGGTATTTCACAAGTTGCTCTGCCTGAAAGTAGGTCAGCCTGTGAGACCAGCACTTTTCGAACTGACTCACCCACACACCTCAAACGCAGACTTACGGCTTGTCATTCCTGCCTGGTTTTGGGTCTATTCAGGCCACGATTTGTCAAGAGATGTGCGTGTACGTGCAGGGGGTTACAGTCGCCTTTTGACCAGTACAGAATGGCGGCGATTTTATCTCAGGAGTTCGCCAGGTCTCCGGTAAGCGGATGCCATAATGTTATTGGTGGTCATAGCTGTATAAAATCTGATAAAAAAGAGATAAATAAAAATAAAACCATTTTTCTTGACAGTAAAAGTGAACACTGTTTGTAAGTAAACTGCAGCAGTGCGTAACATATCACAACGTGATGAAGAGAAATTATTAATAATTCATAAATCAAGCTCTTTTTGAATGCAAACAATTTCTGATCTTTTTTTATTATATAGATACACACTACTGTTCAAAAGTTTAGGATTAGTAAAATTAGGAAACATAATATTTTATTCAGCAAAGCTGCATTAAATTGATCAAAAGTGACAGGATAGACTTATAGAATCTCAAGAACTATTTTTATTTCAAATAAATGCTCTTCTTTTGAACTTTCTTTGTTAACAAATATATGCAGCCTTAGAGAGACTTACTTTTTGAACGCTAGTGTATATATAAATCACATTAACTTCTCTGTCGCATCACGTTTTCTTCACTGACTTCACATTTGTGTTTGAATAGCTGCACATTTACATGAAGTCAAACTTTCTCACTGTTTCACTGTAAAATAAATCAAGTTGCTTTGTCACTGCAGATTTATGTCAGTCCGAATAGCCCTTTAGATGTTGATGGCGATGGATTTTGTGTGTCTGACTGACTTGTTTTTCATGTCACTTCTTTGTTTCTGTAGTGGGACGGTGTGGGACCGCTGCCAGATACTGCTGAGCCCCCCAAAGGGATTCAGATGCTGTGGCATCCGTCAATAGTAAAGCCCTACCTCACCCTCTTGTCTGAGTGCTCCAATCCGGACACGCTGGAGGGGGCCGCTGGGGCTCTGCAGAACCTGGCTGCTGGGAGTTGGAAGGTAAGCCCTGCTGTCAGTCATTTTGTGTGTGTATCTGTCTGTGCTGGAGATGTGACTGGGATGCAATGAATGGTGCTCAAGTATGTTGTGTCATCATTTACTGACCCTCATGTTGTCCCAAACCTGTATGATGTTTTTTTTTTTTTTTTTGTTGAGCCTGGAAGATATTTTGAAGAATGTGGGTAACCAAACTGTTGACAGTAGGCATTTAGTTTCATAATATGGAGGAAAAAATACTATAGAAGTCAATGACCATGTGGATTGAATTCTTATGACTTGTGTTTTCATGAGTGGCCCAAGATTTTTGCACAATTCTGTACAGAATGGACATTATATTGTATACAATGGATGAACTTAGGAGTGTACTTAGGGTTAGGGGTTTAAAAGGAATTTAAAGATTTATATATATATATATATATATATATATATATATATATATATATATATATATATATATATATAACTTATTGTTAATTTATTTAATTTTTAATTATTGGTATCTGTCTGAGTGGAAGACAAGGTATACAGTACTTAGGGTTAGGGGTCTTTAAAAAAGATTTAAATAATAAAATAATAAAAATAAAAAAATAAATGAAGTTTTTAATAAATCAATTAATAGTAAATATTTATTTATTTATTTTTATTGTTAATTACTGGTATTTGTCTGAGTGGAAGCTAAAGTATACTTAGGTTTAAGGCTCTTAAAAATAGGAAGTATTTATAGACTGTAAAAATATATATAAAAATATTAATTTATTGTTTCAAATGTAAGAAGTATTTAAAGAATAAAACAATCATATTTATTTATTTTATTATATTAATGTTTATTTATTCTGTTTTTAATAATTGGTATCTGTCTGAGTGGAAGACACACTTCAAATGACATTAAAAAAGAAAAAAAAGTATTTAAAAAGAATAGTAATAAAATATTTATTTGTTTTTTTTTATTATTGCCATTTGTCTGGTGGAAGACAAGGTCTACTTTGGGTTAAAGGTCTTTAAAAACAAATTAGGAAGTATTTGAAGAATAAAAAAATAATTAAATACGTATTTATTGTTTATTTATTCTATTTTTAATTATTGGTATCTTTCTTTTGTATTTTTGGAAGACAAGATATACTTGGGGTTAGGGGACTTTTTAAATTAAGAAATAATTGAAGTATAAAAAATAAAATATTTATTTATTTTCTTTAATTATTGGTATCTGTCTGAATGGAAGACAAGGTGTGCTTAGGGTTAGGTGTCTTCAAAGAATAAAAAAATAAAATATCTATTGTTTATGTATTCTATTTGTAATTATTATTATTTATCTGAGTGAAAGATAAGGTATACTTGGGGTAAGGAAACCAATTATTGGTGTCTGTCTGAGTGTACAGCCCTAAGACAAGCTATACTTAGGGATAAATATTTTTTAAATATTTATTTACTGTTTATTTAATTTATTAGTTTTGGAATGTGTTTGAGTGAAAGACAATGCATACTTGGGGTTAGGGATCTTTAACAATAATTGTAAAAAGTATTTAAAGAATAAACAAATATTTATTTTCTTATTTTATTTTTAACTGTTGATATCTGTCTAAGTGGAAGCCAATATATACATAGTATTAGGGGCCTATATAAAAAAGAAAAAAAATAATATATTAAAAAAATAGATTAAAATGTTTATTTATTTATTTATTTTTATGCTTTTAAAGCATTACAGTTCAGCATGTCCCACAAGTTTCTGCTACTGCCATGCATAATACCATAATTTATGTGACTTGTGTGCTATTATTTTCTAAGGCAGTAACAACCACAAAGCAGCATGATAAGAACCGCACCTGATACGTTTTCTTTACTTGTTTTCACTGACGCTTTTATTCGCTGTTGTCAAGATCTAAATTTATTGAACGGTGCAAGAAGAAATGTTGTAAAATTACATTTTTCCTGACCTGAAACTACTTGCTTTCATCAGATGTTTAAACCAGTACCAATCTCCCTCTTGGCCCCTGCATCTTTCTTTGTTCTCACATCCTTTTCACCATCTCTCAGTGACAAAAGCTTGTTTTACCTCTGTTTGCTGGAGAGCTCTAATCCACCCAATGTGCTCGGCAAGATCAATACTCTCAGATGGAGACAGATGCAATGGGATTGGATTGGTTTTGAAGTCTCATAACAGGTTTAGACCCCCTTCAAGAAGTTAAATGAAAGCGGCGTCCCCGCGACCCCTCTCCACACCTACAGGGCATCAGGTTGTGTACGTGTTTGCTGTTTTGGCTTGAGAGAGACAAACGGGAAAGCAAAAGAGAGTGAGAGCCAGGCACTGTCTGCGTATTTTGTCCAGTTGCCATAATTGGCTGCTCTGTTTGTTCATCTAGAAGCGCTGACATTGAGCCCCCATCTAATATGTGTGAACTAAGCTCTCTGTTTATGTTTCTAAAGTCCATCTCGGACAGTGGGATTATCAAATCCCACGCTGTGTGTACTAGGAAATGGAAACAAAGCCTTTAACTTAAGACGGATCAAAAAAACACTCACGCGTGAAGAATGCTTTCTCGTCAAGAGCTCTTTTTCAATTACAGTTATAAGGCTGTTCCTTTTATTGCGTTACTTATAATACAAACACTAGTTTTAATGAACTGTGATGTTGATTTTCACTCAATTACAGATTTATGTTTCCACACACTTATATTAAGTGCCATCTCTCTGTTCCTAAACCTAGTAAGCTGCCTCTGTGGTGCACTTCACCTGATTTAACACAATTCCAGGCAATTTGATGTTTAATATACACTTGTGTAAAGCAGGATTTTAGGCCATTGAGATACCACAGAAATAGAAATAGAAAAGAGATAGACGAAATTCCCTGTCGCTTAACACTTGTCAAGGTCGCACATGGCTTGTTATACAACATCTTAAAGCGATAATTTACCCAAAAATGAAAATTCTGTTATTAATTACTTTCCCTCAGGTCATTTTGATGAAATCCGAGAGCTTTCAGACTCTACATAGACATGTTCAAGGCCCAGAAATGTGTTGTGGTACTCTTGAATTGTTGAATAAAATTATTATTTTTGTTTTCTTTGTGCACAAAAAGTTTTCACATAGATTCATAACATTGCGGTTGAACCACTGATGTCACATGGACTATTTTAACAATGTCCTTAACTACCTTTCTAGGCCTTGAACTTGATAGTTGCATTGCTGTCTAAGCAGATTCAGAAAGCTCTCAGATTTCATCAAAAATATCTTAATTGATACAGGTTGTTACACAGAATGAAAAAGTATGGAATTTGCTTTTTAGTACTTTCCAGTTGTGGAAAAGTATGAAAAAAAGAAGCATGAAATGGAAAAATATTTGTGTCTCCAGACTATTGCCCCCATGTTATTTTCTAAAACACAAAATGTAAAATTTATCATGCAAGCAGAGGTGGTTTTATGGTGTTTTAAACAGGCAGTCAGTGCAGCTAAAAGTTTAGTGACGGTGAATCACAACTGAATGAATTCAAGGTGCCTATTTTTATAATGCAAAACTGTTTGTCTTTACCATAAGCATTTCTTTTTTTGAACTACACTAAATGATTGAGCGTCCACATCACTCAAACTAGCAACAGATAAAGGTAGCACGCAATCATTCAAATCAGACTGTATTTTGCTATTCGGTGATTATGCAACATCAAACCATGATTACAACATCAGTGTGTCAGAGGTGAATATACGCAGGCTATAAAGTGTTTTAGGTTTGTGCATGTTCAAAAAAACTAATGCATGCAGTAGGGCTGCCCTGCCCCCTAATAGTTGACTAACTGTATTTCGATGAGAAGAAGGTATTAGTCGCTTAGTCGCAGAAAATTCCACAGGAAGTGGCCAAGTCACGCAGTCCGTGACGGACAGATCGTTAAAGGGCTGGTCTATGTGGTAATATTGCACATTGGGCAGAACATCCTAACACTCACCTATCATTCATCAACCTCAAATATGGCTTTTTATCTGACAGATGTAAGTAGTAGTAATTTTACATGGCAGCCAAATCTAATGTTAACCTAGAAAAATGTGCACTACTGAAGTGTCTGTGCGGAGTGTGAAAAGCTGAATAGTAGCACGCTTACTGCATGACAGATGGAGGCACTAGTGCGGGTACTTGTTCTTAAAATACTCCGTCATTTTTGCTAATACAGATAAAAGTAATACATCTTTAGAATCTGTAAAGACTCTACGTTTATTTGTGTGCACTCACAATAACAACGACACGTTGTAAAATAGTGAAAGCAAACATTATGCGCTTTCTGTTGTTTCTGGGAACTTGAGCACAAAACTTCAGAACTCTGTGTATACTTGCCTTACAGACATTAAAAATATATCTATAGAGAGCGAAATGTCTAATTTCAAATGAACCAATTCAGAGTGGAAAACAAATCTTCTCAGATTATGTAATCCGTTACTCCACTACTGCAGAGATGTCAGTGTGGCCAACTTCATCTCTTAAGACAAAAACAAAGAAAGCACTGTTTTCCCCTGACACATTCATAATTATTCGATCTGCCGGTGCGCTGTGGCAAGCTTTGTGTGTGCTTGTTTTTATATTGTTACAAAAAAAATGTCAAATAAATGCTGTTGTTTTGAACTTTCTTTTCAACAAAGAATCTTGGGGGAAGAATGTATCATGGTTTCCACAAAAATATTAAACAGCAATGTTTCTTGAGCACCTAATCAGCATATTAAAATGATTTCTGAAGGATCATGTGACACTGAAGGCTGTAGTAGTGAAGCTGACAATTCAGCTTTGCCGTCACAGGAATAAATTACGTTTTAAAGTATATTAAAATAGAAAAGTTATTTTAAATCACAAAAATATTTCACAGTATTACAGTGTTTTTGATCAAATAAACCTTGGTGAGCATAAGAGTCTTCTTTCTTAAATCCTGGTAAAAACTAATATATTTAAAATATATTTATGTCATACTAAATATAGTTCATATCTGTTTACTGACATATTGCTCGACTTACTGATATAAAATGTATAATTAAACTTTATTTGGAGTACAACTTGCACATTTATTTAAACCTAAAATGTGGTTTAATGTCACTATTAATGAGTATTGTATGATCTTTCAATAATCTCACTCTTTAAATACAAGATGTTTAAAGTGTACCTGAAGTATACTTGCAATAGTTCCACTTTAGCACAGTCAGTATGTCTTATATACTTCAGCATATCTTTAGTTGGACTTCAGCACTACTTCCACAAAATTTAAGTGCTTCAAAGGATTAGTTCACTTGCAGAATACAAATTTCCTTATAAATATACTCACACCTCTAATCACTGAGTAAAAAAAAACTTTTGAGGTTTTTGAGGAAAACATTCCAGGATTCTTCAATGATTCCCAACGGTTTGAACTTACAAATTGTCGTTTCAATTCAGCTTCAAAGGGCTCTACACAATCCCAGCCAAGGAATAAGGGTCTTATGTTTACCTTTTTGTTATGTTAACCTGCAATTTGGACCTTCAACCAGTTGATCCCCATTGAAATCCACTATGAAGAAAAACCCTGGAATGTTTTCCTCAAAAACTTAATTTACTAAATGTTTTCTAGATAAGCAGCTTACAAGGTTTTGTAACAGAGCCTCTCTGTCATTGTGTTTTTGTCTCTCTCTCTTTTTTTATTCACACGTACAGAGGTCATCAGAATTGGGAAATATGAGGGGATGCCTGCTGGGCCGTATGCTGCTGTCTGCCCTGTTACAGCAGAAGTGCAGGGTAGCAGAGAGTCTAATCTGAGCTGACACTCTGTCACTGATAAAGGCTGATCCCACAGCTGGGGTCATACATAAAGAACCTTAGAGAGCTAAAGCTCTGAGCTAGCATTAGTCTTTCACTGTAACCTGGGGAGTATGATTACACTGTCAGCGGGGTGCTGATCCAAAATGAGACACTTTACAGACATTTGCCCACATGGCATATCCAACTATGATGATACACTTCATGCTCCACTGAAAACTGCTGATATGTGGAAATATATATAGTAAAGCATCCAAATGGTGTGATTTGTCATATTTAGCAACCTGTTTTGTTTGTTTGTGTCTCTCCCCTAGTGGTCAGTGTACATCCGTGCAGCGGTGAGGAAAGAGAAGGGTCTGCCCATCCTCGTGGAGCTGCTGAGGATAGACAACGACCGTGTGGTGTGTGCCGTCGCTACTGCGCTCAGAAACATGGCCTTGGATGTCAGAAATAAAGAGTTAATCGGTACGGCTCTTTTTTTCCCCCCTCTCTCGACTGTCTTCTTTTATCAGTCACTATGATTCACTTTGTTTCAAATGGTTTAGAGCCATTGGATTTGTAGAGATCAGGGTTAACAGCTGTGGTCTCATTGGCTTCTCTGTAATGAAGTCCAGTCTCTTATGTTTTAGCCCAGTGTGGTAAAGGGCCGTTTGTAGCTTTCAGCTCAAGGGAAGATAACTGTCATTTTATTATTATACATTTCCTGGCCACTCATCATTTTAAATGGGTTAGCAGACATCAGCCTGCACTCGCACATTCTAGACATGGTGGACGGCTTTTGTGGAACTGTTTATATACTGTGTAAATATTTGGGTGACATGCAACTCAAAAGTTTTGCTGTTGTGCATGGAGGCTTCTCAAAGGGTCATTATAAAGTGACTGTTTTTTATTCTTTTGTTTTGTTTTAGTCTGTTGTTTTTTTTTTGGTCTAAAAGTTTACTGAAAGTGACATGCAGCTCAAAAATGTTTTGGATGAAGGCTAATCCAAGTTTTTTTGTTTTGTTTTGGCCTTGTTATTTTAGATATTTTTTTATTTTTATTTTTTGATTGGGTTTGGTTTTTGTTTTGTTTTTTGATTTGACCATGTTGTTTAGTTTGGATTGGTTTTTGTTTTGTTTTATTTTTGTTATTTCTGCCTTGTTTTAGTTTGATTTGGTTTCTTGTTTTGATTTGTTTTGTTTTGTTTTGTTTTGGCCTTGTTGTTTTAGTTTGGTTTTGGTTTCATTTTGTTGTTTGTTTTGGCTTTTTTTTGGTTTGTCTCTTTTTTGTTTGTTCTTGTTGTTTTAGTTTGGTGTCTTTTGTTTTGTTTTGGCCACGTTGTTTTAGCTTGGTTTGGTTTCATTTTGTTGTTTGTTTTGGCCTTGTTGTTTTAGTTTGTTTTTTGTTGTTTTGTTTTTTGTTTTGGCCTTGTTGTTTTAGTTTAGATTGGTTTGTATATTGTTTGGTTTGTGTTTTGTTTATTTAGTCTCTTTTTTGTTTGTCTGTTTTTTGGCTGTGTTGTGTTAGTTTGGTTTGGAGTTGCTGTTGTTTATTCTGCTGTCTATGTATGCATTTTTTTTTCATGGACTTTTTTTTCGGATTTATCTTCCTTTCCTATCGAAATGCTTGCTACGGATGCGAAAACACAGAAAATCAAGTTTTTTTTATGACAGACATAAATTTTTGAGGCGGTGTGTAAATGCAATTGACACAACATGAGGTCGTAATTATTTTTAACTTGCGGAAATTTCAGACAAAAATTTCAGGCTCATTGTGCAATGACCTTTATTCTGTCATTTAGGGCTGGGTATTGACCGAAATTTGATTTGATTTCTATTCACAAGTTTGCATTTTGATTCAATATCGATCTAATTCAATATTGATTATTTTAGATAGATATCAGGCACAGTACATGACAAATTTTCTCAAGGAAAAAAATCTAACTAATACTGCAAAATACATGAGAGTCAGCTGGTACTACTTTATAATATTGGGGGTTAAAATAAACTGATTTGTATACAAACACTTAAATATACTAATTTCTGTTGAGGTTAACGTGATGTTATGTGACATTGTTTACAAGCTGTTGTTATATTGACGTCTTTGAGAGGTTGAAACTCTGATTAAGTGATTAAACAAGACAGGATACAGATTTTTGTGAGTTATACTCTTCCATTTAACATACCTTCAGATGTTTGTTCATTTTTATTTCGTGCTGAAACTGGTATTAAAGCAGAGAGACGATCATTTCACGAGCACTTTGTGCTGTCGCTTTCTTGAACTGAGGCGCTACAGCGATCTGTCACTCCACATTAAACAGCACCAAAATGGTATTTATTGTTTGAATACTGTAATAAAATAGAATTTGAAATCTGAGACTTTGTTTCAAGTCAAAAGTAACAAAACGCTAAGCTAATTGCGATATATTGGATGAGAGGCACGCTACAATATTCCATTCGTTAACTAAAGCAGGCTAGAATAACAGATTTTTCGGATCTTGTTTGCTTTTTTGAAAAAAAAAAAATGATATTGTATCAGTACAAATAAAAGTGACCAGCTGTCTAAATCCCATCACAGAGGGCCCTTCTGTTACGGAGTGACAGAGACATGAAGCGGGCGGATTCATATGCAAGCTTTTATTAGAACAAAACAAAGACATGGTCATACACAGGCTTGGGTCGCCATCAGCAAACAGGTAAATGAGGGCAAGACACAAGAGTAATCCGTTAGACAGGCGAAGGTTGATCGGCAGCAAACGTAATCCAAGGGACAAGGCAAACGGGTAATCCAAACAGAGAGTCCAAAGTTTAATCGAGGGGCAAACAGAGTCCGAAACGGCAAGACGAAGAACAATCCAAGACAGGCGAATAATCCAGGGCAGGCGGCAGACTAAAAAAGATGAGATAAACTAGGCAGGGAAACAAGGGAAACAGTGGGAAGGGCCTCGTATTTATATGGTTTGTGATTGGTTACAGCTGTGTGCAATCATTGTGGTGGAGCATGGGAAATGTAGTCCAGGGTGTAAGATGTGTAATCTGTGTAGTGTGAATGTCAAGAGAATCGCAGGACGACCTCTGGTGGCGAGTGGACTGAAGAACACAGCCAGATTCGTGACACCTTCCTCAGCACCATCCAGCATTCATATAATTCTCACAAGCAATTTTGTGATTTCTGATCATGTGATACCTGGGATAACATCCTCCCAATTAATTACGTAAACTGAGGGCATTTATTTGTTACTCACAACCCCTATATATATAATTTTATGTTTGAATAATTTAACCTATTTTCTTGTTTGTTTACCACAAAAGTGCCACAAAAAGCAGTACACCAGTTGATAGATTAGAATTTTTTGCTATAGAAGTTTTATTTGCTGTAACAACTGTAAGGATAAATTTAGCTGTTTTACTACTAAGGGTATCAAAATATCTTTGTGTGAGGTGTTCCAAATGCATACGCACCCTTCAGAGTGCTTGCTTCAAGTGCTCTGTCCTTCAGTACAAGTAGGGCATAGTTATGTTCACTTGCAGTGGAATTCACCCAATATCTTGTTGAGTGGTACTTCATCACATTTCCACTGTTTAGGACAAGATTAGCATGGAATGATGAGAGTTTCATCTCTTGGTGCACAGCACTGCATTAGGAGAGCTCAAGTTATGCCTCTGAATAGAGAGGACAATGTTTTCACGGACTGTGTGACTTTCATGGTCATGGCTGTCTAAGAATTAGCCTTTTCTGTTTTTGTAAGCAAACGGAGCAGGTAGTTCCCTCATTGTTTACGCTCAGCAAAAAGGTGACTCAGTCAAAGTGACTCAGATAGTATAATTATACCTCTCCTCACCTGTATATAATTGATATTGTTTCCTCCAAACATGTGTCAGAAGCGTTGACGTTCCTGCAATTGGGAGTTGACCTTTCCTACATGCAGAGATGCAGGTGTTTAGCTTTACACTGCTTCTGAATTAGACATATTAACGAGTACATGACACAGCATCACCAGGCTCCGTCTGAATGACAGGAAGTGGTCCTCCGCGGTCCCCGTTGTCACATGTTGACCCGTCGCATCAGGTGCTTAATTAGAGCTTGTTTTCTCTCTTCCTTCATCCCATCTCACACTGATTCACACTATTTGAAATTCTCCCAGTGACATCACCGGCAGACTATTGATCTCAGCCGCTAATAAACGTGGTTTCCCTGGTGAGTCTCGTCGTCTCCATGGCAACGGCTCCCTAGTCTCGTTCTGCCGCTGGTTTTCAGGCCCCCTCTCCGCTCCCCAAACAACTGGTTTGCATTTGCCACCTGGAGTCCGCCTAGATTTGCACATCATCCGAAATCATTTTAGATTATGCAGATCGCATTGTCTTCATTATACATTGCCATGGAAATGTGCTTCCTGTCTTTGTAGATTTAGCATGTTTCTCAGTAGATTATGCAAAAATAGCTTGCATACGATACGTGTGATCCACAAATACATTGATGTTTTTAGCAGATTGCAGATTGCAGAGTCCATATAGAGTACATTTAGACTCTAAATTGATTCGTATTGACAGGTGTGTGCAGTAAACACAGTCTGTGACTGACGGCTATTCTCACACTTTGTTTTTTAGACAGTTCAACATGGCCATCCATCAAAAGCTTTTGAGAGCCATAAGCAATAAAATCACACAAAGTCCCTCTTTTTGAAACTTCTCCCACAGTCTCTTGCTTTCATCCATGATTTTTTACATGTTTGATCACTGAATCTATATTTGAACTCTATTTACATTTCGCTCAGGGATGGAAAATGGGCATGAGATGCATGTAAATAGCCGATTTCAACCCTGCCGTTTGATCACATATTAAAATGAAGATTGATTGTTTGTATAAATAAATTTAACAGCCTAGGTTCAAAGCATCAGCACATATTCTAGAGCTTTGATACTGTGTGCTGATAAACATCACATTGCACAATCGTAAAATTCAGATAAGCTTTTTGAATTTTGACGCATTTAAATTAATTTTGGTTTTATGTGTACCTTTGAACCTCTTTGACATTTACAGACCCTGAGGTAGAGTACAAATGTAATCTCTGTTTCTGCTTTGACCTTTTCTCTTTTATAATTATTTTTCCAACCTTTTTTGTTGCTCTTCCTCTCTCCAGGATTGAGGTTGATGACATTAATGCTAAGAAAAGGTGGGAGAGAGAAGCTCTTCAGGGTGGTGTTAATCATAACTCGATCTTCTTGAGAGAGAGGTTGTTGTTTTTTGTGTGTGTGTGTGTTATTAAGATTTATTTTTAATTAAATATCTATTTAGTCATGGCAGATGATCCACTGTAATTTTATAAATAATAGTGTTTTTGTATCACAGAATATACATGAGAATGTACAGTTGAGGTCAAAAGTTTACATACACCTGTAGAAACTGCTAAATGTTAATTATTTTACTAAAATGAGAGGGATCATACAAAATGCATGTTATTTTTTTCACATAAAAGACATTTACATATAGTCCACAAGAGAAAATATCAGTTGAATTTATAAAATGTAAAAGTTTACATACACTTGATTCTTAATACTATGTTGTTACCTGAATGATCCACAGTTGTTTTTTTTTGTTTGTTTGTTTGTTTTTTGTGATAGTCATTCATGAGTCCTTTGTTTGTCCTGAACCGTTAAACTGCCCACTGTTCTTCAGAAAAAACCTTCAGGTCCTACAAATTCCTTGATTTTTCACCATTTTTGTGTATTTGAACCCTTTACAAGTTGTCTTCAGTTGTTTTCACACTGAACACAACTGAGGGACTTATATGCAACTATTACAGAAGGTTTAAATGCTCACTGATGCTTCAGACAGAAAAACAATCCATTAAGAGCCAGGGGTGTAAACTTTTGAACAGAATGAAGATGTGTACATTTTTCGTATTTTGCCTAAATAACATTTTTTTTTTATGTAGTACTGCCCGTCAGAAGCTACAGAAGATACGTGAATGTTTCCCAGAAGATAAAATAAGTTAAATTGAACCTGATATTTAAATTCAAAAGTTTTCACCCTCTAGATCTTAACACATTTTGTTTTCTTTCTGAAGCATCAGTGAGTGTTTGAACTTCTTGTAATAGTTGCATATGAGTCCTTCAGTTGTCCTCAGTGTAAAAAGATGGATCTCAAAATCATACAGTCATTGTTAAAGAGCTCAAATACACAATGCGGGACCTGAAGGGTTTTTTCTGAAGAACAGTGGACGGTTAAACTGTTCAGGACAAACAAGGAAACAACTATCACTAAACAACAAAAAAACACAGCTGTGGATCATTCAGGTAACAACACAGTACTAAGAATCAAGCGTATGTAAACTTCTGAATGGGGTCATCTTTTAAATTCAACCATTATTGTCTCTTTCTTTCTCATACTAATCTTTTAGGAAGATTAAAATCCTCTATTATAATTTCTGACCCCATGACCATTATTAATAGCCTACATTCTCTGTTCTCCATATTCACTATCTACACACAATCATCAATGAGCAATCAATCTAAAATGGTGAACTCAATTAACCTGCCTTGAAGTTCCTGATGTGGGCAAAATATCCAGCTTTGACTATTTTTCAGTGGAGTTTTTGTAAGTTCCGGTGGCTAAAATTTAAATGCAACACATAAAATACCCCAAGACATTATTTGGGGCTTCAGCATGCACAAAATCAGGTGCAGCAGGTGTGAATGAACACTGGAGCATTGGATGAGCAACAGAGTAGTGTGATTTGCAATCAGAATGGCTCTTCAAACTTTCAGGTGGCAAAACTTCTCTAGGCATATTGGTATGGGCATGTGGACCATGATGAGACACGTTCTTCAGAGGACTAGCAGACAAAGCTTGGTGGATTTGTTCGAAATGTTTGAAGTTGTGCTGTATCTTTGAGAACCAGCTTTACTGGGCTTGTTTCAAAGGTCCGACATTTCAGTTGATGGAGAGGGATTTGAAAAGTTCTGATCCATCATTGAAAGTTTCATCCCGGATTTGATGACTGAAAGACTCATATTTGCCGCCCACCTGCACAAAGGATGAGAAAAGAGGGGATGTGCTCGACAGACTGGCCTTTAGAGAAATAAGTGTGTGTGTGCGCGGCTGTGACCAATCGCCTTCCTCTCTCGCTTCAATTTGCAGCCAATCTTCCCATCTCTCACACGCTCCCTCATGCATCCGTTTGGTCATTTTTCCATCTTCCCTTCCTTTATCTGTTTTCTCTCTCTTTCATTAGGAGATTGCCAGAGGTGTCTCGAAGCAAAAGAGCTGCTTTATAATAATGACGCTCGAAAATCGCCACTTTATCTATCTCTCTATCAGTCCCGGCCGCCACTCCACAAGGTGGCTCTGTTTGAAATTGCATCCATAGGTCTTCAGAAGATGCTTTTGCTTTTAATCCAATACGACAGACATCAAAGGCGGTAATAGAGAGCGATATAGCGCTTGAAAGCCACGCTGCCGGACGTTCTTCTTTCAAATGGTCTCCACGGTGGCTGATTTCCAATTTAATTTGCTCCCTAACCTTTAAGAATAATTTTGTTTTAAGGTCTGTCTTCGAATGCTTTGTTGTTTGTACTTCGCTTTTATGTCCAAGTCGGCTATTTTCTGCCATTGGGGTTTTGAACCTGCTGTTAGCTTCGTTAAAAAACCCTCTTTGGATCCATTTAAATGTTATTGCGGGATAAAGGCTCACAGAGATGCTGCCCAAAGCCTTTCACCACTGTGTGACATTTTAAACCAAGCCGAGAACCCTCAGGCCTTCATGGAACATTTTACCAACTCTCTTTGAACTCCGACTGAGAATATTAATGCTCTTCATTTTTATTCTGATCCACTTTAATGTGGAAGTATATAATGTCATTCCAGTCATTATATGCCTAGTGTTCTTTGCAGAGAAACTTTATTCTTCCCAGAGAATGAATTTATTTTATTTTATTTTATTTATTTTTACTACATTGCATTATACAGTATTCAATCAAATTAATTTCTTTGGGTAAAATGTACAAATGTGACCCTGGACCACAAAACCAGTCTTAAGTTGCACAGGTATATTTGTAGCAATATCCAAAAATACATTGTATGGGTCAAAATTTGATTTTACTTTTATGCCAAAAATCATTAGGATATTAAGTAAAGATCATGTCCCATGCTGATATTTTGTAAATTTCCTATTGTCTAATTTCCTATAATTTTTGATTAGTAATATGCATTGCTAAGAACTTAATTTGGACAATTTTAAAGGTGATTTTCTTAATATTTGTATTTTTTTGCACCCTCAGATTCCAGATTTTATCCAAATATTGTCCTACCATAACAAGCCATACATCAATGAAAAGCTTATTTATTCAGCTTTCAGATGATGTATAAATCTCAATTTCAGGTTTTGTGGTCCAGGGTCACAAATATCAATTATGATTATGTTAATAGCTTTGCTCTGTCAGCATCATAAAGTATGTGTGTATCCATTAAAAAAGTTGTTTTTATTTATTTAATTTTTTTAAGAAACGTTTATATATCAAAGATTTTGATAAAATGATAGGATGTATATATTCAAAAAATGATTTATTAAAATAAATGCTGTTCTAAGCTTTCGACCTTACTAATACTAAGAAATATTTCTTGAGCATCAAGTCAGCATATTAAAATGATTTCTGATGGATCATGTGACATTGAAAACGGGAGTAATGTTGCTGAAAATTCAGCTTTAAATCACAAAAATAGATAGTATTTTAAAATATATTAAAATCAAAAATGGTTATTGTTATTTTTCTGTATTTTTGATCAAATAAATTCATCTGTGATGAGCATTAATAGGGCCCTATGATTTCCACGATGCAGATTATTTAACGGGGAATGTCACAGAATTTGTCAAAGTTTGGAAGAATGAATCAAAAGTATGTGATCAAATTAAATTATATCGTGATATGAACTAGTATGTGTAAATATTAAGCCGCAAAAAGACTTTAAATATGAATCCTGGATGTTCTGCGTTTCTCTGAGTTTATGAATGGCACAGATGCGCGGGTTTGTTTACTACACATATTTATGCATATGTGATGCTCACTGTGTTTTCAGCATCTGGTGTCTGAGGACATAAATACATGAACAACATCTCCAAAACTGCTCTGAGAGTCACTTCATTCGCATTTGACCATTCCATTTGAGTAAAATTTATTGTTAGCTTCCAAGCCGCAGCTGTATCCAATCTAGCCACAACAAGCATCAGTTACAGGTATTCACAGCAACCCGTCAAAATAAAAGTTTGGTTTAACTTAAATATGACAGAAATATATTTTTAATATTTCGAATGTATGAATCTACTACTACTAAATCTACTTAGTCTACTTAGAATCTACTTAATAAAACTTTCTTTTTCAAAATAAATAATTACACAATATTTCTTTCATGTTTTAATTTTAATAGTAAATACCCTTTACTTGCCAAAAAATACTTGCTAATTTGTTTAATTTTCATTAATTAAAAGATAAATTAAATTATTTTTATGCCTTCTGTTAATATAAATACACAACACAGAATTTCTGAGCAAATAAAAAAAATCACAAGGCTATTGTGAGAATAAATAGAAGTTGTTATGCATTCAAATAATTAGACATACTAAAACCAGAATTTGCTAACAATAAAATGCAATATTTCATAGGGCCCTGGACATGTCATTTTTGTTAAACCTTTAATAAACTGATGTTAAATTGTATAAGTTTCATGATTTTGTTTAATTAGACATATTTTTTATTAATAAGACTTTATTTAACCATTAAAAAGGAGTCCAGAAAACTTTAAAAGGAAAAAGCGGAATTTGGAAAAAAATTAAACAGAATTTGGGGAAAAATAAAATGGATTTCATAGGGTCCTACATTAGAGACCTCTTTCAAAAGCATTCAAGTTCTGACCACCCCCAAACTTTTGAACAGTACATTACTATGATACTATATGCATGCATGCAAGCTTAAAATTCAATACTCATATTCACAGTATGTGACCCTTGTGGCGTTGTTTCATTTCTTGAAAAGATTTTTTAAGGAATCTGCTCTTGCAATATAGCATACAAGTCAAAACTTGTATATAGCTTTTTTGGTCCTCTCTGTAGGTTGACAGACGTTGTCACTTACTCGTACAGAATGAAAATCTTTAAACATTTCTACTTTTGTGTAGAAAGAGCATACAGGTTTGGAATGACATACAGGTAAAAAAAAAAATAATAATAATATTTTTTTGTATGTTTAGTGTATGTTGACTAACTTGGCCACCTAGAATTTACTGTACATAAAAGCAATAACAGAAAGACGCTGTCTTGCTCTCTCTCCCTCTCTCTCTCTTTGTAAATGTCTGTGGGTGCATGTGTATTTCTGGAGCTCATGATGGCCCAGGGCCGTGTGGCTGATTGCCTGTTTTGTGGGAGAATGGGCTTTTATAAGCTGGAGGGTCTGCACTTACCTCTGATTACCACTAAGCCCTTATATTCCCAAGAGCTCATAGATGAGGCACTCTAGTGAGTCAAGGTTAGCCTTGAGTCATATACAGTCGCCAGATCTCATCGTCATGTAGAGGAGCCGTCTGGCTGAGTCCATAAAGTGACTCTTCATTTATCAAGAGGAGTGTGAATGTGTTACTTAAAGCCCTTTTTACTTCTTCACTGTTGTTTTTCAGGCTCAGGCTGACTTTGAGATCTCCGCATGGATGTTCAGAATTAAACCTGTCCGAATTGCAGTAATTCATGTTCTTGAAAATCAGCAGCTTGTACTGAAGAGTCCTAAGCTCATGATTATTCGTAATCATGCAATCTTGTGTTTCTTTGTAATCATAAAACTTAAAACTGGACTGGACTTCACCTGTTTCGGCTCTCCATGCCACTCTTCCTCTGTGGGATCCTAATCATTATGTGTGTCCTCCTGGTTTTAGTCAGATTTGATACTTCAAATCTTTTTTAATGCTTCAAATTTTATGCTGTAACTTTTCAAAGTGATTCTAGTTTTATGGTTGTATTTTAATTTTTTTGTGTATTTTGAAACTTTTGAACAAAATGGAGATGTGTACATTTTTTTCTTTTGCCTAAATATTATATTTTTCATTTAGTACTGCCCTTCAGAGTCTACAGAAGATAATTACATGCCCAATGGCATTTACCCTGATCTTCAAATTCAAAAAGTTCTTAATGCATGCTTTTTCCTTTTAAAGCATCAGTGAGCGTTTGAACCTTCTGTAATAGTTGCATATGAGTCTCTCAGTTGTCCTCAATGTGAAAAGATGGATCTCAGAATCATACAGTCATTGTTGGAAAGGGTTAAAACCAAAGAGTTTGTGAAACCTGAAGATTTTTTCTGAAGAACAGCGGGCAGTTTAACTGTTCAGGAAAAACTAGGAACTCATGCTATTGCTGAAAAAAACAGCTGTGGATCATTCATTTAACAACACATTAATAAGAATCAAATGTATGTAAACTTTTGAATGGGGCAATTTTTATAAATTCAACTGTTATTTTCTTCTGTTGACTATATGTAAAAAACTTTTTTGCATGTGAAATATCTTATTCAGGTCAGTACTAAATAAAAAAAATAGCAAGCATTTTGTATGATCCCTCTTATTTTGGTAAAATAATTAACATTTTGCAGATTCTGCAAGGTGTATGTAAACTTTTGACTTATATATACACATATATATATATTGAAGCACCAGAACATACATTTATTTCACTTTAGGTGTAATGAAGAGGCTCATTGTAGAACTGTTGGAGATTGGATGAACATCAAGAGATGATATCACTGATCATTAATTTTACCGGGTTTTTATTATTCAGTAAATATCATGTTTTTCCCACAGTTGGCTGTTCAGAGAAATCTCACATCTCATTGGACTGCCTCCATATTGTCAGCTCACGCAAGACAGACGATTTTGCCTGCGGGTACAAGATAAGGAGACACCAATTAACTGGAAGCTTATTGGTGATAAAACAGAGCCCTTCTGCAGTATGCTTCATGTAGAAAATGATGTCTGTGTTTCTCCTTCGGAGACCATTTGGAATTAGCGGAAAGAATTGAACAGCCTTAGATTAATTTCATTAGCTGTGTGCTTCTGTGATAGAATAATAGGGTGCCAGAAGGAGAAGGACTCTTCTGCGTTTCAAAGGTCAAAATATTGGAGCGCTTGGATGATTAAAGTGGCAGCAGGAAATCTGGAAAATACAGTTGCGAAGTAGTTTCTTGTTCTTTTTGAAATTGGACGGCTACTTCACAGAAATATCTTGTACGCTTGTGTTCGTACACCAGTTTCATCATTGATACAGATGTCCAAATAATAGCATTTCATGTTTTGTTCTCATTTAAATGTAAAAATTCTCTGGAGCTGCAAAACAACAACAAAATGAAAAATGTAGACACTTTTGCTACTAGGCTTGCTTGAAGCTATTTACATTTCTCCAGTGTAGAATTAAACGTGTGCATGGTAGGTGATACTAGACCTATATTTGTGCAAGCAGTAAATATATAGTGTAATATTTTGACATGGCAGTACCAATATCCCTGTTGTTGAGATCATAGTAGTACAAGAACTTCTGCAGTCCCTTCACTGGCCATTTGCCAGTCTGTGAAAGGAACTTGTCAGAGCAGTATTAAATAATCTTACACAGTGGGACTTCATCTCATAATGTGGCTTTTTATTTCACTATGTGACTTAATATCTCATTTCACGAGTTCACCTGCCCAGTCCTGATGGCTAATGGTAAACAAACTTGGCTTTCTGTCCTCAATGGTGGCTTGAAC
Source organism: Cirrhinus molitorella (assembly GCA_033026305.1). Lineage (NCBI taxonomy): Eukaryota > Metazoa > Chordata > Actinopteri > Cypriniformes > Cyprinidae > Cirrhinus > Cirrhinus molitorella. The sequence continues at coordinate 18,967,929 of CM065140.1, read as the reverse complement.
CCAAGGCTTAGCTTGAGCTCTGAGTTCAAACCCCCATTACGGTACTACCTAGAGGGAGAATAACAGAAATAGATGAGCTGGGGAGGTGGTAATGTGACTTCATATCTCATTATGTGGCTTTATATCTCATAATGTGGTTTTATATCTCATAATGTGGCTTTATATCTCAATGTGACTTTATATCTCATTATGTGACTTTATATCGCATAATGTGACTTTATATCTCACATTGTTACTTTATATCTCATAATGTGACTTTGTATATCATAATGTGATTTTATATCTCATAATGTGACTTTATATCTCATAATGGGACTTCATATTACATTATGTGGCTTTATATCTCATAATGGGACATTGTATATAACAGTGCAGGTTAATATCTTATAATGTGGCTTCATATCTCACAATGTAACTTTATATCTCATAAAGGGGCTTTATATCTCATTATGTGACTTTATATCTTATAATTTACATTTATATCTCACAATGTAACCTTACATTTCACAATGTAGCTTAATATCTCATAATGTGGTTTCATATCTCACAGTGTAACTTTATATCTCATAATGGGGCTTTATATCTCATTATTTAACTTTTTATTTCAGAATGTGATTTTTATATATTTCTACAATGCAGAAATCTTAAAATTGTATTATTATCTATTATTATATCTTAATATATCAATTTACATACATATCTCACAATCTGGCTTTACATTTCACAGTGTGACTTAATATCTCATTATATGACTTTATATCTCACAATATGACAATGTAATGGGGCTTTATATCTCACAATGTTACTTAATGTCTAATAATATGGTTACATATCTCACAATGTGACTTAATATATTTTAATGGGCCTTTATATCTCACAATGTAGCTTAATATCTAGTAATGTGGTTTCATATCTCACACTGTGACTTAATATATCATAATCGGCCTTTATATCTCACAATGTAGCTTAATACCTCTTAATGTGGCTTTATATTTCACACTGTGACTTTATATCTCATAATGGGGCTTTATATCTCACAGTGTAGCTTCATATCTCATAATGTGACTTCATAGCTCACAATGTGACTGTTTCATAATGGGGCTTAATATCTTATTATGTGGCTTTATATTCCATAATGTGATTTTATATATCACAGTGCAGTTTAATATCTCATATTGTGGTCTCATATCTCACAATGTGACTTTATACCTCATAATGGTACTTGATGTCTCATGATGTGACTTTATATCTTACAATTTACATTTATATCTCACAACATGGCTTCATATCTCACATTGTGACTTTATATATCATAATAGGGGTTTACATCTCATCATGTGGCTTTATATCTAATAATGTGGTTTCATATCTCACTGTGTGACTTAATATATCACAGTTGGCCTTTATATCTCACAGTGTAGCTTAATATCTCATTATGCGGCTTTATATCTCATTATGTTACTTTATATCTCATAGTGCAGTTTAATATCTCATAATGTGGCTTCATATCTCACAATGTGACTTTATATCTCACAATGTGGCTTCATATCTCATATTGTGACTTTATATCTTATAATGGGGCTTTATATCTTACAGTGTGATTTTATATCTCATAATGGGGCTTTATATCTCATAATGGGGCTTTATATCTCACAGTGTGACTTTATATCTCATAATGGGGCTTTATATCTCACAATGTGGCTTCATATCTCATATTGTGACTTTATATCTCATAATGGGGCTTTATATCTTACAGTGTGATTTTATATCTCATAATGGGGCTTTATATCTCATTATGTGAATTTATATCTCACAGTGCAGCTTAATATCTCATAATGTGGCTACATATCTCACAATATGACTTTATATCTCATAATGGGTCTTTATATATCATTATGTGACTTTATATCTTACAATTTACATTTATATCTCACAATGTGGCCTCATATCTAACAGTGTGACTTTATATCACATAATGGGGCTTTATATCTCACAATGTAATGTTATATCTCATAATGGGGCTTTATATATCATTATGTGACTTTATATCTCATAGTGCAGCTTAAAATCTCATAATGTGGCTTCATATCTCACAATGTGACTTTATATCTCACAATGGGGCTTTATATATCATTATGTGACTTTATATCTTACAATTTACATTTATATCTCACAATGTGGCTTCATGTCTCACATTGTGACTTTATATCTCATAATAGGGGTTTACATCTCATTATGTGGCTTTATTTCTCACAGTGTGACTTTGTGTCAGATAGAGATTGCTGAGAGGCCAGGAAGGAGCTAGGAAGGTTCAGTACAACAGGGTGAATTTTCAGTTGCAACAGGTTTAATGTGGAGTGGTCATCAAACAGTCTTGGTTTCCAAGTTTTGCTACCTTCACCCAAAAAATAAACATAAACAAAATAAAACATTCATTGTAACTCATAAATATAAACAAAGAAAATAAGCTGTCAGCAGCAAAACCTCAATCCTAAACTTGAGGGGGCAGGTTAAACATATCTCACATCAGACATGCACTTCGAGTTCAACAGTCACAGCTTCTGCCCCCTGCCCTCCCACAAAGAGACTGAAGCACAACACAAATAGGCGAATTTCCCGCAACACCTCATTAGCACATACCATAACAAAGGGTTAACCCAAATCCTAAGGCTTCCCACACATAACATTTCTTCACAACAAGAAAAATACACAAAAATAATACATATGTCACAAACATAAACAAAGAAACACATTATCAACATGCTATAACATACTTAAACATTTGATTGATGCATTAACACAATTTCTTAAACCCCCCATTCAAAAAAAATGGAGTGATCTTAATATGCACAGAGGCGTTTCGGTTACGCACGCTACGGAAGCTCTATGTACATCATCTGAACTGACGGATAAAAGAGGGGCTGTGGACTGCACTCCCTCTTCATCATAACAAATCATACAAAGCATCACAAAACAATAAAATGCTGTGAAATACCCCAATGTCGCTTGTCGTTATTTTCTTTTCAATCAATGCAAAACACTTATTTAATGCAGTTTCCCCCAACAGAACATGTATAAAGTCCGTAATGTCATAATGCTCATAGTACTCTATGTCCATTGTCCTTGAGGCATAATTCTTACACGTTTTAACAGTACATATCGTAGGACCATACAATTTGCACCGTAAACACAGCCAGATACTAAGCCGGCGCTTAAGTGATGACGTCATCGTCACGTCCGTCATCACACTTTGCATCCCACAATATGATTATTTATTTTTTACTTTATTAACATTTAACCCTAACTTTACCTCACATATGTCTTGTTTCCTGTCCACTGTGCATGTGGATCAATGCTGTGGTCTCGGGCGGTTGTAATTCCAGGGTAAATTACTGTAGTCCTCCTTTGTATGACATTAAAAGCCTGCATAAACAAACATGTTTGCCAGTTTGATATGGCTTATATGTGGACTAAAACCTCTCTAGGCAAATTTAACCATAATATAATTGGCTCATAACGCTGTGAGGGGGTGTCCCGTACACCACTGGGTGACGAAAGAGCACTCAACATCCTGTAGCGGTTATTGCGCTTATGATTGCCTGTTAATATCACTTAGGGTGTTTTACAGCACAAATTTGTCTCATGAGTTACACGACACAAACACATAAACTCAAGAATCATATTTTTTCTCCCACTGGTCAAGTTCTCTTTTTCAGTGCTGTTGAGTGTTGCCAAGTCAATTTAAATTACACATCCCCTGCTGTTATTTTAATGTCAGAGTTTTCTCACTTTCTCATATTTTCTTTCCTTTGTTCAAGTAGCGTGAGTCACATATCCACGCTGCAGTCAGGATAACACCCCCTCCATAGAAATCCAGTGATGCTTAAAGCGACACATCTGACACTCTTGAATTGCTGCAGCTTCTGCGTTATTATACTGTAGATTAAGAATAAATTGTAGCACAATAGTCATACTGACTACCGACTGTGAAAAATGTCATCCTGACTATTATAATTATTCCAGTGCTAATCACCATATCCTCATATGCTCTTTCTGCCTGGTTTTTCTAGGTAAGTACGCAATGCGGGACCTAGTGCACCGACTTCCGGGTGGGAGCAATGCTAGCGGAAGCAGCGGGGGTACGTCAAACAGCACAGCGGGTAAAACCATGTGCGATGACACCGTTACAGCTATATGCTGCGCCCTACATGAGGTCATCACCAAGAACATGGAGAACGCCAAGGCCTTACGAGACGCGGGTGGCATTGAGAAGCTCATCGGTATTGCTAGGAGTAAAGGAGACAAGTAAGTTGTCTTTTTATATAATAGGGTTGCATCTTATCACTAACCACTAAAATGGTCTAAAGTGTGCACTAAGTACTAGGTCGTGGTTTTGTTTTTTGCTCGTGTTTTCATGGACCCTGAGGCCAACTGGTTATTTTCTTCACCCGAAACTCTCTGCTTGCTTATGGAGATGTTTTATTTTCCAGCTACACGGTTCTACTTTTATTTCAGCACCTTTTAAAGTGAACAGTATGAGTCAGACCTCAATAAGGATTTCGTGAGTTTCAAGGCCACATTGTATACAGATGTTCAGCTACGCACCCGACATGAGTCGCTTATTCAGTGCTTGCTGAACTATAATGAAAAAAAGCAAACTTGGGGGAAGAACACATTCACTTTTGCCTTAGCTGACAAAAAGAGCTGTTTGATTTGCTGCATTCTTAGGAATAAAGCTAAACATCACGAGGCTGTATGCAACAGTGATTTAACATGGTTAATGGATGTTATTTGCCTTGACAAAAAAAAAAAATCCCTTAAATTTTATAAAATCCACTGTAACACAGCCTTGACACTGGCTTATTGGTTTTGTGAATAGCCAGAGAATCTACAGAATGGTTCGGATGAGATTGAAAAATGCTATAAGTTTAACTTGGAGGTAAATGTTGTTTTTATTTTATTTTATTTTTAACGCTTTGTTTTAAGGTCCAGTTCCCCCACAACTAGATTATTACTACACGTACTAGCTGTTTATTAGTACTTATTAGGCACATATTAATGCTTTATTCTGCATGACCGTATTCTAGATCTCTTAACTTAACTATAACTTAACTAACTATTAATAAGCAGCAAAGTTTGTGAATATGTGTTCTTATGTTCTTAAGTGTTACCATTATTTTATTTTATTTTATTTTATTTTATTTTATTTTAAAATAATAAGCATGCACAAACACACAAGGAATTTTGTTGTGGTTTTCCATAAAATTTCTGGAAAAAGTATTATTTCATTTTGAAAAAAAAAAAAATTCTCAGCAGGATTATAATTTAAAATGTATTAAAAATGTACTGTTATTTTATATATTTTCTATTTGTTTACTTATTTATTTTTTATTGTGCCCCCTATGTATAGATTTTATTTTAATATTTATTTTGACCATAATAAGTATGTACCTCTCAGCAGGATTAAATGACCTGTTTTTTAATATATTTTATATATTATATAATATATATATAATATATATTTTATATATTATATTTTTTATGTGCCCCCTATGTATAGATTTTACTATTTTATTTTTACTATAAATGTATTCAGTTGCAATACATGGCATGTTATTACATGCAACAGGTGTTTCGAATAAGCATCATCCAATCATATATTTATATTTATACATTTATTGATCAGTCCTTTCTCTATGCTGCTTGTTTTAGTCTCTTTGAAACAGCAAAGCCACCCTGACAGTGAGTGAGTGATGACAATGTCAAAGACATTAGTTCGACCCTCATCAGGCTGACACTTCATGCGACTGCTTTATATCCCCATCAGCTATTCATACACTGTGCCCACCCCGTTCGAGCCAATATGGCGATGACAGCTGCTTCTAGTTTCCTGCTGAGAGGTTATCAAAGGGACAAGCCACTCGGGTGCTTGTTTGTCTGGACATAGCAAGAATGCAACCGGTTGATTTAGTAGCAGCAACCAGTGTGCTTGTTCTGATATGCATGAGATTTGATGACTTTTTGAAATGATTTGGTGCAGATTGTGATATGTGCTCAACACATCATGCATTGCAAAGCATAATAATGAATTCTCTCTCTTGACTGGAAAACTTTTTTTAATTAAGCTACGCAAAAACAGAAACACCACACAACTTTTTGCTTACTGTATAATTTCCATTTGTGAAATCTGCACTGATGCAAACTTCACAGCAAAATCTGACAGACTTTCCGGCCTTACATCGTCAAACTGAGGGGTTTAATTTGAGACGAGAAGATCTGAGCATGTGCAAATCCATGTTGGAAGATGAGGGGAGGGACAAATCGAACAATCAAACAGCTCCACCTCTGAATCCATTTTGTCATTTATGAGAGGAAACGATGAAGGATGAGCGGCATTCATTTCCTCTATTAAAGCCATGTTCACTCAAGGACAGTGAAGATTTTTCTCTAACTTCATTTCAAGTGGCAATTATAAATTGTTCCATTGTGTCCTTTGAGCTGAAATGGATTGACTCGGCTCGGCGGAAGACAAAAGACACAGCTGTTCTATCAAATCAGCTGAAGTCAAACAATTTGTGTCATTTTTGAGAACCAAGGGATTGTTTCTTTTGTTTGTGGTGCATTGTTAATCGTAACAAAAGCTGCTGTCCGTGTGAGATGTTTGCACAGAAAGCAGAGAAAACACAGTCATGCCATTAAATGCTTCATCTGAGCAACAATGTACCAGAATTGGATTTTCATTTTCCTTTCTTATGTTTTGGTATTGGCATTTTGATTTTAGATTTAGCATATTTTGTAAACTTTTTACCATTAAACTATGCTATTTTAGATGTGTCACTGCTATATTGATGTGCTGCATAATAGATGTACTGGAGATTTGGGTTTAACTTCGCTTGTTTTTATTCAATTCATATTCTGAAATGTGATCCATACATACATCAAAAGTACACTAATATTCAGAAGAAAGAAAGTAGTTACTTTTAATAAATGTTTAGTTTCTTAATAAATTACTTTTACTATGGTTATTTTGTAACTTATATAACTATGGTTATTTTGGTTATTTTGTAACTATATATATATTATTTTTTCTTACATGTAAAAGTTAAAAGTTAGACATGTTTACTTGTTTTTTTTTTAGAATTTTTTTCAATACATTACTTTTAATTGTATTATTAATGTTACTATTTGTATGTTGTTTATATATATATATATATATATATATATATATAGTTTATTTAATTTCAAATAAAAACTGTGATGCATTTTTATATTTATTTCATTTTTATTGCAGGATTCTTTGATGAATAGTTACTTTTATATTTATACTTTTAATGAATTACTTTTATATTATATTATATTTATATAATTATATTATTATTGGTGTTATTTGTATGTTGTTTAATAATATTCCTAATAAATTAAATACATATTAAACAATGAACAATAATACAAATATGATTTAATATTCAACAATTTTATGTAATCATTTGATAAATTAATTTACGTGTTTTTAGTCTTCGGTAACACTTTACAATAAGGTTCATTAATTAACATTAGTTAACTACATTAGTTAACAAACTAAGAATGAACAATACTTCCACGGCATTTACTAATCAAAGTCAATGTTAATATCAACATTTACTAATGCATTATTAAAATCGGATGGTGCGTTTGTTAACACAAACAATGAACGACTGTATTTTCATCAACTGACATTAATAAAAATTAATAAGTAGTGTAATAACTGTATGGCTCATGCTAGTTAACACATAAACTAATGTTAACAAATGACACCTTATTGTAAAGTGTTACCAAATTTTCCATTAACATCACATTTTAACAGGCAATAATGAATGACTCTTGAAACACATGTCCATTTATTACTGTTGACTCTACTTGTCTGTTTTCTTCCCTCTCTCTCTCTCTCTCCCAGACACTCACCTAAAGTGGTAAAGGCAGCATCTCAGGTTCTCAGTAGCATGTGGCAGTACAGAGATCTCCGGAGCCTTTATAAGAAGGTAGGAGAGCCGCTTCCACTCCCGACAGCTGTTGTCCCACTTCATCCGTCCCAACCTGAGGAAATCATTTAGCATGCTAACTGATCTCCCACTCCCACACGATCGAGTTTGAACTTTTAGAGAAAATAGTTTCGAATGAAAAAAACAGGAGAAGTGTTTTTGTACCCCTCCTCCCCGACAAAGATGTGCGACCCACTATTTATTCAGCACGACACCTTGTAGCCGCCTGAAAACATTAATCCGCACTGACTAGCAATGAATGCTCTATTGAGCAGTAACGGCCAGGCTGAAGAGATATTTCCATTCAATAAGTGCTTGTTGCACTTACTATTGTGTGTATCCGTTCAGACGTCTCCCTTTGCAGATTATTGAGGCAAACTTTGGCCTTGGCTAGCGCTGACTGCATTCATAACGTATTGTAAGGTGTGAACAGCATAGCTGAATAGACTGATGTGAGGAGACCTTGTATAAATGTTGCCATATTTCAGCAATTAAAAGCAGATTTGTTTTCCAAACCAAACTTTTTTTAGCTAGCGTTTGGGGGCATTAAAGACAATGCGCTCATGTAATTAAAATTAATTAAGGGCAATAGGAATTAACCTATTTACCTCTCGTTTTGCATTCAGACACAGATAATAAGCAGCCACAAGTAGTGTTAACCGTTAACAAGGTCAAAGCAAATCAAAATGTTCCCAAATGAACTACTAGTGGAATTTTTGGGTTGTGACAGACACAAGCACAAGAAGCCTGAAGGCTGCAAGAACACGCCGTTTCCCTTCGCTGAGCAATCTCTGTCCTGACACATACGACGCTGGATGGTGAGGAACGTCCCGGACCGAGCTCCATAATGTGTCGTTTTGCCCACTTGGCTCTGCAAGGAAGGCGTTGAAGAATTACAGCCCACGGAGATGGCGACGGATGCCACGCTGACCTTTAGAGATGAGAAAAGGCCAAGAGCCGACTGCCTGCGCCGGCGAGATGAGTTTAGAAGTGGAAATAGAGGCGCCCCCTCCTCCGAACCGCGTCGAAGAGCACACAGAGCTGGGGCGAATTCACAATGCCTGTCTGAAAATGTCTGTAATGATATGTAATTATGGATGTTTGCGAGTTTACCCCGCTGAGCTTGTCGTCGTCAAACCCGATGTCGAATTACGAGCTCTAATTTCATGTGCACATACTATTAATTACCCTCTCTGTCTTTTTTAAATATTTAGAGGGTTCGACGAAAAGGTACCATGTGTAGATTATAATGGAAGAGAGTAATTAGATAGAACGCCGATTTTCATTACGCTAGCTGACTAAATATCTATAAATAATATTGAACAAAAGACCACGGTGTTCACAGTGGCGTTGTGTTCGCATGCCGCCTTGAGGCAGGTTATCGAACAGCTGCTTTAGCTGACGCAGATAAAGCAACCAGGTCAAGGACAGAGAAACCAAAGTTGTTAAATCTACAGTTATTCTTATTATATGTAGTCCTTTGATTGATTTTTGAGAGATTGAGCTCTGTGGATCCTTCTCGAACTCGTTCCAGCTTCCACCGGGATGGCTTTGCAAAGATTTTTAAAACCTCCCACAACCTAACCTGTTTCCTCCAACCCAGCTGAGCCCTGAAAATGTCACCGGGGATGGTATTAAGCAAAGGGCAGCAAGAAAGAGATTGCTATTATTAGCATTTGCAGAGCCCCGTCTCTCATCTCATGAGTGCATAATGACAGTTGTTCCACGTGGATGTGTTTTTCCGCTCCCTCCGTTGAAATGAAAGGTGTCAATTGGATGAGTCGGGCCACCTGAGGCGCGATTCTTTGTGTTTTGGGTGGTGTGATGGATGAAGCTGAGAAAGGAGAGGGAACACAAAGAGGGGAAGAAAGTGAAAACAAGAGGTTTGGGAAGCCAGACACCTCCCAAGGCTGTGAACAATGGCCTCGTGCCCAGGAAGCATCTGTGATCTTTTGGTGTTGATGCTTCTAGCCAGTATGGGAGGAAGTTGTGTGTTATGGAGGCTAACCATCTTAAATAATATACTTAGTTTAGTGTGTCTTGTATGCTTTATTTATGTTTTCCTCCTCAAAATATTGGATGACAAAAAATTTGTAGTACAAAAATAAAACAAAGCTGATATTACAAAAAGTGTATAAAAAAACACTGTCCAACAGCAACACCAGTGGGTAAAGTTATGCCGGGAGTCTGTGCCTCTTCCGTGTCCCCTGAGCCCATTGAGTTTTTACAGACCCCCTAAAGCATGCAGTGACTTTGGTAGGGGGTAATTGAGAATGAATGGGGAAAGTCATGTGAGAGGAGGCAATGCCTCCATCACGATATGATTGGATAAGACTGGTTATGTTCGGCTGTTATTGGTTCATGTGATAAATTCCGCCTTTCGTGGTGCACATTTGCGATTCAGTCTAAATTAACAATATAATTGCGTTAATGGGAAGACTAATTTAAAAAGTAAGTAAACTACTCACATACTTAGATATAATCACTTTATGTCAAATCAAGACTTCAAAAATGTCACGAAAACAGTTTTTAGTGAGTAATCAGCTTTTAGGTTTTAAAAGTAAATCTGTGTCTATGACTGATATTTATCAAGCTTTGATGACTGATAGTTAAAAGCTAACTATTAAACATAATAGGTGAACATGCAGTTGAAGTCAAAAGTTTACATACACCATGCAGAATCTGCAAATTGTAAATTATTTTACCAAAATAAGAGGGATCATACAAATGCATGTTATTTTTTTTATTTAGTACTGACCTGAATAAGATATTTCACATAAAAGACATTTACATATAGTCCACAAGAGAAAATAATCATTGAATTTATACAAAATTATCCTGTTCAAAAGTTTACATACACTTGATTCTTAATACCACAGCTGTTTTTGTTTGTTTGTTTTTTGGTTTAGTAATAGTTGTTCATGAGTCCCTTGTTTGTCCTGAACAGTTAAAGGGTTACTCAAGCCCAAAATGAAAATTTTGTCATTAATCACTTACCCCAGTTTCGTTCCAAACTTGTAAAAGTTTTGTTTGTATTTGGAAAACAATTTAAGAAATTTTGGATGAAAATCTAGAGCTTTGTGGCTGTCCCATTGACTGCCAAATAAATAACACTGTCAAGGCCCAGAAAAGTATGAAAGACGTCGTCAAAATAGTCATCAGTGGTTCAACCATAATTTTATGAAACTATGCAAATACTTTTTGTACACAAAGAAAACAAAAATAATGACTTTATTCAACAATTCCTCTCCGCGTCACCGTAGCGGCATTTTGGAGAGTATCCACTGGGCGCAAACAGCGTTCGCTGTTCTCTGTCAGCTGCGTCACGCGGATATGCTGTTTTCGTTTGAATCAAAGGGTAAATAAATATAGAAAATGTATCTGTGTGCTGCGGCTGGCAGAGAACAACATATGCTGTTTGTTTCCAGTGGATACTCTCCAAAATGGTGTTACGGTGCCGCGGAGAAGATTAATTGTTGAATAAAGTAGTTATTTTTGTTTTCTTTGCGTACAAAAAGTATTTTTGTAGCTTCGTAAAATTATGGTTGAACCACTGATGACAGATGGACTATTTTGACAATGTCTTTCATACTTTTATGGGCCTTGACAGTGTTATTTACTTGGCAGTCAATGGGACAGCCACAAAAATTCCGGTTTTCATCCAAAATATCTTAAATTGTGTTCTGAAGACGAACAAAGCTTTTACGGGTTTGGAACGACATGGGGGTAAGCGATTAATGACAAAATTTTTATTTTGGGCTGGAGTAAGCCTTTAAACTGCCTGTTGTTCTTCAGAAAAATCATTCAGGTCCCACAATTTCTTTTTTTTTTTTCTTAGCATTTTTGTGTATTTAAACCCTTCCAACAATGACTGTATGATTTTGAGATCCATCTTTTTACACTGAGGACAACTGAGGGACTTATATGCAACTATTACAGAAGGTTCAAATGCTCACTGATGCTTCAGAAAGAAAAACAATCCATTAAGAGCCAGGGGTGTAAACTTTTGAACAGAATGAAGATGTGTATATTTTTCATATTTTGCTTAAATATAAATATAGATTTTTGTTTGTTTGTTTGTTTAGTACTGCCCTTCAGAAGCTGCAGAAGATACTTACATATTTCCCAGAAGACAAAATAAGTCAAATTTACCCTGATCTTCAAATTCAAAAAGTTTTCACCCGCAGCTGTAAATGCATTGTGTTTCCTTCTGAAGCATCAGTGAACGTTTGAAGCTTCTGTAATAGTTACATACTGATTTTTCATATATATTTATAAATGTATTGTTTGTTCGTTGGAGGATCAGATGTACTGTGAACAGATTTTGAAAAGTGCTTTTTGAAAACTTTTTGGCCTATAATGCATAAATATTTATAATTTTGCATAATAATATGCATCTAATTCCTATAAAGTTATAGCAGTTGATCTACTTAGACCTAAATCTTTAAAGAAGTGCAGACGGCTTCCAGCTCCATCTGCTAATAAGGTGTGTGTGTTTGTGAGAAAGCCCAGAAGCGCTTGGCTTGATTTACTCCGTGTGACGTAGAGCCGGACTAAGATGAAGTGAAGTTCTAGCCTGAGAGAAGTTGCTTATGCCATTGATCCTGAGCCTGAAGCCTCACTCATGTTGTGCTGAGAGGTGTTACATTCAGCCTGGCAGCCTCCTGAGATGCAATTCCACAGTCATCCCTCCCAAACGCTCTCCACGAGGAAGTATCACGGTAGTCAATTGCCTCAGCGACCCAAGGGAGCCAACGCAGCAAGAGCAACGCTCCTGGCTTCATCCGCCTCTGGGACTATAATAATGAGCGCTTGCCATTGGCTTGCTTCAGTGCACATTTCCACACCAGACGTTTTTTTTCCCTATCTGACTCTTAAGCAGCATTATTGAGGAATCACGGGGAGGCAGGTAAATGACGCATCTTTGCATGGTCTGCTTGGTCTTTTCACTCTTGGACTGAGTCAGAATCCGTCCTGTAATGGTGCTTCATGCATTCAGCTGGAATTAACTGAATAAATTAAGGTTTTTAGGTTTAAAAGACGCACATTCACCCTTTTTACACCTCGAGCAACTGCCTTAGCGAGAAAGTCCATCAATTCAAGCACATTATACTCTCAGAGCTGATAAAGAAGAAAGAAAGAAGTTATAGGATGTAATGAACGCAAAAAGATTCTTTAATCACATTGAAAGTCAGTCTTCCCTGAAAGTATTGTTTTCAAATGGCGGGAACATCTTCAAAAGGGGTATCCATCCTTACTGGTATCTTTTATTGCACAGCCAGCCCAACCGCCCATCATCATAAAGAATAAAGATTTATAAGAATAAAAGTTTTCATTTCCTCGTGGGAACCTGGAAGTTCAAGTAACACTTAGAATGGCGTAAGTAAAAGGAAATGACAAACTCCCCTACTGAAGAGGTCTTTAGTCGACAGGCGGCAAGTACCGTTTTCTCCTCGTTCCGTGCCTCTCTTCACACCCCTTGGAGCCTTCAAATACCTGTCCAATGTCATTATTTGCAACAGGCACATTAGGTGGAGAGCGGTGGTTTCTCCTTCCCAGAGTTTCTGCCGTGTTAAGAAAGTAGGGCAGCTTTGAACTGCACAGAGTCGGAGGGACCGAACGTTTGATCTATTCCTCACCTTTCCAACAAAAGGAATGTCATGCAGGGGCAAATGGGATGTCAAGGGTAGTGTTCTGTGTTCCTGGTAGAGAGCTTGTTCAGTAGGCTGCAAGTTTTCAGACGCTGTCCTTGTTTCCTTATTGCTTGTCTATAGTCTCCTAGCACTAATGTAGCAAGCAAAACTTCAGCTTCTGCACTGACCCATAAAGTTTCGTAATAGTATAAAATTATTTTCTCACCTCTTATCTTTACCAAATTGTTGGTTTTACGCCTGTACTCTACTCTGCAGTGGCAGAACTTATGATCCCTTCATTTTTTTTCATGGTTTGCCTTATGTTAAACTGCTTTAAATATTTTTATCCCCCACATCAATCTACATTCCATACACCACAATGACAAAACAAAAAAAAACATATTTGTGACTACTTTGCAAATGTATTAAAATTTGAAAACTGAAATAAGTACATTGCATAAGTATTCATACCCTTATAGCGGTACTTAGTTGAAGCACCTTTACGGCCTCAAGTCCTTTTGGGTATGATGTGACAAGCTTTGCACGTCTGTATTTGGCAATTATCTGCTGTTCTTTGCCTCACCTCTTCACCTCTCAATCTCTGTCAGCTTCTGTGAACCTTCAATGCAGCAGAATTTTTTCAGAACTTTTCCCCAGATGTGTGGCTTGACGCAGTCATGTCTCTGAGCTTTACTGGAAGTTCTTCTGACCTCAGGGCTTGGTTTTTGGTCTGATATGTATTTTTAGCTGTTAGGCCTTTTATTGAGAGGTGTGTGCCTTTCCAAATCACACCCATTCAATTGAATTTGCCACAGGTTAACTCCACTCAAAGTGTAGTAACATCTACAAGTGATATGAATGCTCCTGAGCTACAGTTGAGGTCAAAAGTTTACATCCCTCTTTCAGAATCTGCAAAATGTTGATTATTTTACCACAATAAGGAGATCATACAAAATGCATACAAAAAATTTTAAGATCAGGGAAAATGTAATTTATTTTGTCTTCTGGGAAACATAAGTATCTTCTGTCACTTCTGAAGGGCAGTACTAAATGAAAAAAAATATAATATTTAGGCTAACTAAGAAAAATGTTCAAAAGTTTTCACCCCCGGCTCTTAATGCATTGTGTTCCCTTCTGAAGCATCAGTGAGTGTTTGAACCTTCTGTAATAGTTGCATATGAGTCCTTCAGTTGTCCTCAGTGTGAAAAGATGGATCTCTAAATCATACAGTCATTGTTGGAAAGGGTTCAAATACATAAAAATGCTGGTAAATCAAAGAATCTGTGGGACCAAAAGTATTTTTCTGAAGAACAGCAGGCAGTTTAACTGTTCAGGACAAACAAGGAACTCATGAACAACTATCACTAAACAAAAAACACAGCTGTGGATCATTCAGGTAACAACACAGTATTAAGAATCAAGTGTATGTAAACTTTTGAACGGGATAATTTTTATAACTTTAACTATTATTTTCTCTTGTGGACTATATTTTATGTCAAATATCTTATTCAAGTCAATATGAAATAAACAATAACATGCATTTTGTATGATCCCTCTTATTTTGATAAAATAATTAACATTTTGCAGATTCTGAAAGGGGGATGTAAACATCTGACCTCAAAATTTCAAATGTATGAATACTTATGCAATAATAATAATAATAATATATATTAATAATAATAATAATAATATAATAATAATAATATATTTGATAACAGCGCCACCTACTTAGTCAAAAGTGATAAGCCACTAAATCATATTACTAGTGGTTATATTTTTTATTTTTCAGCCATTTTGATTAAAATCATCTTAAAATGGTTTTAATTACTCATTGCTGCAGTTGGTCTGATGCACCAAGCCATGCTTAGCTCCTCATTTCTGCTTTCAGATGAATACAGTTAATAAATGCCTTCTGAAGCAAAATATTTAGGTCATGTAGTGTATTCCAGCCTTTAGTTGTTGTTCTTAGTAATGTCATACATGACTGTACGCTCTCAGCACACTCAGCAAACCCACTGATTGATGTTCACAGTGACACGTCATAGAGCCAGCGGCCAATGGCTTCAGTTTATCTCCTCCATCAGCCTTTCAGGTTGCTTCAGTTACACATCAAACAGGCTTTCTCCACAGCCACTGACTCCAGATCATTCGTCCATTGATTTCTGTACCACCATCCGCCAATTGATTTTTGTAATGACTCCACACTAGGAGGCCCTAAACTAGACTGACAGAATAACAGTGGGCTAATTTAGCATACATAGACACTGAGAAAAGGATGTTGTGTTGCGCTCCCTTGTCTAGTAGATAAAATAAATAAATGTAAACTTTTCTCTGTCTTTTTCTTTGTTTCTCTAGGATGGCTACTCACAGTATCACTTTGTTGGCTCTGCCTCTACAATAGAGAGAGACAGACAGAGACCGTACTCATCCTCACGCACTCCGTCGGTATCTCCAGTCCGGACATCTCCTAATAACCGATCAGGTGAGTTTTTGCGTTTATCTTTCTCAACACTGAGAACATATAGTGCTGAAATCAGTCAGTGAGTCGCTGTCCATGGTCCTGAAGAGCTTCAGTCTGGATTTAAAACTATTACAAACAGCAGCTTGATTCTCTCTTTAACCCTGATAGAATCCTATTAAACTGATGGGGATTTCTCAGTGCATTCTGGGACTCTGGGGTTAATGATCCACACTACTATTGAGGTTAGTGGATTCATGGCCGGCTGGTTGTGCCTCTAATACCTTTTCCGGTGGACTTAGCATCTCGCTGAAGCAGAAAAGTACTTTTCCCAGATTCAGAATTTGAGAGGACCGTCGGCGGTAGAGGCTGGGCAGCAGAAGAGGGAATTTTAGGACTAATGGGTCTTTAAATGGCTGGAAGGTGAACAGAGTGATGAAATGAAGTTCTTTCTTCCTTAATGCAAAATTTAAGGTGTTACACTAAATTTTGTATTGAATTTCTTCCCAGGCCATTACTGGTCTTATCTATGATGAATATATAGTCAGTATTCCATCATAAAAGGTGCTATAAAACTGTAATGATAATATTCCCATTTTTTTTTGCTTATAATATAACAATTTTATTTCATATTTTACAAATAGTTTATATTTTAATTGTATTTTATTTTTCGCATATAATAATATACATATAATAATAATTTTATATAAAATAATATAATATAATATAATATAATATTACAATATTAATATTTCATAGTTTAACCATATTTTATATTTACATTTTTATATTATATTGTTTTACTATATTTCATATTTTATGATAAAATATAATAACATTATTCCCATTTTTGTGCATATATAGTATAATATAGTATACTAAGTAGAGTTCTTATTTTAATCATGTTTTTTAAATAATATTATTCCCATTTTTGGCGTATAATAAATATAATATAATATAACAATTATATTTAATATTTTGCATGTAATAAAAATGCATGTAATATAATAATTATATTTCCCAGAGATTTTATATATATATTATATATATTTTATTTATTTTTATTCATATTTTACCAATGGTTTTTTATATATATATTTTTTTACTTTTATATTTTATGATAAAAATTATATTATTCCCATTTTTTTCATATAATATAATTATATTTTACCCATCTTTTATGTTATATTTTTAATATGCATTGTATCTGCATATTTTTCATATTTTACCATATTTTATATTTTATGTTTAATACTTTTTTTTGCATATAATAGTTGTATTTCATATTTTATTTTCCCATATTGTATTTTTTTTTCTTTTTTTTTTGCTGTATTTTATATCTTATGATATAAAAATAAAAAAATAGTAAGTGATTTGATTTTAACGTATGAAAATAAAATGACGAGGTGCAGTAAATCAGATGTTAGTTCATAGATTCAGTGAAGGATTCATTAGGCTGATTTTCTCAGGTTGATTCATTAAAAGATTCAGTTTTGTTCAGTAATCGGATTAAACTAAACACATTGTTTTTACACACACACACAGAGAGACAGGAAGGTGCATTATCTTTGCATTCAGTTCAGGCTCCAAGTTCACGTCTCATGTAAAATGTAATTTATTTCGCCTCGACACTAGATTCAGTTGACTAGCGGTGTAGGAAATACGGCATAGAGCTGTGCTCACATGATTCAACATGCTCTCTGCAGCTTTTTAGAATAAATTGATTTATTGTTTGCTTGTTTTTCACGTTGAATCTCTGATGTCTCCAGTCATCCTCCTGCTTGCAGCCGGTTTCATGCTGTTCTGTTGTCTGCAGGCTTTTCCTCTACGGTCTGAGCTCCAGTGTGTGTCATGAAAACGGTGTATGGTAGATTTTTGCCAGAGATCAAAGCAGTCAGAGTTAGACTGAGAGAAGGAAGGTAGGGAAAAAGAGAGACGGTGGTGTGTCTGAGATTTTGTAGGCGTACCAGAGAGTAGCTGTGCACTTTGGCTCAGAGCATCAGAATGTGACAGCAGGGTCTCGCCTGTGCTACTCAATTAACATTTCCTAAGATACAAGTGAGCCAAAGCCAAAACAATAAAGTACAATTGGCAATATGTAATTCAATAACTTCACAGCTTCCATTTCTAATACCATGACCTTGCCATTTCATTGCAAAATTAGAGACATGTATTCACTCTGGGGAAAATATTTATTTGTATACTCATTATGATCAAGTTCTGGCAACTTTTCTGAAACTGCTTTTGATGCAGTTTGTTTATTATGATAAACTCTGGGGAAAAAATGAACAAAGAAGCATAGAACTAAAGTTAATGCATTTTTGATTTCAAATTAAAGGCCCTTACAAAAATAAATCGTTTTTGTGGGCTTATTCGACCAGCAATAAAAGTGACACTATTTTTATTGAATATCATTTTATCACACTGTAGTATTAAATGTATGGTAATTTTTGATTCATTTATTTACTTACTTATTTATATCATATTTTGTGTATTATATTAATTCAAAATTTAATAATTAAAATTAATAAAACATTTGTTTCAACTTGTTTAATATCCCTTTGCTGTGAGCTGCTTAACTTGCCACAAAGCAAGATCCCTTTGCCAGAAGGGCCGGACTGCAATTTTTAATTGAGTTTTTTTATTATTATTATTATTATTATTATTTTACATATTTAGATTTTATTATATTGATTTATTTTTATTTTTTAGTTCTGTTTATTTATATATCTTTTTGTAGATATGACTTTATATCATGCCTTCCATGCTAAATGCTATATCTATCTATCTGCCTATTAATTGTTTTTATTTTATTCTATTTATTTATTTATTTTATTATTCTGTTTATTTATCTATTTATTCATTTTTATGTATAATATAATATAATTGTAGACACAATTTTATATCATGACATGTCTTCCATGGTAGATGTTATATTACTGAATATAATATAATATTGTATATTACATGTTTTTGCTATCATTTTTTATTATTATTATTATTTTATGTAATTGTATTCTATTCTATTTGTTTATTTATTTTGTTATTGGTTATTAGTATTAATTTTTTTATTCTATTATTTATTTGTTTTTTGCAGACAATTGTATATACCATGTCTTCCATGGTAGATATTATATTACTGAAAATATTATAACATTGTATATTTTATGATTATATGTTTTTATTAATCATCTTTAGGTTTTTATTCTTTATTTTTATTATTATTATTATTATTATTATTATTTTATTCAATTCAATCATGTCATGTCATGTCATGTCTTTCATGGGAGATGTTACATTTCTGAATATATATATATATATATATATATATATATATATATATTTGCTATGAATCAACTAGGTTTTTTAGCTTTACATTTTTTTAGCTTTAGCTTTAAACTTTTTTATTATTTTATGTAATTTTGTTTATTTTATTCTATTGATTTATTATATTTAATTCTCTTTTTATTATTATTATTATTATTTATTTATTTATTTTTTTTTTGTAGGCACAATTTTATATCATTCCATGTCTTCCATGGTAGATGTTATATTACTAAATATATTATAATATTGTATAGTTATGTTTTTGCTATGAATCAACTCTAGGTTTTTAGTTTTTATTATTATTTTATGTCATTTTATTCTATTTATTTATTTATTTATTTTATTGTAGACACAATTATATCATACCATGTCTTCCATGGTAGACATTACATTACTGAATATTGTATATGATATATTTTTGCTATGAATTAACTTTAGGCTTTTTAGCTATACATTTTTTTTATAATTATTTTATGCAATTTTATTTTTATTTTATTCTATTTATTTATTATTTTGTAATTCTGTTAATTTATTTATTGTAAACTAAATTTTATATCATGCCATGTCTTACATGGTAGATGTTATATTACTAAATATGTTATGATGTAGTATATAATATATTTTTGATATGAATCAACTTTGTTTTCAGTTTTTTAATGATTCACTAAATTAGGCTTCATAACATATCTAGGCTGTTATTAGTATGTAGGCTATAATAGGTTGTGTAGTTGTCTATAGCTCTCTATCATGCTTGAAATAGTCAAAAAGGTCTCTATTTACACTTTGAATATTAAAAGAGTTGCCTACTTTGATTATGGCTACATTTATTGTTTGCTCTTAATATGATTAAGAAAGAACTGTGTTGTTTATTTATTTATTTTTTATTTATTTATTTTTTTTTGGTTATTTATACTGTTTTTATTTATATGTTTAATTTGTGTAAAGAACTTCAGTTAGGAGATTAAACATTCTAGATGCTCATAATTCATGATCCCCCATTTTGTGTGCCCCCCACTTCTCAAACCAAAGTTACACTCTTGCCAAACATACGATTATTCATAACAAATGCATAATTCTGGCTGAAGTGCAAAAACAGTTTCACTCTATGTAACACTTTGATTATAAATATGATTGGATGAGCCACATTTGACACCATTGTAAAATTTGCAGATATAACCTGTAGCGCCGGCACGCAGTCTAATTCTGTTTTAATGCACTCATTTGCAATGTTGCTTGGCAACCGTAAACGTATAGTTAGAGCAGACACCAGCAGAGCGTCGTGACACATCAGAAGTGAATCACTTCCATTATAATCAGCGGATACACTAGAAGCGCTCATCTTTGAATTTGCATCATGAAAGCATTCATCACACAGTTTGCAGAGCAGATTATGGTTTTGTGCTTGGTGCATGTGTGAATATATTTATGTAGAAAAATAAAGTAGATCAATTCAACTAAAAACGCAATGCAAAATGTTAGATTTTTACTCTGTGCCTTACTGTATAATTTTTTTTTTTTTTTTTTTTTCTATTAAAAGTGATGAATCATTGATCTATTTCATCAGCAGTTTATTAATATCAGTAGACCTCACATTAAAATTACACAGAGATCAGTGTTTGTGAGGCAGTTGCTCAATTAAGTTGGAGCTCTGCCTGGTCAGTACATCCACATCAAGGATTTTGGCAAGAACTTAAATGCAGAGTTGACACGTTTTCGCTCACATTTTGCTCACTTTTATAATTTAATCATGAAGCACGTAGGTGATGCTTCTAATGCCACCAGACAAGGCCTTCAGATATACTTTTATGGGATGCCAGACCCTAAGAACACAACAGCATGATGAGGAGTTGCCAGATATTACTGAGACACATTGAGGGCAGCAACTCAGAGCTCTTTGTTCATTTTAATAAAGTACAATTGAGTTCACCAGAACAGATTTGGAGAAATTTAGCATTACATCACTTGCTCACCAACAGATCCTCTGCAGTGAATGGGTGCCGTCAAAATGAGAATCCAAACAGTTGATAAAAACATCACAGAAATCTACAAGTAAACCACCTGGCTCCAGTCCATCAGTTAACAGATAGCGAAGCACAAAGCTGAGACATAAATGATGTCTCTTAAACATTTATGCTATTTAAAAAATTCACATCGTTTTATACATATTTTGGATCTATAATACTATAATAATCTATAATACATTTTTTTAAAAAAGTTAGTGTCTCAATTAATAGACTTGTTTCACCTTTGGAATTTCCCGAATGAATGATTCAATGATAAATATTTTTTAAACGTGCAGTTGTTGCCCCCTCCTGGCGAAAGAGGATAAGTGTTACAATAGATACTATCGTTTTAATTAATCGCTACTGTAGACAATAGTGTTTATACCCAAACTATAAACTTTTATGCCTGTACTTCTGTTATTTAAATGTCTGTAACACAAAAATAGCATGATCATTATGTGGTTGAAAAGACTTTGTGTTGCTCTTTCTGGATCAGCAGCAGCATGGATGCAGATTTAAATGTCTTTAACACCTGTTTTAGATCGTAAGCGTCAGTGGAGCGTGAGCAGCGTAATGTGAAACAATCGTAATAGACACCGCTGAATCGTTGTCATTCAGGAAAAGGATCGCGTGGGTGTTTTAACACAGATTTTCTTTAAGGGATTAATCGTGCAGCTTTAATGTAAACACTGCAAAATGTTTTGCAAGGATATTGTTACATTCTTGTGAGACAGATCAGATCTCGTCACATCCCTAGTAATAAATGATGTGGATTTTTTTAAATTACGTAATCTTTCATGGGTTTTCTACTACAGATTTCAGTAAGAGATATAATTTGCTTTATATTAAGCCATACAGGTCTTAATACCCAGGGTTTCCTTTAAGAAACAAATCAATCAAGGCATTTTAGATTGAAGCCATGACTTCTGCTAAAAATAACAATCCACAAGCCATAACAACACTTCCTCCAGTAAATAACACATCAAAATCCACAGACAACAAGAGAAAAACAATAAAGAAAACAATATTATGGATTATTGTAATGCTTTGAATACCCTCAATCTGATGGCACCCATTCACTGTAAACTATCCATTGGTGAGCAAGTGATGTAATGCTAAATTTTATGCTAAAAATACCAACTTATCTACATCTTGGATAGCCTGAGGGTGAGTACATTTGGGGTGAACTATTTCTTTTAGGGAAATTTGTGTCTTCAGTGGACCAAAAGTGTAGATCACTTCAAATACAACGTATGATGTGGCCAAGACTAACATGTATTCTGACTACTTTTGGATTACTTCCAGATTACTTTTGACATAACTTGACTAAAAGAGCTTTTTATTGTCACAATTTAACATTTTTGAGAAAGATGTGCAAGGTTGGCCTTCAAACCACATGGATTTTTATGGCCATACAGATTCCTAATGTCTTTTGGTAACCTATATAACATAGTTGTTCAAGTTCACTAACATTCACTAACTTCAACAACAAACAGTTATCATTAGGTTTCATAGGAATGTGCTTTTGTATGTTTATAAGGACATATTTCTCATAGAATCAAGTCTTTTCAGTGCTGTAGGCAAGGAGATATCCGTTAGTTTCGCAATAGTCGATTGTTCCTCCCCTGATGCCTGTGGAGCTCAGACACAAAAGCTCTTTCGCCAAATCCAGCTAAATCACAAAAATCTCCTGTGTAGCACATCTCTGCACAATATCAATTTATCCTACATGTCCATTGAAAAATATTGTTTTCATTTTCTACCATTAAGGTCATCAACTGTTGGGTAAAGTTGCAGCCGTACCTGAAGAAAATCAAATCAGAAAGCACTGTACACTGTGTTAAATGCATCAGTAGTGATTT
Organism: Cirrhinus molitorella; assembly: GCA_033026305.1. Taxonomy (NCBI): domain Eukaryota; kingdom Metazoa; phylum Chordata; class Actinopteri; order Cypriniformes; family Cyprinidae; genus Cirrhinus; species Cirrhinus molitorella. The sequence goes on along the minus strand of CM065140.1, from coordinate 18,944,628 downwards.
TCTGCGAAACTGCTTTGTGTGTTTCAGAGAATCTGTATTTGTGAGCTTAATGGAAACATGACAGGAGCCTTTGAGAGTCTCATTGCTTGTTGACTCCATAACCGCTGGAGCTTCTTAATATTTAAGACCCGATAATCAGTTATGTGCATATTTTTGCAAAATGATGCATTGTTGAGGAGCAATGATTAGATTAGGAGTCATATCAAGGAGGGTAAAGCACTCGTGGTTATAATCTGATTATGGGTTTGAAATAATTAGCATGCTAATGTTCCTCTTGGCCATTGTGGGTAGAGTGGTGCTCAAAGCTATTATTTGTTTTATTGGAGTGTGTGTCTAAAAGCACGTGTGTGTGTATGAGTCGTGGTCAAGGCTAATCAGTAATAGGTGTGTGTGTGTGTGTGTGTGTACATGTGGGTGTGTCTAAATCCTTCTATGCCGGCCAAAGAGGTCTTCCGTGCTCGTGAGCCCTCGGGTAGCTGTGTGCTTTGGAGATAGTGCCGCTGCCCACTATCCAGGGATCCAGGCTCTATCAGACTGGGCTGTAGGAGGGCCGGAGGGGGAGTGGCGCTGATCCGGTTAGAGCATTGAGGCTGGAAGGGATTTTTAGGCACAGAGGGAAGACTCTCTCTCCTGATCTCTGTGACCTTCATACAGCTGTTTTGAAGTGGCTAGGACAAAACACAGAGCTCATAGATCTCCAGGAACATGATTGGGCACCTCTGGTTTACATAATGCAAGAAATCTGCTTTCAGGATAATTCTGTGTGAAGTCACATGGGAGGAGTTGTGCTTTATTTTAATTAATTTTTGCGCATTACTAGAATTTCAGAAGTCTTTGACATTTCCAAAACAAGCAATTTGTCAGTCGGCCAGGGCTGGCCCCATAAGTGTCGACTAATCGTTAGTCAGCAAGAAGAGGCTCACTGCATGACAGATGGAGGCGCTGGTGCGATCACTTAAAATACTCCGTCATTTTTGGTCATACAGATAAAAGTAATACATCTTTTGAATCTGTAAAGACTCTACGTTTAATTGTGTGCACTCAGCATAGCAGCAAAATTATGTGCTTTTGTAAAATAATGAAAGCAAACAGGACACTTTCTGCCATCTCAGTCTCTGTGAACTTGAGCACGAAATTCCGAAACTCTGTGTATACTTGCCTTACAGACATTAAGAACATATCTATAGTAGGAGTGCAATGGTTCAACTTACTCACGGTTCGGTTTGTGTCACCGTTTTAGAGTCCCAGGTTCGGTATGTGCTATGTTTAGGGGGAAAAAACTATACTGCCAAATAAAGAAATAAGAATAATCTATCTAACTACAAGCAACAGCACAAATAAATGCAAAAGAGTAAAGACACAAATAAAATAAACAACTTTTTTTAAGGTCTAACATAACTTTGAATAAAATAAATGTAAAATGGCACTGCATATTTAACAGTATAAATTAAAGGTTAATCTTTATTAAAGTTAGAAAAGCTATTCAATCAAGAGAAGCAAGTTTTTTCCTTGTTGTTGGTTTAATTAATATTAAGAATGTGCTGTCACTTTAAGAAAATGCATTGATACTGAACGTTTAGCCGGCTATTTCTGCTATAGGATACTTACCAAGAAGGGCATTTTGGCTAATTTTTTGTGTGAATTTGTCCATTCAAACACAATACTTTAAAGAGAGCTTAATATTTGCGCACGTTCTGAGGTGTGGGGCTGCGCGCTTGAGCACACACACACATCTTCTCACTGCGTGTGCATGAGTTCACGTCTTATGGCTCTTAAATGTTTAAACTGGCAGATTAGTTTAGTTTAAACACAGATAGCAATGTGTGCTGTTCACACATGTATAGCACCCGGGAGATGACAGAATTACTGCTCATATTCCAGCATACAGCACTCACACTGAACAAAGAATAGTTTGTCCACATTCCATGATGAACGCGACATGTGACATATACAGCGGAGGTTAACGGAAGTTATTTACCTCAAGCTCCCTGTGCAAAAGTGGCATCCCAAGTTGGCCTCTTTTCCCTAGCCATGACCAGGTCCATATTTCCCTATTCCGCCACCACCTCTTCTTTTTTCAGCACACGTGAAAACCACAACCGCTAAATCACGATTCATCTTGCTGTATGACGCTGCGCTAACGTGGGTCGCAGCCAACTCAATAGGTGTCATCATCGCACAGTCTACATACATGTCGTACCTAAGATTATTAGAACCACGTCGCACAGTGTGATATGCAAAAAATAAATGAGTACTAGTCAACCAGAAAAATCTTTAGTCGAGGGCATCCCTACAGTCCACACAATGGGGTGTGACACAGTCACAGCCAATCAGAATGGATTGATGTTTAATGAACAGTTATAAGAAGCAGGAATTTAGACCAATGAGAATTTACAGGGGGCGGGACTACCCATTTTGCAACCAATCAGAACACTCTAGCAAATGTTAGGTAAGATCTAACAGATTCGGACTACTTTTGGATTATTTTTAGATTTCTTTTGGCATAACTTGTTTGTAGATTTAAGTGTTAAATCCGGTTTACATATAAGCAGTTACCAGCATTGACCATAATAACAACCCATAACCCCTAATATTTCCTCAGTTCAACCAAAAATGTCTTTGTCATTAATTACTTACCCTTGTGTCATTCCAAACTCGTAAGACCTTTGTTCATCTTGGTCTATTGGTCTAATAGTCCATGTCATTCATCACATGGACTATGTAACAATGTCTTTACAACCTTTCTGGGCCTTGAACGTGTCAGTTGTGTTGCTGTCTACGCAGGGACAAAAAGCTCTCGGATTTCATCAAAATTATCTTAATTTGTGTTCCTTGATGAACGAAAATCTTAAGGGTTTGGAACGACATGAGAGTGAGTAATTAATGACAGAATTTACATTTTTGGGTGAACTATCCCTTTTTCAAAACATGGCAATTCAAGGACAAATATGGTATTTCTGTGCGATTTCTTGTTTTTTATGACTTTGGGAAGCTGGGAAGATTGAAGCTGGCTGTTATAGGACCTGTTGGAAACATCCTTTGTGCTGTCATGCTAAACAGCACTAATGATGAATAATGATGCACATCTCTGCATGTCCAGCCTTGTACAGGCAGGAAATGATGAACAGAAACAGAGAGAAAATTAACAGTACTAAGAACTAAAGAGTCAAAGTTGGTTACACACAACAATGTCTAAATAAAAAAGAAAGAAAAGAGCAAAAAAGTGTGAAATCAGGCCAGTGTGTCTCCAGATGCTCAGTAAGAAGGGTTTGTGTGACTGTGATGATTTGAATTGCAGCCAGCGCCCCCGCCTCACCCAGAGAGATGATCAGCCTCAAGGACAGGAAGAGCGACTATGACTCCACTGGAACCAACGCCAGTTACCATGGAAACAAAGGAGAGCACACTTCCAGAAAAGACACAATGGCAGGTACGTCTAACTTCAGGAGGAGGTGGAAGATCATAGTTTTATTCGAAGCACTTAACAGCGAGTAAACTAGATGTACACTTACAAAACTCTAAGTTCAACTGTTTTCTGAGCTTTTTATGTAAATAATAAATTGTATAGTGAATTATCTTTTAACTTTTTTGCGGAATGTAAAGTTTTACACAAGAGAATGTGAACTTGAATATTTACAATTTGCTGAAATTAAAAAAGGAAACAAACAGAACATCATAATTATGTTAATCCATTAACTAAAATGCTAAATATCCACAGAATTCATGTTTATTTTAGTTTAGTTTTTGTGTGTGTGTGTGTGTGTGTGTCATGAAAATATACACCGTCACTCAAAAGTTTGGGATCAGTAAGATTTTTTTATGTTTTTTAAGAAGTCTCTTATGCTCATCAAAGTTCCATTAAAAAAAGTAATACAAAATAATATTGCAATTTATTGCAAAATAAAACAACAATGTTCTATTTTAATATACTTAATAGTATAATATACGTGACTTACCTTACAAATCTGATGAAATAGCACACGTTGCGTTCCTAGATGAAAGTTATAATAAACCCAAATGCACAACAACATGCAGAGGAGTTTGAGACGCTCCACATCTCTAAATGATAACAGTTTGTGTAACTGTTAGCAGCATTATTTATGTTGGAAACAGTTGTGCTGCCAAATATTTTTTTGCAACCTGTGATTCTTTTTTCAGGATTCTTTGATTAATAACAGGTTAAAAAGAACAGCATTTATTCAAAATATTAATCTTTTCTAACAATGTAAATCTATGCTATCACTTTTTATTAATTTAACACATCCTTGGTGAATAAAAGTATTAATTTCTTCCAAAAAAAAAGAATATAAATTTACTGACCCCACACCTTTGAACAGTAGTGTATATTGTTAGAAAACCATTCTATTTTAAATAATTGCTGTTCTTTTTAACCTTTAATTGATAAAAAAAAAAATCCTGAAAAAAATGTAAAATATAAATAAATATAAAGTTAAAAAGATCTTTTCTTTTCTTACAATATAAGTCTTTACTATCACTTTTTAAAAATTGAACACATCCTTGGTGAATAAAAGTATTAATTTTTTCAAAGAAGAAAGAAAGAAAACATTTGCTGACCCCAAACGTTGAACGGTAGTATATGTAGTTACAAAAGATTTTTATTTTAAATAAATCCCTTTTCTTTTTAACATTTCAAAGAATCCTGAAAAAAAGCATCCCAGGTTCCAAAACAAATATAAAGCGGTTTCCAACATTGATCATAAATCAGCATATTAGAATGATTTCTGAAGGATCATGTGACACTAAAGACTAAAGTAATGATGCTGAAAATTCAGCTTTGCATCACAGGAATAAATTACATTTTAAAGTATATTAAAATAGAAAATCATTATTTTAAAATATTTCACAAAATTACTGTTTTTTTCTGTATTTTTAACTTAAATAAATGCAGCCTTGATGGTCAAAAAGGATTTTGAATAGCAGTGTAAAAAATATATATATATATTAATACATGCAAAGGAAAAAAACAATACTGTCTGGGTTTTAACTCTTGGCCAGCCACACATAAGTGTTCAAGGGCGAAATTTGTCAAGCCTTATCCTCGACTCACATTTGGTTGAAATAGAGCCCAGAGTTCCTTGTTACAGCCCTGCCAGAGTATCTTAAAAGGGATGGATTTGTTTCACTGTGAATAAGTACAATTTCCAGAATTTTTCATAGTTGTTTAATGCTTGATTTATTTGAAAAAACATTCTCTGCACATTCACACTCTCGCTTTCATCCCGCAGTTCAAACCTCCTGTGGAACATCCACATTGTTCCGGAACTCGTACGAGACTTCAAATGACGAGATCAAACACAACCAGGTGAGCAATGAAACAGTCTGAGACGACTCAACTAACCAGGGTCAAACAGGGACTGCGGTTCCAAGACTGCATGAGAAATATGTCTCCAAATGTGGAAATCCTTCTTCGAATCAGACACCATTTACATTTACTACTAACTGTTATGCGCCTATGTTGGGATTAGCATCATTAGCGCATGTTTTCAACACAAGGCAGCTGTCTATCTACCAATCCAGAACTGTGTTGGCAAACAAAAGGCTGAAGATCTATTCGATCTTGCGTAGACCTGTCAGATGTTGTTTACTTGACTCTGTGAGCCATTATGCTATGCTAATGAATCGCAACTATATGCTTCCAAGAGCTGCAGTATTTTTTGGCCATATAGAAGATATATTACTTCTACTTGACAAGGTTCATCATGGTAAATTTTCAGATTTCATATGGATAAAGTTTGCCAGATGTCGCTGGCACACTTCCGAACCGCGCCGTATGTTGAGTCAGTCGACAGAAATGCTTTCCCAGACGAGCAGCTGCGAGGAGGCTGGGTACTGATAAGCCTGGCTTCCACATGGATCTTTCCTTTCTGTAGCTGGAGAGCATTCAGCTCTGAATCTTTTTCAATTAGTAACATCTCGTTTTCTGCTTCGAATCTCTGTGTTATCGAAGGCAGCTCTGAATGGACAGAATAACGTGAATTTAAAGAAATAGATCACTCAAAAATGAACATTTTGTGATCATTGACTCACCTCCTAATGTTTTAAACTTGCTCACTTCCATGAAGGAGATCTTATATGTATGTCTGCATATGAAAAAGATTTAGTATTTGACTTAAGGGGGCCACTTTCAGATTTTTATATTGATTCTCAAGGTTTTCAGAATTCAGCACACCACCAGCAGCATATTTAGAATAATTCACAAAACAGTCAGTTGTGAAATGAGAAGGACAAACAAAAGCTTTGTCTTTCAGTAGCTCAGGCATGTCATTAAAAATAAAGTTTCGCCATGCATTTCTAATGCTCATATCTTTTTGTAGGCAATGCAAGGTTTTTGGAGTTCAGTTTCTTTACATCCACTGACAGAACAATTGAGTCTTGAGTTTGACAGTCTTACATGATAATCTTTATCAAACAGCAGTATCACTCATGATTGATGGACAGACACAAGCTCAGAACATGCCTTTTTAGATTACTTACAACAGTGATGGATATTAAAAGATTTGTTCACTCCAGAATTAAAATTTCCTGATAATTTACTCACCCCCATGTCATCAAGACGTCTTTCTTTTTTTAGTCAAAAAAAAAAAAAATATATATATATATATATTTTTTTTTTTTCCATATAGGATTAGCGGGTTTAAGGTCCAAATTACAGTTTCAATGCAGCTTCAAAGGGCTCTACACATTCCCAGCTAAGGAATAAGGGTCTTATCTAGTGAAAAAATCTGTCATTTTCTTAAAAAATATAAATGTGTATACTTTTAAACCTCAAATCCTCATTTGCACTAGCTCTGCGATGTACGTTTACAACTTCGCGCATTGGGTAATATTGTTGGAAAGGTCACACAAGGTTAGTTCTTCATCTGTGTACTGCAGTTCAAAAAGGTAAGGCGAAAAAACTTTTTTGGCAAAGGCTGTTTGACTTTCTTTGCACATTAGTTTTGTAAACACTGGGTTGGTACTTCCTTTCCAACATGACTACATGGTGTGTAAAGTCGTGGAGACCGAGCTAGTGCAAGACAAGCATTTGTAGTTAAAAAGTACATTTTTTTTAGAAAATGACAGATCATTTTACTAGACAAGACCCTTATTCCTTGGCTGGGATTGAGCCCTTTAAAGCTGCATTAAAACTGCAATTTGGACATTCAACCCATTTGAGGTCCAAATTGGTCATAAAATAGACAATTTCTTTTTCCGACTGAAGAAAGAAAGACATCATCATCTTGCATGACACAGGATTGAGTAAATTATCAGAAAACTGTAATTCTGGAGTGAACTAATCCTTTAAGGGGCATCTAGAGGAGAATTATGACATTATGATTTTACCAATTTTAAAGCATTTCGGAGCATTTCAGAGGGGTACAAAAGAATAATTCATATCTTAAACTGGTGAGTTTTTATTGTAGAGTAAGCGTTTATATGTGTAAATATCAAAAAACATTTTACTTCTACATGACTTTTTGCTATAATAGCTTATATAACTAATTGGTAACACTACAATAAGGTTCATTAGTTAACATTAGTTAAATACTTTAGTTAACATGAACTAAGAATGAACATTACTTCTACAGCATTTATTAATCTTAGTTGATGTTCATTTCAGCATTTACTAATGCATTATTAAAATCAAAAGTTGTGTTTGTTAACATTAGTTAATGCAATGTGAACTAACATGAAATAACAATGGACAACTGTATTTTTATTAACAAAGATTAATAAATAGTGTAATAAATGTATTATTAATTGTGTTAGTTATTACATTAACTAAGGTTAACAAATAACATCTTATTGTAAAGTGTTACCAATTAATTTAATAAATATAGAGTTATTAAAGCATTTTAAGGAAGCCCATTTCCACCACTGAATAAAAAAAGTAAAAAAGGTAATTGCGACTTTTTCAACTTTTTTTCCTCACAATTTTTACTTCTCACGCAATTTTAGCTTTTTTTCTCAGACTTGTGAGATACAATATAAACTTGCAAGGTCCCATTCTGAGGGGAAAAAAATGTTTATCTTACAATTCTGACTTAATAACTCGCAATTGCATGTTATTCAGTTAGAACTGCGAGATATAAACTCGCAATTTTGAGAAATTAGGTCAAAATTGCATGATATGAACTCGGTTCTGACTTTTTCTCAGAATTGTGAGATATAAACACAATTGCGTGTTATAAAGTCCAATTTTTAGGGGGGAAAAAATTAATTGTTTATATCTCACAATTCTGCAATTGCATGTTATTAAGTTAAAATTGCAAGATATTAACTCGTAAATATTGAGTTAAGTCAGAATTGTAAGATATAAACTCAATTCTGGAAACATATTTTTCCCCCTCAAAATTGGACTTTATAACTCGCAGTTGCAAGTTTATATCTCACAATTCTGAGAAAAAGTCAGAATTGCGAGATACAAACTCACATTTGTGAGAAAAATCAGAATTGTGAATTTGTATCTGTTTGCAAGGCATTACATTTGTTATTAATTAGAGGTGTGCTATATCATAATTGTTGTTTTAAAGATGTGTGATTTGACATTATCAAGTGTATCGCAAAAAGCAAACAAAACACCTACAAAGTGCACACATACATTACGAGATGAAGTCTAGTAAGTTAGGTTAAACTAGTGCGCATGCACATTCAGAGTGTGTTCTTTCACTGCATGATTCAATCTATTAAAATCCATTTTGAATGATCACATAATTCAAGTTGTGGGGGCAGAAAATGTATACACTGCCCTCCAAAAGTTTGGAAACCCCCCTGTAAAAAAAAGACAGGCAAAGTGTGGTTTTAAACGATATCAGCATAAATCCTTATCATTTTTTGGTACAAATACATTAAAGTAACTTGACATTATCACTGAAGACCACCATGTCTGTCATGGAATGGCCTCCCCAATCACCCAACCTCAACCCAATTGAGATACTATAGGAGGAACTGGACCGTGATGTCCATAAGAAGTGTCTAACCAGTGTGAATCATCTTTGGGCAATTCTTCAGGAGGCTTAGAGTAATATATCAAGTCAATGCTTGAATAAACTGACAGCTCGGATGCCCAAATTATGCAGAGCTGTAATAGTGGATTTTATTTAAGCTTTTTCTATGTATAAACTGCTTATGTAATTAAATATGTTTTCATAGTTTGTGTTGTCCCTTATCAGTGCAAAATTATCACAAATTAAAAAGGATTCATACCAATATTGTCCAAAATCCCACTTTTCTATGGCGTTTCCAAACTTTCGACGGCAGTGTATATTTATATAATTTCATATATTTAATCAATATCACCCGAAGAGTGCCATTTTTTTCCGCCAAAAGTCATGATTACAAATGTGATATTTATTTTATACAACAGTTCAATAAACAAGAATTATTAAGAGACTAACATTTTAGTCAGCATATTGCCTGTTTTTGCTTTATTTTGTCAACAAAACGTATTGTTTTGCATCTCTGAGCAACATGACAGTGTTTCGTTCCTGAATGAATTAACCATTTAAATGATTCTGTTCAATTGAATCAATACATTCCATGTTCCTCTGAGCTGCATTAAACAGTGTGTAAATATCTAAATGCCACTTCAGATGCAGCTTCTGTGTTTCCTCTGCATTGCAAGGATGAATTTTGTTGATATTGATTTCATTTGCTTGGTAACAGCTTAAATGTAAGAATTTGACTCAAAAGATGATGCACACTTTTAGAAAAAATGGTGGTAATGCCCATAAAAGGTAAAAATCCATTTAAACTTATTGGAATAGATTCATTAATATTACTGACAATGCAGAATATGAAGAATATAAATATAATTCAGGAGTCAGCTGTCCAAGATAGTCCATAAGGGATTAGTTCACTTTCAGAACAAAAATGTACAGATGTACTCACCTCCTTATACAAGATGTTCATGTCTTTCTTTCTTCAGTCGTAAAGAAATTATGTTTTTTGAAGAAAACATTTCAGGATTTCTCTCCATATAATGAACTTCTATGGCGCCCCCAAGTATGAACTTCTAAAATGCAGTTTAAATCCAGCTTCAAAGGGCTCTAAATGATCCCAGCTGATGAAGAAGGGTCTTAACTACCGAAACGATTGGTTATTTTCAAAACAAATTTATATACTTTTCAACCTCAAATACTCATCTTGTCTAGTCTCTGCGATGCGCATGCGTAGGGTATGTTGAAAAACTCACATGCGCATCACAGAGACGAGACAAGATGAGCATTTGAGGTTGAAAAGTATATAAATTGTCAATTTGTTTAGAAAATGACAGATCGTTTCGCTAGATAAGACACTTCTTCCTCAGCTGGGATCGTTTAGAGCTCTTTAAAGCTGGATTTAAACTGCATTATGGAAGTTCAAACTTGGGGGCACCGTACATATCGATTATATGGAGAAAAATCCTGAAATGTTTTCCTCAAAAAACACAATTTCTTTATGACTGAAGAAAGACAAACATGAACATCTTGGATGACAAGGGGGTGAGTACATTATCTGTACATTTTTGTTCTGAAAGTGAACTAATCTGAAAGATACCAGCACAATAACACAAAATATTGTCTAATTATCATTATCGATAAAATCCCAGAAAATATCAAGCTAAAATTTGTTCACAATATCGCACACCCCTATTATTAATATTAAAAAATAAGCACTGCCATCCTTATTGTTAAGCCTTGTACACCATACAAGCACATCACATCCAAATCAATGTATTTGGAAGCACAACAGCTGCTTTTTCCTCCCAAATTTGAGCTGTGAGAGTCTAGACGGTTCTGTTGATCAGCTTCACTCACAAATCCTTCTTTCACCTCAGGTTCCAGTGCCGCCCGCACCGCAGGAGCCCCCGCGCAAGGACTACGAGGCGTACCCCATCTATCAAAACTCCACTAGAAACTTTGAGGAACCATTTTTTGAGGATCAGGTCCATCGCCCCCCTCCCGCCACTGATCTGAATATGCACCTGGGACTCAAGTCCACCGGGAATTACGTGGACTTCTACTCTGCCGCCCGGCCCTATAGCGAACTCAACTACGAAACGAGTCACTACCCTGCGTCCCCCGACTCTTGGGTTTAGGACTTCGAGCACGTAGAGGCCGGGAAACTGCATGTGCATGCATATCACAAAACATTTTTCAGCAAGTTTTGTTCGTCTAAGCTAGTTCCATGGCGAATATGAGCGGAGTTGAGCAAAAAAAAAAGAAAGCGAGAGAGAAAAGAAGGCCTTGACAGAGAGAGAAAGAATGCGGGTGAGATGAGAGAGAGCACATACTTTAAAGAGAAGTGAAAGCTTAACCTTTGGAGTAGAAAGTGGGTTTGTATTGAAAGGTATTTGAAAAGTGTAGAGGGAAAAAAAGAAATATAGCAGAGGAAGGCGAGGTATGTAAGCACAAGAAAATGAAGTTTGTAAAACGAGCTACGGGAACAGCTTTTCACCATTTTCGAAACTTTCTTTTCATTCATTTGGCGTCACGGTGGATCAAAAGCTTTTACACATTTTTTCCCTCTATTTTTATTTGATCTTTTTTAATTTGATGTAAAGTATTTGGTGTACATTAAAGAGATGCATTACACAAGTGCATTGTGTAAATTACACAGACCACTCGGTTCTTCCCATGGCTTTGGGTATTTGTTTTACAGTACAAGAAAAAGACAAAAAAAAAAGAAAATATGAATCTTCTGAGAAATGTGTTAACCTTCAGTGTCCCTTCCTCAAAATTTTGTTTAAAGAGCAAGGATGTAAATGCCAGTATCGTTCATTTTGAAAATGTGAATATGTCTGTGGCAACTAAAACAAAACGAATGAACGATGAAGACCGGAGCGTCATTCCACTCTCCTCTCCTCTCCTCGTTGATGAAGTGCTTTCTCACTGCCTACGAAAATAGATGTAGATTTTTGACATAGATTCTTTTTTCAATTCACTTTTTCTTTCTTGATGACTCAGTGTGAAATAAAACTAAAAATGCGGCTATTTCTCATCCATATTTGCAGGAAAACTGTCTGTTTTAGACCTTGATCTCAGTTTTCTGTGCTAACTGACTGTGCCAAATTTTCAAATCTCTTCTGAATCAGCACTTGAGACATTTTTAAGTTTTTCAGTTCGATTTGTACTTGCGTTTTTTGTTCATAAGTGTGTTTTACCGGAATTAAGCGGCATCTTAGAAAACTACCAGGAGGGTGAAACTTAACTTTGCAAGCTTAATTCCCTCCAAAGATGTACAAAAAAAACCTGTCTCTTAATGTTAGTTGAGTGTGTGCTGTATGTTGATCAGTGTTTGCTATGAGAGGCTTTGTTTCTGACAGGTGGCTTCTTCTGTTTGACTTGACCAGAGATGATGAACTGCTACACTGAGATGTTAATAGAGAATGATAAATATATAAATATGAATATAAATATAGATCTATATAATTTTTATGTGCTGATGTCAGTGTCACTGAAAGCAACAAACCAGAAAAGACTTGTACAAAAAAAAAGAAAAACGATTCTGTTTACCTTCATGTTCTGATTCCAACAGAGAAAATAGAAAATGAAACTTGAAATGTTGACCTGGTCCCAGTTGTGTTGTTACCAAGCTACTAAAATAATCACGCTGGATTTGGATGATGTTCTGATGTCAGGACAATAAATTACTCTTTGCGATTTGGAGATGTTTTCTTATGTCCGCTAGATTTGCCACAAAACCATTTTCACACCCGAACAATTCTGCTTTCAAACCAGTTACACTGGTATTACTGTAGGTTGGATGCTAGGTGATGCTATGGGTTATGTTTTGCTACACAGTAACTTAGTTTTGATTTGATTTGAACTAATTAAGCTAATTAAAAGGTGTAAGAAAAAATACAGTGAAAAAAGTTATTCACAACATACATGCGATTTCGAATTTCTTGTGTAAAAACAGTCAAACGAAATCACAAGAAAAGCTTCTTGGGTGTAAGATGCTTTAATTTTAAGTAACTCCTTTAAAGAGATAGTTCACCAAAAATGAAAATGACCCCATGATTTACTCACCCTCAAGATAGCCTAGTTGTATATGACTTTCTTCTTTCAGTTGAATACAATCAAGAGTTATATTGAAAAATGTCCTGGCTCTTCCAAGCTTTATAATGGCAGTGAATGAGTGTTGAGACTTTGAAGCCTAAAAAAGTGTGTCTATCCATCATTAAAACAATTCCACACAGCTCCATAGGGTTAATAAACTTGAAAAGTATCAATGTATGAAAAAGGTACTTATTTAAAACTTTCTCAACCATAATCTCTAGTTTCCTGTAACTATCGCACGCATATTCACAAGAGAGTGGCGTAGGTGTAGCATAAGCTCCGGTGAGAATATGCTAGTCTCACGAGAACCAAGTTTTGTTTACTGCTAGGGCTGCCCCTAATAGTGACTGTTAGTTGACGAGAAGAGACTTGGTCAACCAAAATTTTATTAGTTGCTTAGTTTTGAATCTGTAAAGACCCTACGTTTATTTGTGTGCACTCACAATAACAACAAAACGTTGTGCTTTTGTAAAATAATGAAAGCAAACAGGATTTTGCTGTCTCGGGCTCTGTGAACTAGAGTGCAAAACTTTGAAACTCTGTGTATACTTGCCTTACAGACATTAAAAATATATCTATAGTAGGGCTGTTAAAAATTTTTTTTTTTCAATTAATCGTTTTTTTAATGACGTCAGTTCGATATCGATTCTCAAAAGCCACGAACTGATCTTTTCTGATATTTATTTCAGCAAACATTTAAAACAAGATCTGATTCATTGGTCTTCTTCTGAAGAGTATCAATGTAAGAAAAAATATACATATTTAAAAGTTCTTAACCATAATCTCTAGCTTCCAGTAACTATCGCACGCATATTCACAAGAGAGTGGCGTAGGCGTAGCGTAAACTCCGGTGAGAATATGCTAGTCTCACGAGAACCAAGTTTTGTTTACTGCTAGGGCTGCCCCCTAATAGTGACTAACTGTTAGTTGCTGAGAAGAGGCTTGGTCGACCAAAATTTTATTAGCTGCTTAGTTTTGAATCTGTAAAGACCCTACGTTTATTTGTGTGCACTCACAATAACAACAAAACGTTGCGCTTTTGTAAAATTTGTAAAATAATGAAAGCAAACAGGATGCGCTTTTTGCTGTCTCGGGCTCTGTGAACTTGAGCACACAACTTTGAAACTCTGCGTATACTTGCCTTACAGACATTAAAAATAATCTATAGGGCTGTGCAAAAAAAATGTTTTTTCAATTATCGTTATAATAATCATTTTTTAATGACATCAGTTCGATATCGATTCTCAAAAGCCGCGAATTGATCTTTTCTGATATTTATTTCAGAAAACATTTAAAACAAGATCTGATTAATCGGTCTTCTTCACTAGATGTCACCCTCTTATTTACCTTGCGTGAATACAACAGAAGGCCTGTCATTCATTCAGTGCTTATAGCAGAGATACTATTGACAAGAACCTTAAACAAAGCAATATGCTATGTGAGATGCTACAGTAATACTACAAATCTGAGAAGCTGTAAAGGTGCCTTGATTTCCGCAATGAATGGTGGATGATGCGTCGCAATGTTTTGTTTACTACACACATAAGCTAGTCACATACTAAACCGCGGCCGGCGTTAGTGGAGTTTTCAGCTTCTGCCGTCTCTCTATATGATGATATGATCATCTCCAGCTGCTCTGAAAGTCACTTCATTAGCATTTTACGGTTTAATTTGAAAAAACTACTGTCATATCACATACACAGCAGCTGCAAGTTCTTCACGGCAACCCGTCAAAATAAAAGCTTAGTTTAGCTTAGTTTAAGTCTAAAGACTTTCCCCTGGTTTCATAAACAAGGCTTAAGCCTAGTCCTAGACTAAAATGTAAGTCTGAGCTGTTTCAACTAAAATAAAATTGCACTGATTGATCTTAAAGTATATATCAGTGCCTTTGTTTAGTCTCAGTAATGTTTTCTCTTAAGCATGTTTATAAAAATTACTTACATGTCCTAAGTGAACTATGGCCTAATCCTGACTTAAATATTAATAATCTTTATTTTTAAATGAGTAATCACATTTGTTTTCTTTTTAATTTTTACTGCAAACCTCTGTTGTTTGCCCAAAAAAATAAAAGGGTTTAATTTTCATTTGATCAGGATAAATTATTTGTTTTATGCCTTCGTCTGATTACCAGGAAAAAATGTACATTTTATAGGGGCCTATTATTTTTTTTAAAAAAGGGCCCTATACAAAAGAAGAATAGGTTTAAAATACTGTGGCTCTTAATTTCTTTTTATTAATTCACCATTTGTAAACTGATGTTAACTGTTCATTTTTTTAGAAATATCAATAGCATTTGTATTAAAACTATATTCACTGAATGTAAAGAAAAATCAAATCGAGAGGTCATCTGGGACATCTGAATCGATACCCAGCCCTAACCTAATAATAGAGAGTGAAATGTCTACTTTCAAATGAACCAATTCAAATGCAAAATGAATATTCTCAGATTATATAATCCATATGATACAGGCACATCCACTACTGCGAAAAGGACGAGTCAATGTCGCCGAAAACAAAGAAAGCACTAGTTTATCAAATTATTAAAACGTTAATGCAGTTTCCTTGCTGTTTTTCATAATTATTATGTCTGCCGGAGTGCTGTGTCAAGCTTTTTTTTGTGTGCGCTTTAGCGCTTATTAGGCTATGTAGGCAATTAAAGGCTCATTATTATGATTAATATGGTTTATTAATAAACATGCGACAAATAGTCGATTAATGCTTAAAATGAACGACTGCTAGTCGACCAGAAAAATCTTTAGTCGAGGGCAGCCCTATTTACTGCAAAGGAAAACCAAGCTCCTCTTGCCTTATATTGAAATCCTCCATCATTGTTCTTTACAAATCCTCCTTTTGTATTTCTAATTCGTGACCGGTGTTTTATTTTTGCACTTCATGTCTTTCAATCATTCGTCATTCGGTAGAGCACTACTCTCTCGTGAATGCGCGTACAGTTACCAGAAGCTAGAGATTACGGTTTATAAGATTTTAAATAATCATATTTTTCTTATACAATCACACTGATTCACTTCAGAAGGCCTTTATTAACCTCCCGGAGCCATGTGGAGTACTTTTTATGATGGATGGATGCACTTTATTTTGCTTTAAAAACTCAGCAGCCATTCACTGCTATTATAAAGCTTGGAAAAGCCAGGGCATTTTTGAATATAACTCCAATCATATTCGTCTGAAAGCAGAAAGTCATATACACCTAGGTGTACATCATGGTGTAATTTTTTTTTTTTTTTTGGTGAACTATCCCTTTAAACCATTTAAAATGTCTGTATGTGCAAGCCTAAATTGTCCACATTAAGTTAATGGTATTATGTGTTTTATATATTCATAATAGCATTGTGTATGTCTTTTAAACATTTGGAGACTCACCAAGTAGGATTACAAAGAACCGTTGGCCGGATACCCACAATTCCTTTTATTGATCCGCTCCTCCAGTACTTCCAGCCGGGTGTGGTATTGTCAGATCCGCAGCCATCTGAATGTCCTATCACCGTGATGAAAGAGACTACGGAGCGTTCCCTAGGAAACAGGAAAACAGAAGCAAAAGATGCTGGCTTTGAATCCTTCCCATAATCCATAGCTCAGCAGAGAGCACAGTTTCAGAGCATTACATCCTCAGCAGGCTTTGCATGATGTACAACAGGAGTCTCTTGCGCCGATTTAGGCTACCCAACAATTCGCACATGGGCACAGAGACGTGAAGAGAGGGCCTGTAACTGTTATTACCTGTAGCGGGAGAGGAAATAAATAAGCACACAGGATGGATTCTCCTCTTAGAGAAGGAGGATGTGGCGGCTCATGCCTGGCGAGGCATTATGGGGATTAAGTAACAGGCACCTTAAATTTAGCCCTTTGAGACGGACTCTATCTGCTCATTTCCTGTCAGTATGAGTATTGTCATTACTTCTCTCCTTTCAGGGACAGAGTTCCACCATCCAGCACAAAAGAGAGCAGGAGAAACAGAAATGAGATGTGTGTTTTGGTCTGTGGCACAAGAATGAGGGTCCTGATGGTCACGGCAATGTGAGGGAATTTTAAAACGGATTCCGAAGTAAAAGTCACGGAAAAGCCACAGATTTTTCTAGTTTTGCTCTGCTCTATAATATTGCATCAGCGAGATATAGTAGCTGGAGTAAAACTTGCCCTAGAGCTATCGTGATAACATCATCCTGTCCGCTGAGGGTCTTATTGGAGACATTTGTACACTAGTAAGTGTCCTTGTTGAAATCTATTTTTTAAAAGATTTTTTTTTCCTGACATACAACTGGAATACCTCAGCGATCTCGAATAAAATCATTCGTATAAGAACGTACTCATAAACTGATGGAAAGGTCAGGGAAAAGTCATTGAAATTCACTGATCATTGAATATTACACAACTCTGGGTTCAGCGAGATTTTTAATGTTTGTTTTTTAAAAGACTTACCAAGGCTGCATTGTTTGAAAAATATTTTCTTAAAAGACTAGTAAAAACAGTGATATTGTGGAATATTATTACAATTCAAAACAGCAGTTTTCTATATAATATTTTAGAATGTAATTTATTATTGGGATAATAATAACCAGTATTATTAAAAAAAAAAAAAAATTATTAAATATTATTTTTAATCGTGCCCTAATTTGGCGCTTTTCTAAGCGCTAACCTCACGTATGAACCAAACAGACCACTTACCAGCACAATATTTTTTTTTTATAGATTATATTACAAAAGTGGCTTAGCTGTTGTTTCTAACTGTGCAGGCTGTTGTTTTTCATAACAAAATGCATATAGTCATTACTGTCTTGGCAATGATTAATAAAGTACATGCTAGAGTTAAGAACTATATGGTACACTGTTAATAAGAACGGGTACAAGCCATGTGTAAAATGGGCTATAATGATGCCTAATGAAACCTAGCCTTTTTTTTTTTTTAAGTTCGTTTTTAAAGTTAGATTGACTTTAACATCGCATGCTGAATTAGAACATTCTGTCAAGGATGCAAGTGCCTATAATACATTATATATCTTAATTAGGATATTACTTTATGGCAGTTATGGTATCAGCCAACATTGCTTGTGTGGGTTGTTTTACTAAAATAAATCACAGGAATAAATTACATTTTAAAATATATTCAAATAGAAAAGAGTTATTTTAAATAGTAAAAATATTTCAAAATTTAGCTGTTTTTCTGTAGTTTGGATCAAATAAATGCTGGCTTGGTGAGCTGAAGGGCCTTCTTTAAAAAAAAAACAAAAAAAAAACATTAAATATCTTACTGTTCAAAAACATTTGACTGGCAGTGTATTTAATAGGATTAGTTTACTTCCAAGACAAAAATGTACAGATAATTTACTCACTCCTTGTCATCCAAGATGTTTTTTTAAATAATGTTTTTTGAGGAAAAGGAATTTTCTCCATATAGTGGACTTCTATGGTGCCCGTGAGTTTGACCTTCCAAAATGCAGTTTAAATATATCTTCAAAGGGCTCTAAATGATCTTAGCCAAGGAAGACAGGTCCTATCTAGCGAATTGAATTATTTTCTAAAAAAAAATAAAATAAAAATGTACAATTTATACACTTTTCAACCACAAATGCTCATCTTGTCTTGCTTATTTTCAGAACCCTTGCTGACAAACAAAATACTGTGGGAAGAAAATATGGATTTTTTGGCTTCAGTCATTTATATCATAAAACAAACGTGTCCTCATCTTGAAAGTTAAATTTACATTATTTGGAGACTTGCATTATGGGATATAGTAGTCTGAATGTTATAGTAACCTGTAAATGTTTCTGACTCACAGGTTGAAACACACAGTGTCAGATCCTCGCTGTCTCATCCCCTCGGCTCTGTGAAGTTGTAAAATTAAATTCAGAGGGTGTGCAGAATAGCTCTATTTCCCCTGAACCCATGCAATGATTAAGTGTTCAATATGTACCAAAGTTTCATTTTCAGTGTGTGCCGCCTCACACTGTGGGATTATAATCTAATGTGGCATGAAAATAGGTCTTCAATTGAACAATGCGCTTCATTTTACGCCGGGGCAAATTCGCCAAGAACTCAAAACCCATCTCTCTTCCATACCGTTGACACATCCATGAATTAAAGTCCAAAATGCAGATTTGGCACAAAATCAATTTCCGTGTGGACAAAAGTTAAACAAAAGGATCATCAGCCCACTGCAGATGAAATTATTCATGAAGGGAAAATGAATTTTCGTCAGGATTCATTCTGGAGTCTGAACAGACTGAACAGGGTTGTTAGTTTAATAGGCATCCGTGAATGTCAGACGCTACATTTTTGTGCCAGACCTGATTAAATCAGTATTATTTCCCTCCAAAATGACCAACAGTTTCTTTTTCATGTACAAGGGAATATAAAGAGGTATTCAGGTCACCCCAAAAAGTCTACTACTATAAAAATAAAGATTTTTTTTCATTCTATCACCATTTTAAGCTCATTGTACTCCACAGTTGTCATTACTGTAATGTAAAATACAGAGTCTCAATCTAATAATGTAACGAGGGAGTCAGCGGAGTAGAGATCCATGCGCAACTTTATTAATAACAATAATCGTGGTACAGCAGGCAAGGTCAGAGAGGGGCAAACAGGAACAACTTAGAATAACCAGTGAATAGTAAATGTCCAAGCAAGGGGTCGAGGCGGGCAGCAAGCAAACAAGGGTAATCCAGTAAACATGCGAGGGGGTCGGTAGGCAGGCAGAGTAACAATCAGGAATGGGAAACTAGACAAGGTCAGCAACAGGAAAAAAAAACAGAGAGGGAAATAACGCTCGGAATTGACAGCAGAGGCAAATCAAGACTTCGCGAATAACAGAGCGTGATGTGGGTCTATTTATAGTCTGAGTGTGATGAGGTCTAATGGCCGACACCTGTGCCGGTGATACTGACGAAGGGGGCTGTGGGAAATGGAGTTTGTGATAACGTTCAGAGTTACAGTGATGCTCCCTCTGGTGGTGAAAGAAGGGAGTCGTAGCGGCATGATTTGTGACAAATAACATGAATTTTAAAAAAAAAAAATGTTTTTTAATGTTTTACTGTATTGCAGTAAAACAAATTTTTTTTTTAGTGTACACTACCGGTCAAAAGTTTTTGGACAGTAAGACTTGTAATATTCTTTAAATAAGTCTCATCTGTTTACCAAGCATGCATTTATTTGATCCAAAGAACAGCAAAAACAGTAAAATACTGAGATATTTAAAATAAAGTTTTCTATTTGAATATATTTTTAAAAATGCTGTTTTCAGCATCATTACTAAATTAATTATATAAATTAATTTATAATATTACAAAATATTTTTATTTCAGATAAATACTGTTCAGAAACCTGAAAAAAAAAATTACCCAGCTGTTTTCAACATAATAATAATGTTTTTTGACCAGCAAATCAGAATATTAGAATTAGGGCTGTCAAATGATTAATTGCGATTAATCGCATCCAAAATAAAAGTTTATGTTTACATACTATATATTTGTGTACTGTGTATATTTATTATGTATATATAAATACACACACATACATGTATATATTAAGGGAATATATTTTAGATTTATATCTAAAATATGTATATGTATTTATAATCTAAATTGTATACAGGTATAAATATATATATATATAAATATTTTGTTTTAATATATGCATGTATGTGTGTGTATTTATATGAACATAATAAATATACAAAGTAAACACACATATAGTATGTAAACACAAACTTTTATTTTGGATGTGATTAATCGTTTGACAGCTCTAATTAGAATGATTTCTGAAGGATCATGTGACATTGAAGACTGAAGTGATGATGCTAAAAATTCAGCTTTGAAATCACAAGAAATAAATTACATTTTAAAATATTCAAATAGAAATAAGTTATTTTAAATAGCAAAAAAAAAAAAAAACAGTTTTTGCTGTATTTGAATCAAATAAATGCCGGCTTGGTGAGCAGAAGGGACTTCTTTATAAAAACATTAAAAATCAAGTTCAAAAACATTTGACTGGTAGTGTATTTGCAATTTGTATATGAAAAATGTAACACAATTACAATAATAAAAAAATGAATGCACTTTAACAAATGCTAACATTATACTTAGAATTTTATATAAACATAATTACATACATTTGAATTAAAAAGACAATTTTTTCAGTTATTTATTAATTTAAAACATGAAAACGTTATTTTTTTTTAAATAATATCAAATCAATAGTTTTACTGACTATTTACAGTAATAAAAAAATACTGAGAGAAATTACCAGACATTGCAGTAATAAGAACTGTGGGGGGATATGTGCTTAATATGTCCTTAAAATAAGGAAGGGTAGAAATTAAATGTAGACGTTCCTGACAGGTTGTCACAAAGGAACTCAATATCTAATAGTCCTTCATAATAATCAGAACATTATGATTATTAGAGCATGCAACCTAAAGGTTACATAAAGCTCCCATGATACGTCCAGTGTGAACGTCACAGTTCCTATCGACGGAGTCAGATATTATTGGCAAAAATGTCTCTGCACAATACAGCTCTTCAACCTGTGAGCGATATATAACGATCACATACTGCCTCTGTCAGGCTCAGATCAGCAGCTCCAGTAGGTCCTAAAACCATAAGGGTTTGATTGCCTTGCACTATAAGACAGCTGTTTTATTAAACCCAGAACACACTAGGCTTTTTGTGGTCACTGATGTATATCCTGATATGTCATCTAGCAACCAGGACAGCATCTACATAACATTTGCTGCTACAAATGCCGAATTCTGCTCCAAAATAAACTCATGTGTTGATTCATATGCAGTTATGACTGTTTGCATTATTTTACCAGCTGCTTTAAAAAAAAGAGCCATTCTATAAGGCTCGCTTGTCTCAAAATGAAGACTTCTGTCATTTATTAAAGCATTAGTCTCCCCTCTAGTGGTCATGATTCACCTCAGTGTAAATTCATCAATGCAGCTCAACATCTGCCAGTGCACAGAAAGAGCAATAGGGCAAACATCTGAGATTTATCTTATGAAAAAAAAAATGCTTTATGCACTTGTGAAGAATTTACTGAGAAACCGTACTGAGAACTTGTGTTTGCATTGCAGCTTCTGACTTGAATAGCCTTGGGCCAAACTCAAGCCCCTTTTATATGATATCTATATGATTCTGCACAAAATAACAAAGGGCTTAATATTTAATGTAAAGTACACTGATCTCAAATATGCATTCCAAAACATTTAAAGTACTTGTGTAAGACTGACATGATTTAAGTTACAATTAAAATCACATTTACTGTATTTTTAAATAAAATAATGTTTTCTCTGTCACTTGCAGCTTTGCATTATCTAACCAAGGGTTTGCACTTATGTCACCATTTGGTCAGTTACCCGGATGCACGGCCATATTGGCGATACTCAGATGTAAACAACAGCATGGATTGCACAGTTAATGTACTACAGAATATGTTGTTCTGCTCATTTATGCTGTCTAAACCACAGAAAAAACATGTGGAAGCTGCTAAATCATATAGACAAGGACTTGGTAATCAGGAAAGTGTGCAATATTTTGACTAACTAAAGTTAACAGGCGGTTAATAAAATGGGTTTTTCTATAACCGATGCCGATGTTTAGAGGTCAGTGTCAGCCGATGGCTGATATGTGCTGCCGATTTTTTTTTGGCTGACTTTTAGGGCCAGTATCTTGAAGTTTTCCCCTTAATTTGCATGCTAAAATGTCAGACTAATAATAAGTGGATGAAAAATTTTTCCAAACTTAACATCACTTTATTAAACACTGACTTGACCCATCTCTCGAATCTTAATTTTGTGCACTGCTAGGTATTAAAATAAAATATTTATCCAAAGTTAACCAAACAAATCAATAAACTGACCAAGTATTAAATATATAAAACAGGTAATATATAAAAAAACTGTCAATCATTTACATAAAAGTAAAAAAAAAAAATTATATCCGTCGACCTCTAGTATTAGTTAAGATATTTGCCTAATATTTCACCTACCTGACCGGAAATGATAAGAACAAACATGAATGTTGTCAAGATTCTTGCCCTCCTGGTTCAGTTTGACCAACCACAAATGCCTTGTTCCTCAGACTGTTTTTTTATTATTATTTTTGCACTGGTCTCCTTGTTATAACTTTTGGCAGTGTATGATATCCAAATGTTTTTCCCGGTTTGACTGAATAAGTACAGCCCAAAACACAATAACTGAGCATTTTCAGCAGAAATAATAGGCAAAATATGCAAGTTTTGTTTGGTTCAGTGGCATAATTTATGTTAAGTCCTGTCAATATGGCCAAATGATGACGTGGCGTTGTTAAAAAATACCCTATATGAGCACCTCACTGTCAGGTGTTTTCCCAAACATAATTAACCCATGTTTGAGAATATTTTCCTATTTTATATCTCCTAAGTTTGCCAGGCATTATTTTTAGCCTTCATATAATCTTTCACTGTGGCTTTTCACACTGGCTTAACCCCAGGTTTCATCGCCTCATATTATTCACGTGTTCGGGACAGTCACAGAAACACAGTGTATAGCTTCAGCGATGTGGAAAAATTTAACATTTTGATGGAAAATGCATTAATTGGAGTAAAAAAAAAAAAAAAGAGAGACATTTCTTTCTTACCTTTACAATCTGAAAAGTCAATCCTGGTAAACTTGCTCCTACAGTTAGCAATCCACCTTTTTCTTTGATGTGGAAGTAAGCCTATGGGTGAGACTTCCGGTTCATTGTCCACTATAAGGAAATAACTAGAAGAATAACAACAAGCGGTAACAAGTAAAACTGTTTGCACTGCAAACCAGTACGTTTATAATTAAGTACACTAAAATTACATGGTAAGACACACCAGTTTGCAATATTAAGCAGCAAATGGAGCTTTTTTGTACAGCTAAAAATAGCTGGACTCGATATGACTGGAAACCATACCCATAAAATTTACAAATGGCCGCGCCCACTCGTACAAAAAGAAAATGTGGATATTAGATCGTTAATACCTATAGGTCACATGCTGCGGTCGTCCAATCACTGACACCAACACCTAAAATATGCAAATATAAATGTTAACCCAGTGCAGACCCAGTGTGAAATGTCGTTTTGTGAATATCCAGGATTAATGGTTAACCCTGGGTAAATTATAAGCAGTGTGAAAGGTGAAGGATTTATTTTACCCGTTTTCAGAACTACCCAGAGTTAACGATTTCAGTTCTGAAAAAAAAACCAATAGTGGTGACATCATCTTATGTAATATGTTTCAATATTATTCAATATATCAATATTATTTAATTAAATTAAATAGGCCTACATAATATTGTACTATTGATTTCTGTTTGATTATGGGCACAGTTGTTATGATTTGTCTATGCCTTTATAAGATATTTCTCTTTCATCGCCTGTTTCTGAAATAGGCGATGGGCTAGTAAAAATTATGAATAAAAGTTACAAAACTCTTCTACAAATGCTTGCAAGCTTGTATTTTCTGATTCTCCTCGTATGTTCCATTAGACTTTCCATAGTAAAGAGGAGGAACGTCCTTTCGCAATAAACGCTTCTATTGGTTGGAGCCGAGCACTGGCGTCATCACGCACCGTTGCCAAACAATGGGCAGGAAAAAGCCACGTTGACGAAGTCGACTGTAAGTGTGCGTTATTTTTCAGCCAGGAAACTGAAGGATTGTTTTAATTTTGAAGACAACGAAGCAACTCTTTGGAAGAAGCGCTTGACAGCAACCATGTCATCGCCGCCCAAAGAGAAAATCGAGACCAAAGCTGGACATCTTCCTGCTGGTAATGTCTCTCTGCTACTGCTTCTGCTGTTGTTGTTTTTCTGCTAGGAAGTCCAGTTGATCAATCGACCAATGGGCGCCTTTTTCCTTTGGAAAATGTGATTTATAAAGTGTTTTACTGTAGATTTTAGACATTGCATCGGATCTTATATAATAAATGTTAATGCAATGCAATGCATTGTGCCATCCCGGGTTAATACTGCTATATCAATACATTTGTTGGAATATAGATATGCCTTTAAAAATGATAGGATTGGTAGCCCTTTTTTTTTTTTTTTTTTTTTTTTTTTTTTTAAGTAAGTTAATTCTGATGTTTCTACTATACCCACTGCTTAGTGCTGTTTGCTTACTGTGCAAAACCATGGTAACAGGGTTGAGTATTTAATATGGCTAACCAAACGTTAAATAAAACACAATATTAAATTTAAAAAAAAGTATACTTTTATTCCTTTTTTCGTTTTGAAGGGGTGAAGTTAGTATAACAATATACATGTTATTGGTTTATGATAATAACAGGGTTGACAAAATGGGGTGCAATTAAAGTTTTATATATAGAAAAAAAGAAAAACACGGATGGAATGGGCAGAAAAGACATTTAGCAAAATTAAAGTTGAATTTGGTTTACACGTCAAGAGAAATATCTATAATAACAGAGTGAAAGTAGGCGTCAACTCTTCGTTGTTTACACATATGCTCACAAGGGACGTGAAAGGCATACTTTTATGGAATTTCCCTAGTGCAGGATTCAGCTGATGTGTCATGCAGCTTGTAAGCACTTTCCAAGTATAGCCATTTGTCTCAAAGAGACAATGTTAGTGTATGTTAAATATCAATCCTGTTTGATTATATGACATGACACAGATTTTCATTCAAATATTTTTCCTTTCACATTATGTAAATGTGTGATTTTGCATTGCGTATCACTCTGTCAGCATATCTGTCAGTGCGGTGTAAAGTACACAAGAAATCAGATAACAACATGCGTGTAATGGCCCTAAAAGTAGGCCAAGGGAAAAAAGATTAGGTTGCACATTAAAACAGCCACTTGTGCTTTATGGCTTTATGGCTTTATGGTATTTGATGACATTAAATGATAAATGCAATTTCATTTACCACCAGTGTCAAAAAATAAACTCTAAACTGTTTGTGTTTATCTGTGGCAGTAAAAGCAGGAGGCATGAGGATAGTTCAGAAGCACCAGTCTGCAAATGAGGTGCCAGACAAGAAGAACGACAAAGAAAGTAAAGAATATGAGACTGAGCCGTAAGTATGCTGACCTTCACATTTCTGCAGTGTGTATTTCAATTTCAGTTCTTTCCATACAGAGCATACACCTCTGCACCGACAGACAGTTTTTTCTAGTGATTCGTGAAGCACATGGTCGTCTACATTTTCAGCTATAGGCTTGGCAGAATCATGAGTGCTTTGTTTTTATTGATTGATTTTTTAGTTCTGAAGTATACTTATAATTATAAAAATACTCTTATAATTACACTTTTCCAATAGAAAATCAAAATAAGTCATAAGTAGCATGGGTATATTTGTAGCAATAGCCAAAATTATTGACCAAAAATCATTAGGATATTAAGTAAAGATCATATTTGAGATATTTGTTTTGTTTTTTTGTTTTTTAATTAGTAATATGCATTCCTAAGAACTTAATTTGGACAACATTTAAGGTGAATTTCTCAATACTTCAAATTTATTATTTTTTATTTTATTTTTTACCCTCAGATTCCAGATTTTCAAATAGCTGTATCTCAGCCAAATATTGTGTTATCCTAACATGGTCACAAATAGTATTCAGTTTTCATATATCGGTTCATAACTCCCTAGTGTCTCTAAGCTTGTGTTCATACTTTTAGTTTTGTTTAATTGCACTCTACTTTTTAAAATCTCTTCAGCGAAACTATTTCCAGTATTAAACAGCCTCTGATCAAGACAAACGGCATTTTATTTAAATTTACCATTGTTTACTGTACAGCTCACTGGAATACTTTATTCTGATTGGTCAGTCGCTGAATCCCGGAGGTGGAAATTTTGAATGATAACACTAAACTGTGATTGATTGCTGTCAAAATAGGTCTGCTCAATTTTTCTCATAAACATTTCTATTAAAATGTGGTGGTGTTTTTTTCTATACAGAGGCTAAACACTGAAAACAGCAGATTGTGAGCTGCTGGCATGTAAAAAACACAGTGTGTACATTTATTTAATGAAATCGCGTCCTTTGCGATTTGATAAATGCATTAAGCCATATCTGATTTTTATTTTTTAATCTAATTAATCATGCAGCCCTACTTCTAAATTCTACACAACATTGTTAAAGGCTGTAAAGTCTTAGTTCAACATTGAGTCTGAGTTGAACATTTCATCAGTGACACAGGTGTACAATTCCCATATGACTGCAAACACATGGCGAAGTTTCTGCTAAAAAAAAGCGATGTTTTTCTTAGCTTAGACTCCCTCTGCTCTGTGTTTGTTAAGCGCTCACATTTACCCAGAATATTTAATATGATGATGGAGTCACTGTTAGTGCCCATCTGTCTCTGGATGACTAAGTGAAGGTGAATATGGCAGATTTCTGGGTTGGTGAGCACATGACGATCATTTTTGCTTGCAAACTAAACGTAACAATCTTGGGTGTGTCAGTTAGCAAAATGTGGCAACAGCCGGATATATCCACATGTTCCTTTTCCCTTTTCTTCTTTGTGGTTAAGTTTAGATTAAATGGCTTTCATTGAGTTTTTTTGCTTGTTGCTAGGTAGTTGCGTAAGTGCATATGTGCAGTGCAAAAGTTTTGCAGTCCTCAGATTTCCTCTTTTGTGCTGTGTCGTAGCTGACCTGTTTTCAGCGCTGCTGAGGTGTGTTCACAGGGTTTGACTGCTGATTCCGACAGGCTTTATGGCTTTGTTAGCAGTCTCCTCCTTCCCGGTACCTGATGACTGATCGGCCGCCCCGTTACAGCAGGTCTGCAAGCGAGCCCTTATCAGTTCACTCAAGCTGCTGCAGGAAATCCTACGAGGTGTATCATTCCTGAACAAGCTTACAGCTGCTTTCAATATCTCTTTGGCTTCCCTTCTGAAACATGGCAGCCGTTCGTGAGTGGACATTTCACAGAAGAGGTTGAAACGTGGTTTCAGTGCCCAAGAAATGCACTGTGATGTTAGAATGTGATCCATCCACCCACGTTATTAGGTTTGGCATTTTCCCGCACCGCTGGCGAGCCAAAAGGAAGCTCACCATTTTCCTGTGTAGTCTCTTTGTGCTCAGATGTTTTTCCAAAGCTTGTTTTAGTTGTTGACATCAATGAGATTCTTTGCGTGGTTTCATTTTTCAGAAATGAAAATTCTGTCATTAATTAGTGAATAATTATTTTTGCTTTCTTTGTGCACAAAAAGTATTCTTGTAGCTTCGTAAAATTACGGTTGAACCAAAGATGTCACATGGACTACTTTAACAATGTTCTTACTGCCTTTTTGGGCCTTGAAATTGTCGGTTGCATTGTTGTCTCTTCAGGGTCAGAAAAAAAGGGCCTTTATTTGTGGTCCAAAGATAAACAAAGGTCTTACAGGTTTGGAACAACGTAAGGTTAGTAATTAATGACAGAATTTTCATTTTTGGTTGAACTAACCTTTTAATTAAATGTTTTTCTGTTGTAGTTACAGGCTAATATATGTTATAGTCCTGTTATTTTGACAGCTTGGCTGATTAAGAGATGTTTGTTTATCCTTGTGTTGATTCCCAAAACTCCCAAATTGAATTGTAAATATTAATTGCTGTTTTTTAAATAAATCTTATGAGAGGAGTTTCAAGCATTTATAGTTATATTACTCAGATTTCCATATTAAAAAAAGAAAATTACAGCAAAAATCTTTTTCTAAATATTTAATATTAATATAAAAATAGCTACCTTTTTAAAATTTTTCATATGAATGCAAACTAAATTAATTTACTGAGTGTATTACTTTAGCTATTTGTTGTGATTAAATTAAATTTTCTCTTGTATCTCAATCTAAATGTAATATATGTATTGATTTTAAAGGATTAGTTCACTTTCAGAATAAAAAAATCCTGATAATTAACGATGTTCATGTCTTGCCGCCTTCAGTCAAAAAGAAATGAACGTTTATGAGGAAAATATTCCAGAATTTTTCTCCATACAGTGGACTTGGGGTTCAATGGGTTGAAGGTCCAAATTGCAGTTTAAATGCAGATTTAAACTCTAGATTCAAAGACTCTACGCTATTTCAGGTGATAAATAAAAGTCTTATCTACCAAAACAATTGGTCATTTTCAAAAAAGAATAAAAAACTGATATAAGTTTTAACCAAAAATGCTCATCTTCACCAGTGTTTACACAGCCAACATGCAAAGAAAGTTAAACGCCCTTTACCAAAAAAGATAAAACAACAACGTCAGACAATTTTGAAGTTGGAGGAGAAAATTAGACAAGTTTTTCACCCTTCCCTACCTTTTTGAACCAAAGTACACATATGAAGAACTAACCTGACGAGCATTGCAGAGCTAGTGAAAGATTAGCAGTTGTGGTTAAAAAATATCTTCTTTTTTTTGTTAGATAAGACACTTATTCCTTGGCTGGGATCATGTAGAGCCCTTTGAAGCTGCATTGAAACTGCAAGTTGGACTTTCAACCCATTGATACCCCATTAAAGTCCACTATATGGAGAGAAAAAAAAACTTAATTTAATTATTTTCGATTGAATAAAGAAAGACATGAGCATCTTGGATGACATGGGGTGAGCAAATCCTTTAGTTTATTTCCAGTAATTCTCTATATGTGGCTGTATTTATATAACTGCATATAACATGTTTTCAATCACTAACTGAGCAAAATTTGTGCATCGACACCATATTGATATTAACAAAATTGCAAGATTCTAACTCATAATTACAACTTGCAAACTCAAAATCTGCTCTGATTTGTATCTTCTGACTAGTGTTGTGCAGAAACACTCAAAGTGGCAAAATTCTTTAGTAATATTTCTGTTTAATAATTCTAAAATTGACTAATGTCAAAAATAATTCAAGAATAATCTGACATGAATCTGACAAAAGCGAAAAAATGAAAATGAAAAATGTGAGTTTATCAAAAAATTGTGTTTTGGCTACGGATTACTCAATTACACAGATTCATTTTGGCATTATTAGTGTTGCCATAGAAACTCAGAATTCAGAATCAAAGGACGCAAACAGCTCAGAGTTAATAATAATGTTAATATTAAGGGCTGCTAGAAAAACAAAATTACCCTACTCTAATTTTAGAAGTGATATAGATAATCAAATTACATTTACCAGCCAAGGAAACATTTTTGCATCTGATCCACAACTCGCACAGCTAAACACAATAGTCCATCAGCAAAAATGAGTCATTATGCTGAATGCTGAATAGTGTGTCTGCCATTAAAGTCGCCTGATATGCATTTAGTGAGTCAAAAGAAAAAGAATTTGTCACAATAATTTGCCATACAGACAAAATGCATAACAAGTTGCAAATAGAAGCAGGGAGAGACTGAAACTTTCTGTCTCAGAAAGTGATGTGGAATTAAATAAGGACCTCTGTGACCCTGTCTCAGCTGAGTCTAGTTTCAGAAAGCTGGAATGAGAAATTGTATAGTAGTTGTACAAGGCCAATGCACAAGAGCAGGTATAAGGAGCCAAAACTGAACAATAGACAGAAGTAATATGCCTGAGTCATCTTACACTCGATTTCCTTCGTCTGGGTTGGTTTTGTTTTGCGAAAGCTGCGCTGTGTCCTCTGCAAACCTTATTCCTTTACAATGCTTCTGTACACGCCTATAAACAAATTCACAGATGTTTTCAGTGAGATCAGGATGAAGTCTAATGCCTTCTATGGCTACGGATCATTGAGCTTTTATGAGCAGCTCTGGAGTGAGAACTTCCATCTCAGAATTGAGTTTTAGTATGATTGAAGTGTTTCTGCTCTGTATTTCATCTTCTATTACAGATATTAATACATTTTTAAGTGTGTCCAGTGGCCAAATGTGCCAGCCGTGCACTCACACACTCTCTTCGATGTCACTCTTCCTCCGTGTTCTCTTTGCTCTCAGAGAGATGCCCTGTAAGCAGGTGGCTTCTGATGGAAAAATTGCACATTTGTCGCAGCAAGTCAAGTGGCACTGTCTGGGGACCACCTGTCAAATGTAATTTGGTCTTCTCAGATGGATCGGAGGCCAAAATGAAATGGGTCTGAGACGCTAATGTGATGTGCTGTGCTGTGCTGGTGAGCTCAATCCGTGATGCGTCCGCCTGCTTGTGACGCAGGATCCTCCACCGTCTTCCCTGTCCTATCCACATACAACTTAACTCTAAAGTATACTTTGGCTGTCCTCGGTCTGCTATGATAAATGCACAAGCCACGTGATGTAATTTTCATCAGGTGTGTCGAGTGCAGACTCCACTGCGTGTTGAACTTGTCCATCCACATTCATCTTGTGGATGGACGTGGACACGAGTAATATGTGGGGGGAAAAGTATACCTGCGCCATTCTCACTGGTACACAGCTAGTTGGTTGCTCCAGTGGTTTAGACTAATTTGTTTGGGGTAATAGCAGACACAATGGTTAATTCATGAAAAAAATCATTTTAGTATTACTGTTTCATCTTACTATTTAATTATCACTAAAACTGCATTCAATTACTGTGATTTGAACAATTCACAATAAATGAAAGTTTTACAGTCTCATGTGCACACAGCATGCAGAGTTATGGAAGCCTGTTTCCGCCACTAAATAAAAAAGGTTTTAAAAAGATTATTGCGATGACTTCTTATCTCGCAATTCTGACTTTTTATCTTAGAATTCTGTGATACAAACTCGCAATTCTGACTTTTTTTTTAGGGCTGTCAAACGATTAATCGCATCCAAAATAAAAGTTTATGTTTACATACTATATATTTGTGTACTGTGTATATTTATTATGTGTATATGTAAATACAAACACATGCATGTCTATATTAAGGAAAAATATTTTAGATTTATATATAAAATATTTATGTTTATTTATAATCTAAATTGTATATAGGTATAAATATATACATATAAATATTTAGTTTGAATATATACATGTATGCGTGAGTATTTATATGTACATAATAAATATACAAAGTAAACACATATGGTATGTAAAAATAAACTTTTATTTTGGATGCGATTAATCGCGATTAATCATTTGACAGCACTACTTTTTTTTGTGTTACAAAGTCAGAACGCGAGAACTCACAATTGTGAGTTATAGTCAGAATTACGAGATATAAACTCGCAATTGTAAGTTCTAAAGTAAAAATTGTGTGATACAAACACGTAATTCTGACTTTTTTCTTAGAATTGCAAGATATAAACTCACAATTGTGAGTTAAAAAGTCAGAATTGCATGATATAAACTTACAGTTGTGAGTTATAAAGTCAGAATTGTGAGATATAAACTCCCAATTCTAACTTTTTTCTCAGAATTACGTGATATTCTCAGAATTATGAGTTTAAATCTCACAACTCTGACTTAATAACTCCCAACTGTATGTTATAAAGTCGGAATTGTGTGATGTAAACTTGTTACCTTTTTTTTTTTTTGTATTCAGTGGCGGAAACAGGCTTCCATACAGAGTACTTTTGTTTTGTGGGAAAACATGGTGGAAAGCTGGGAGGTTTTAAGAGTACGAATTCTGCTGATCCATAAGCACCACCTAATGTCAGAGAGTGGATTTACAGAGGGTTAAATTTACATTGAGCCTGTGTGCAGTTTTTGTCTAGCTGAAAAATGGACCGAATTTGTGTGCACTGCTGTAAATTTTGACTGGTGGTTGAAAAACAAGGTTATGTGGATTCTACACATTTAAACAATTCGAATAAGGTATCTAGAAATATTTATGGAGCAGATAAAATACATGTAATCATTTATTAATCAAATATCCTTTTGACTTAACCCTCTTTTTATTTAAAGGCTGAACTGTGAGGTTTACCATTTTAGGAAACATTTTCAAAGCTTTATTAGACCATTTTTGTTTGTTTTCATTGAAGTAATTAGTTAGAATATATTAGGGCATCTCAGTATGTTGACTGTTTAGATGTTGTAAACAGTTTTCATTAGACTGTGAGTGTGTGTAACACATGGAGTGTGATTGCTGATAACTGGCAGCCAGATTCAGGTTATTAGCTGAACCCTGGAGCAGAAGCTGCTTCTGTAGAAGCTCATAGGCTGGCTTGCGACTATTCACACACACTGCAGTCAATTTCTGGCCATTTTACAGTAACTTCATCCACTGCGCTGGAGGAAACAACACAGCATTTCAGCCCCTGCTAAAGCACATCCCGTTGCCTCCGTTTCTCTGCGGATGAAGCGATGGTGAAAATTAGGATGTGGTGCTGACTTTTAATAAAGCAACACGAAAAAAGCTAAATAAAATTGACAGTTTGATGACAATT
Source organism: Cirrhinus molitorella (assembly GCA_033026305.1). Classification (NCBI taxonomy): domain Eukaryota; kingdom Metazoa; phylum Chordata; class Actinopteri; order Cypriniformes; family Cyprinidae; genus Cirrhinus; species Cirrhinus molitorella. The sequence continues at coordinate 18,911,330 of CM065140.1, read as the reverse complement.
ATTTCCATGCTAGTTTCCCTCTCTGCGCTGTTTAGCGAAGTGTGCTGACGCTATTGAAATAATGGGCTCTCGGTGTGTTGTTTCACTTAATCTGCTTAAATTTGCCTCACTGCTGTATCGGAAAAAATTCTGTATGCTATATTTTATCTCATTACCACAGAAGTTACTTTTCAAATGCTCTGCCTGTCAGTCAAACCACACATAGAGCTGCATAACTAAAGTCCAGATCTACTTCTTTATCCACCTAGTGGTTTAAAAAAAAAGATCTTTTGTGCATTATCTAGATTTTTCCATAACTGGATCCTAAAATCTGTCATAATTGTGAGCATTTTAGTTCCCGTTTTGGCAGGAACTTGAATTCATAATTTAGAAAAAAAAACCTCAGGGTTTAGTTTCACTACTGCAAACTGTTGTACGATCATAAGGAACAGATACCGATGCCGTTTTACCCCATACCTCAGTTAATTTCAGAAAAGAAGGGCTTTTTAAATAGATAATAGTAATTATAGCAAGCCATTCATCAGAGTGCTTTTATATCGTGCCCACCTGTGTGTGGTTTTTCTAACCTATCATCAGGCCACACAGAAAGCTCAGCAGAACTGAAACGTGTCTCATTAACAAACTCCTGCTCATATTGTTTTGGGTTCGTTTATTTCATATTTTGGTTCATTTTCAGCTGCCAGTAAGAGTGTACTACTCTGAGCTCTGTTTTATGTATTTTACTATACTGTTTACGCTAAAATTGGTGCATAAAATGGAAAAAGGAGAAAGCAGCTTTTCTCTGTCCACCCCTGTGTTTATATTCTGTTGATGTTGACACTCAGTCTTGTTTGCTGCAGAGGCTAAGCATGGAGGTTGAGGTCCAGTCCAATTTTGCTTCGTTTGCACGGTTCATTCCCTTAGCTCCAGACGAGAGGTTTTTGCTGTTTCCTCCCGATTTAGCTCATCAGTAAATAAAAGCTATGCCACGTGGTTGCCATGACGACAGCGAGTTGTGAGCGTCTGTGCCGACTTGTTAATTGCAGCAATCGTCTTTGCTCCTGAAGCTGAGCTTGCTTGTAACTTACCAGCTCACTCTCTTTATCACTTTATACACACAATCTCTATTGCTCTCTACAGGGGTTCATCCCTTTGCCAAAGGTATATGTATACTGTATATAAATATTGGAAACATCTTGGAAAAAAAAAATGTTGTATGTATGCAAATTGTATAATGTTTAAGGTACACATTTCTAATAATTGTGCAGTTCTCATAATGTATTTTAAGAAAGTTTTGGAATATTTGTCCTCTCCTCAAATTTGTCACTACTGAAACACAGTAAAATATTATTTAATAAGAAGGATTTTCCTTGTAAATATATATTTTTAAAGTATTTTATTAAAAGGTTTTCAGAGGTAAATCAATAACAGTTACAATTTTAACAAGCGTGATTTATGAGATTTGTTGTATTTTGTATCTAATTTTTTCTTTGTATAAGGCAAAAAGTTGATCATACTTATTTCAGACTTAGTTTGTTTGTTTTGAATATACTTTGAACCAAAAAACAATCATAATATCTCATGTTTCTGTCGGTTTTGGTAGCGACCACATCACAGAATATATACAGGGGTTGCACAATGAAATGATGCTGTATTGGCCACAAAAGGCCAATTTTGAAAAAACCACTAACTGTGGTTTAAAACCAAGTGTTTCAGTTTCATTGTCCAACCCCTGTGTGTGTATATATGTATTATATATATATATATATATATATATATCCTGATCATAAATGTAGGGATGTAGTGACATGAAAAGTTTCATAATTTCCAAAGAAAATTTAGGGGTTAGGGTTTGGGGCACCCACTTCCCAACTGAAAGTACCTAATGAATTATGATTTTTATAGAATTTATATAATTAGTTTACTGTTATTTTAAATATTGTTTGAATAGATAATAGAAGGATCTTATAATATTTGAATATTTAAATATACAGAAAGCAGCTCTATCACATTTTCCACAAAAAACTATTAATATCAACATCTATCTATCTATCTATCTATCTATCTATCTATCTATCCATCTATTAATTAATATTTTTTTAGTGGAAAACGTGATACACTACCATTCAAAAATGCGGGGTGTTAAATTAAATTCAAAACTTTTTCAACATTAATAATAAGAACCATTATTAATAATTAAGTATCAATAATACTTTATTACAACTGAGCGGTAAATCAGCATATTAGAATCAGTTATGTAGGTTTATGTGATACAGCTGCTTTCTGTATATTGTATCTTTTCTGCACAAAAAAAGCGTTCTGCCTTGGCTGTCATATAAATGTTAGAAGAGGTTCAGCCTACATTAATATTTTTGTTTAAGATGAACAATTAAATCTTGACCTTGATTTTAACCTTTAATCTATTCATCTTGTGTTTTTTCCAACAATGATTTTACCTAAATTAGACACTATTTAGGACTTAAAACATCTCTGGCCTGGTTTCTTTATTTAAACCCAAGCACATTGCTGCCACCCTCAGGTGGGAAATGGCATTGCTGAACAAAGGAATTTAAGTGAAACATGCACCTGATTAACATTTTATGTATGATAACTCTTAATCTGCATGCAAAGTAAGTTTAAAGTGTTTGGGTTAATAATTATATCCCCAAAAATATTTTTATCTCTAGTCTCCAGTATCACATGATCCTTCAGAAATCATTCTAATATGCTGGTTTGCTGTTCATGAAACATTATTATTGTTGTTGTTGTTGTTGTTGTTGTTATCAATATTTAAAACAAATGAGAAAAAAATATTTTTTGATGAATAGAAAGATCCAAAGATCAGCATTTATCTGAAATAAAAAGCGTTTGTAACATTATACACTGTACCATTTAAAAGCTTGGAGTCAGTATAATATTTTTTTTAGAGAAATGAATACTTTTATTTAGCAGTGATGCTTTAAATTGATCAAAAATGATGATAAAGACATTTATAATGTTAAAAAAGCTTTTTATTTCAGATAAATGCTGTTCTTCTGAACTATATTCCGCAAAGAAACCTGAAAAAACCCTACTCGGCTGTGTTCAACAATAATAATAATAATAATAATAATAGTAATACATGTTTTTTTTAAGTAGCAAATTAGAATATTAGAGTGGTTTCTGAAGGATCATGTGACTAGAGTAATGATGCTAAAAATTTGTCTTTTAAATCAGAGGAATAAATTACATTGTAAACACATTCAAATAGAAAACTGTATTTAGGTAAAAAATATTTAATAAAATTAAGTTGTTGTTGTTGTTTTTTTTTTTTTTGCTGTACTTTGAATCAAATAAATGCAGGCTTGGTGAGCAGAAGAGACTTCTTTAAAAAACATTAAAAAAATCATACGGTCCAAAAACTTTTGACTAGTAGTGTAGATAATATTTCTCTTATCAGTCTGTATGCGCTCATCTTTTTCCATTTTATCAAATTCTAAACAAGCTATATCAGGTTAGAAATATAATCCTAATATAATCTTTTTTGAATTCATTCACAGTATGATTTCAATAACTTGGCTTTTGATCCCAAAATCTCAGTTTTTTGAAACCAGGCTTTATAAGATTTTTGCCTTTAGAAAAAGGAGCGTCCATTTAATCTGAGATTATACAGCTGTCTCTTTTAAAAGATAGGAAGCTATAAGACAGGTTTAGCAGCACTGTTATGCCTCAAAGTGAGATTATCCCTTCGGCAAGTCTCTCTCTCTCTCTCTCTTTTTCACTGTCTTGAACTATCTTTGGAGTTTCCTTGGCTTCTCAGTGAGATGAAAGCCACAAACTTCTGACATATTCTGGATTTCACAGCATTAGAGACGAAGCCCTTCTCGCAATGCTCTCATTTATGTTCAGTCTCAAGTATGTTGAGACATCAGGATGTGTCTCACACTGTGATAACAATTTAATTGTCTCCTTTTATAGCTCTCTTTCCTGAAGTGTGCGAGCGATCATATAATGTAGTACGGATGCTGTAGTATTTGACAGGGGCTACTGGAAATCGGCCACTCTTCAAACTTTCCCTTTGACATTATAATTCTATTTCGAATAGACCATTTTTCTTGTCAAGGTCAATTATCACTCTTGACCTTCTCTTCTGACTAAGTGCTTTAAGGGAAACGGTCGGCTTTGGAAAATGAATGAGAGTCATTTCTGAGGCTGACGGCTTGCACAAGCCTGGAGCCATGTTTCTGCTCTGTGCTCAGATGGTGGCGGTAAATTCCCTGTCCCTCGGGAATTTTTATAGGCCATTTTGTACCTTACCCACTGCCTGGAGCACCTGGTTTTGCGTCAGACCCCTTCGTTTACTCCCCCTAGTTTCCACAAGTACATACAGGCCTTGAGAATTGACCAGGACCTGAAAAATTTAAAGGGATAGTTCACCCAAAAATGAAAATCCTGTCATTAATTCCTCACCTGTAAGACCTTTGTTCATCAAGGAACACACATTGAGATATTTTTGATGAAATCCGAGAGCTTTCTGACCCTGCATAGACAGCAATGCAACTGACACATTTAAGGCCCTGAAAGGTAATAAGGACATCATTAAAATGGTCCATGTGACCTCAGTGGTTCAACCTTAATTTTAGGAAGCTATGAGAACACTTTTTGTGTTTATAATACCAAAAATGCAACTACTTTTCAGTTGACGACATCAGTGCCATTCGGACTTTTGGTTGATGTTAACTAATACGCAAATAGCTATTTAGACAGTATCTTGTTTATTATCTTGTTTCGCTCATCAGTGATATTGTATACCATGTTAGTCTACAATTAGAAGAATAATTATCATGCTAATCCTGCTGTAATTGGTGGCCCGGTGAATGTCGATCACACATGCAGAATGTGAAATCTATATGATGATGTTTCCATCAGCGCTGTAGCTAATTTGCTGCATTAGCATTCCAGCCATGCATCCGATTAGATACGTGTCCGGACGGAGAAGACGCTTCCTTTCAGCGGTTATGTGAAGTAGAGGGCGTCTGCTGACAGCCACGTCAGGTTTCTGATTGAACTCAATTTTACTCAAGCTCCTGCGCCCATAATGATGCTGCCTGTTGACCTTCAGCTAATCAGCACAGGCCTCACACTTTGATTTCGTATAGCCGACAAACTGCTGTCAGCTCTGCGTTTGATAAAATAATAAAATGTGTATTTGTGGATGCTGATAAATAGCCCCGATGATTTGTCACAGAGCCTTTCTATATTTTAGGGCTTTGTGGTATACCATATTGACTCAATATAAGCTGACTAAGACGACCCCACTTTTTCAAGATGTACCTTTTGGAAAAAAGGCTTTTTGAAAACTAAATCTTGTTTTATTAAAAAAAATAAATAATCCTCAGTTATTTTTTTTATTTTCCTTTTTTAGTTTTTTGTTTTGAAAGTATGGTAAATACTGGTAAAATGCTCCAACATTTAGAAATAGACACTTTTTAATATGCCATAAAAATAACAGGTAACCCATCTCATCTTATAGTAGCCTACCAACATTTAATTACAGTTGAAGTGAAATCTTATTGTTGTCTTCAAATCTGGGCACAAATCTGGCCACCTATAGTTTAGACCCTTGACTATAAGACAAACATGTGTTGTTGTTGTTGTTGTTGTTGTTGTTGTTGTTGTTTTTTAGAAAAAAAACTTGTCTTATATTAGGGTCAATACGGTAGTTACTACAATACAATATCTTAAGTCTAAACTATAATAATTAATATCCTGTAAATGCATCAAAAGTTAATTTCTGATTAGTAATATGCATTGAAGAACGTCAACAACTTTAAAGGCGATTTTCTCAATATTTATTTTTTATTTTTATTTATTTATTTTTTTTTGCACCCTCAGATTTCAGATTTTCAAATAGTTGCATCTCCTCTAAATATTGTCCAATCCTAACAAACCATACATCATTGGAAAACTTACTTATTCAACTTTCAGCTAAATCTCAATTTCAAAAAGGTTGACCCTTATGACTGGTTTTGTGTAGGGCTGTCACTAACGATTATTTTATCTGTAGATTACATGTCTCTTTATAGATGAATGGCGCAGACAGACAGTTTCCTTTACTAAACGCATACTTAAGTGCTTGTGATGCTTGCAGTGTTTTGAACACATGAACATAATGTTTAGAATGGCTCTGAGAGTCACTTTATGAGCATTTTACCATTACTTTTGAGAAACTATTGTCACATCATAAATACAAGCAGAAACTTAAAGGTCTTTACAGCAAACCATCAAAATAAAAGTTTGGTTTAACTTGAAGAAATTGTGACAGAAAAAAATGACTGAAAAAAAGGATAGTACTACTACTAATAAAATTATTATTAAAACATAATATTTACCAGAAGAAAATATTTACTAGAATTTATTCACCAGAAATGCTGTGTAAAATATATATATATATATATATATATATATTATAATAATCAGAGATAGTGCTGTCAAACGATTAATCGTATCCAAAATAAAAGTTTGTTTACATACTGTATATTTGTGTACTGTGTATATTTATTATGTATATATAAATACACACACATGCATGTATATATTAAGGAAAAATATTTTAGATTTATATCTAAAATATTTATATTTATTTATAATCTAAATTGTATACAGGTATAAATATATATATATATATATACGTATAAATATTTTGCTTTAATATATACATGTATGTGTATGCATTTATATGTACATAATAAATATACAAAGTAAACACACATATAGTATGTAAACATAACCTTTTATTTTGGATGCGATTAATCGCGATTAATCGTTTGACAGCCCTAATCAGAGACGCTTTGGATTATTAAAATTTATTATTATTAAAATTAAAATGGAATCCAGAAAATTCATGGAAAATACAGAATTTGGTAAAAAAAAAAATACAAAAAAAACTGAATTTGAGAAAAAAAAAACTATTTCATAGGGCCTTCAAAATGTATTCTTTTTTTAATAAATTGCTGTTAATTTGTGTAAGTTTGATGATTTCAATTCATTAGAGCTTTTTGTTTAATATTTTTAATTTAACCACTAAAATAGAATCTAGAAAAATTACAACAGGAAAAAAAACAGAATTGGGGGTAAATTTAAAAAAAAAATAAAATTGATTTTATAGTGCCCTATCCACCTTATTTTTGCCATAAGAGTGGGCGTGGCCATTTGTACATTTTATGGGTCTGGCTTCCAATCTTATCCGTGTCCAGCTATTTATAGCTATACAAAAGATCAAATTTTGCTGCTTGATATTGCAAATTTATATGTCTTGCCATAATATTTTAATGTATTATCTTAATTATGAACACACTGATTTGTAGTGCAAACAGTTTTATCGCTTACTGCACGTTGTTATTCTTCCCGTTATTTCCCTATAGCGGCTAATGAACCGGAAGTCTCGCCCATACGCTTACTTGTGTGTTGAAGAATAAGGTGGATAAGTAAAATTCTAAATCCAAGTACATTTGAAATCTGTAATGCAAGAATGTCAATCTGAAATACAGTGGGATTTGTTATACATATCAAAGCACATTTTAAAAATCTGTAATGTAAATTAATTCATAAATGAATGTACATCTCACTAGCTGCAGTCTAAATTCACATTCACATGTGTTGGATCGCCTATGAACCGTTAGCTTTTAATTGGCTTATATGTTTGGAAACCTCATCTCGTTTCACTCATCTTACCAGCAAACACAAACTCTGGCCTTTACCTTCTGAATAAATTCAGTTTAAAGGTGTCTCTGGCCTGGACACAAGGCAGCACTATTGAGCCAAATCTGGCTGAAATCCGCGAAAGGATTTTTCCCCTCCTGTAAAATATGAGTGGTGTTATTCATTATCAGAATACAGAGTTGTTTGTGTTCTCCTTCACATATTCCCTGTGGAAAAATTAATGGTCCTAAAAAATCAGAGACTGATTAATATACAAGCTTATTTACAATCAGTCGCTATTTGACATGAGAACAGTTCGCTTCATAAACACTTTTGTCATCTGTTTTGCTTATGCTTCATTAACTAGCACATATATTTAAACGCTTTTGTCTTTTGTTTTAAATGTATTGCTTTCTGTTTGTAACTGGGGGTTTTTCTCAATCTTTTCTCTAGCCCGCCAAAGCTACCTGTTGTGGTTTCAGGAGTTGTCACTAAGGTAGGTACACATGTCCGTTGATTACACTGTAACAGTTTGGCTTTTTTCATGTATATCTTTATACTCTGTTTGAATGGCATCATAGCAACACCTTATTATTAATATTCAAACATTTCCCTGCAAATACAGTTGAGGTCAGAAGTGTACACCCCATTTCAGAATCTGCAAAATGTTAATTATACAAAATGCATGTTATTGTTTATTTAGTACTGATCTGAATAAGATGTTTCACATAAAACAAATCCTTCAGGTCCCACAAATGATTTGGTTTTCCAGCATTTTTGTTTATTTGAGCCCATTTCACCAATGACTGTATGATTTTGAGATCCATCTTTTCACACTGAGGACAACTGAGGGACTCCTATGCAACTATTAAAGAAGGTTCAAATGCTCACTGATGCTCCAGAAGGAAAAACCATGCATTGAGAGCCGGGGGTGAAAACTTTTGAACAGAATGGAGATGTGTACATTTTTCTTATTTTGCCTAAATGCCATATTTTTTCATTTAGTACTGCCCTTCAGAGGCTACAGGATATACTTACATGTTTTCCAAAAGACAAAATAAGTTAAATTTACCCTGATCTTCAAATTCCAAAAGTGTTCACCCCCTGGTTCTTAATGCATGGCTTTTCCTTCTGGAGCATCTGTAACAGTTGCATATGATTCCCTCAGTTGTCCTCGGTGTGAAAAGATCTCAAAATCATAGTCATTGTTGGAAAGGGTTCAAATACACAAAAATGCTGAGAAACCAAAGAATTTGTGAGACCTGAAGGAGTTTAGCTGTTCAGGACAAACAAGGGACTCATGAACAACTATCACTAAACAAAAAAACACAGCTGTGGATCATTCAGGTAATAACACAGTATTAAGAATCAACGGGATGTAAACTTTTGAATGGGGTAATTTTTATAAATTCAGCTATTCTCTTGTGGACTATGTGTAAACATCTTTTATGTGAAATATCTTATTCAGGTCAGTACTAAATAAACAGTAACATGCATTTTGTATGATCCCTCTTATTTTGTAAAATTAACATTTTCCAGATTCTGAAAGGGGATGTAAACTTTTTTTTGACCTTGACTGTAAGTATTTACATCAAGCCTCCAAATACAAAAGCAGCACAAAATGCATTTTAAATCTGCTTATATTGCTTCTATTTAAAATCACCCATGCTTGGCCTTATGAAACCCTAGCCTGAGACTCAGACATATGTAGTTTGCTCTGATAAAAGCCGTTTTAGTCTTGCATCACTTATTGAGATGATATCAACAGTCCAATGTGCTGGAGACTGTATGGGCTTTGTCGAAGATCTCGTCCCATAGAGTCCACTCTGCTCATTTCCAGCCCGAACTGACCTTAATCTGCTCCGCCGCCACGGGATTGGCCGCGTCTCAGGATTTATTGTGGTTTGATAGAGGCTGTGGCATAATACATCCATCTGTGCTTGCTTACACAGACGAGCATGCAGTGTTATGAGAGAGATTTAGCTGTTTTATTATTATATACAGTTCTCGATGTAAACATGTCAGATCATCATGTTTACATAAGCACATCACTGTGTGACCCTAGAGGATATTAAGGTGCACATGGAGCCCTTTTAACTTAGACATCGGGATCCTTTTACTTGTGAAGTGATCGAAATAGCTTCTCGTGCTCAAGTGACACAATTTCTGCAATATTTCATCTCTAAATACTCGCATCTGAGGCTCTTTTTGTCTTCTGGCAAGCTGGTAAACAGAAAATGGCATGCTTGTGCACAGTCTTGGCTCGTAACACTGTCTTGGACTGTCCACCCCGTAATCTACTTCAAAAGCTTCACATATTTGCTCTGAAAGACTCTCTCATACAGATTAAAGTGATGCTGAAGAATGTCTGTGGTTGCTGCTGCTTTCTCGCAATAGGATTTTTGTCCTCACTGGGCATCCAACGGCTGCACGTCTGATGCTTCTGCGTGCCGCTTTTCTTTCATGTTAATAGACAAAAAGGGCTCTCAGTATCCATAAAAAAAGTAGTTTAGATTTTAAAAAGATGGCAGCTAGGAAATGTATACAGTTGCCTTTGTTTTTGTGAATATGAATCGTTGTTAAAAGGATAGTTCACACAAAAATTAAAATTCTCTTTAATTACTCTTTAATTACCCTTATGTCGTTTCAAACCTGTGAGACCTTTGTTCGTCAAGGAACGCAGATTAAGATATTTTTTATGAAATCTTGAGTTTTTTCTGACCCTGCATAGACTGCAATGCAACTGACACATTCAAGGCCCAGAAAAGTTGCAAGGACATCGTAAAAATAGTCAATGTGACATAAGTGGTTCAACTGTAATTTTATAAAGCTACGTGAATGTTTTTGTGTGGGGGGGGTGGGGAAGCCAGAAGGGTGGAATAAAAAAACTCATGATTGTGAACCGAGGGAAAAAGAGAGAATGACAAGTTGAGTTTGCTTATCAGAATTGTGAGATATAGTTTTGGAATTGCAAGAATAGTCCAAAAAAAGTGTGAAATTTTGAAATATAAACTCAAATTATTATTATTTTTTTATTTTAATCCATGGCTTCCATAGACTTCTACTTGAAAACGATCATTTTCTGCTACCAGATAGGCTCCGCCCACAAAAAAACATCATCACTGTTTGCACATGTGATGCTGCTGCTGATGCAGGAGCTAGTGTTCTGATGTAGAACCCGAATGTACTGTCGTGAACGTGTTGAAGTGAAATTGTTGAATAAAGTAGTTTTTTGTTTTCTCTGCACACAAAAAGCATTCTCGTAGCTTTATAAAATTAAGGTTGAACCACTGATGTCTCATGGACAATTTTAACAGCAAACATTTAAAACAAGATCTAATTAATGTGAATCTTATCATTAGTCTTTTCCACTAGATGTCACCCTCTTATTTACCTATATGTGTGATTTGCAAAGCTCAGGTGAAATGCTATAGTAATACTACAAATTCGCAGAAGCATTTGACCTCACGCGTAAAGGCGCCATGATTTCTGCAATAAATAAATGAATGTCGGATGGCGTGATGCACCGTTTTGTTTACTACACATAATAAAGCGTGGATGACGTCTACGGTGTTTTCAGCTTCTGCCGTCTCTCTATATGACAATATGAACACACAATATCATCTCAAGCTGCTCTGAGTCGCTTCATTTTACTGTTTGTTTGCCAAAAAGTCAAAGGGTTTAATTTTCATTTGATCAGGATAAATTAATGTTTTATGCCTTCATCTGATTACCATAAAAAGTAAGATGTACATTTTATAGGGCCCTATTATTGTTTTAAAAAAAGGACCCTATAAAAAAACTAAAGGATATGTTTAAAATATAAGCCTGCGGCTTTTAATTTCTGATGTTAACTCTTCCTTTTTTTTTTAAATATCAATAGCATTTGTATTAAAGCTATATTCACTGAATGTAATTTTTAAAAATCGAGAATGAAATCGAATCAAGTGAAATTGAATCAAATCGGGACATCTGAATCGATACCCAGCCCTTGTCCTTACTACCTTTCTGGGCCTTGAACGTGTCAGTTGCGTTGCTATCTATGCAGGGTCAGAAAGCTCTTGGATTTCATCAAAAATACCTTAATTTGTTTTCCAAAGATGAATGAAGGTCTTACAGGTTTGGAACGACATGATGGTGAGTAATTACTGACAGAATTTTCATTTTTGGGTGGAGTATCCCTTTAATTATGATTATGATGCGCATATACTAATTAGCTGTGTTGCTATTGGTTGTCCTTCTCAGGGAGATAAAGACTTCACCCCCGCTGCTGCCCAGGTGGCCCATCAGAAACCTGTGCCTGCGGTACAGAAGCTGCCCGCAGCCCACCACATCAACCAGCATATCCACCAGCCCCGGAAGTGAGCCTTCACCCAACTCTAGACCACCCCGGGCCCCCCGCACGGGGCCAGGACCACACCACCCCAAACACCTGCTCAGGTTGCCAGGGATCTCTTGCCGTCAAGCATTCCGTACGCCCCCCGACCCCCTTCCGTCTGTGCCTGCAAATGTCCTGTTTCCACCAGTATCATGACAAACGTTCATGTCCCCTTTTCCCGTTTCTTACCTTGTAGATTATTGCAACACTAAAATTGAAAGCTCCATTGTAAATCACTAATCAGAAACGTGTTAATTATGTGGGTTCACATCATGAGGGATGCATGGAGCTGTGTTTTATTTTGTTTTAATTTTGTCTTACATGAATAGTTCCAGAGAGATGTAAATTGTATAAATCTTTCTTTTTGGTTTTGTTTTTTTTGAAGTCAGTGAATGTTGTATATTTAGGCATTAGGTACTAGGTGTGGCTATCTGAATAAAGAGTTAATATAAAAACCACACAAGCCTGTTTGCTCTTAAAAACACATTCACAAGCTAGAATTGCATTATCTGATGGAAAAGAAGTGCTTTTGCAAACAAGTAGTAACATGTAAGGCTGAATTGATTTACAAAACTGTAATAAGGAGTCTGTGTGCCTTGGGTGAATTAATTTCAGAAAGTTTAAACCGTTATTGAAAGATTGCAAATGAATGTTGAAAATATAGAGGGCTAAATACTATAGTGATGCCATCAGTGCCATTTTGTGTGTGTGTGTTTGTGTATCTGTAAATAGTGTTTTTACAATGCAACATCAATCAGCCATATTGGTGGCACTGAACCAAACTAAACTTGCATATTGTGCTGATTATTGCTGCTGAAAATGGTCAGTTATTGTCATGTAATTGGACCGGGAAAAACATTTGGAGTACTATATAGACTACCAAAAGTTGTAACAAATCAAGGAGAAGAGTGCAAAAGAGTGCAATCTGAGGAACAAAAGGTGTTTGTGGTTGGCCAAACTGAACCAGGATTTCCAGGGCAAGTATTGTGACAACATTCATGTTTGTTCTTATCATTTCCGGTCAGGTTGGTGAAATATTAGGCTAATATCTTAATTAATACTGCTCATATGTATCTTTACCACCTATTAACTTTAGTTTGTCAAAATATTGCGCCCTTTCCTGTTTACTAAGTCCTTTATATGATTTAGCAGCTTCCATGGTTTAGACAGCATAAATTAGCAGAACAATATATTCAGTAGTACATTAACAATCCATGCTACGCATCCGGGTAACTGACCAAGTTGTGAAGCAAGTGCAAACCCTCTTTACATACATACAGTATACAAATATAGCCTACATGGTTTTCTATTATCTTTTTACATTTACATTATTATATTGAATTACTTGCAGACATTTATGGAAAATAAAAAAGCTAGAATTACCATATGATTGCTGTATCTCTCTCACCTCCCCTGAGCTCATGCAGTTTTAACAGACCCTTGTGTGGCGAATAGGGGAAAGTCACGTGAGCGGGAGCATGCCTATGATTGGATGTGACTGGTTATGATCGGTTCATACCATAAATCCCGCCTCCTGTGTTCGTGAGCGTTCACGAATCTTAATGAACAAAACAACGGCGTTGAAGGGAAAACTAATACAAAAGAAGTAAGTGAACAACTCGCACACTTATATATCACCACTTTTTCCAAGTCAAAAACTTAAAATGGGCTGAAAACATGATTTGTGGGTCTGTGACCAGTGTTTACCGACTAGCTTGGCGTTGGACGGTCGATATTCACAAGTTTAGGGACCGTCTCTGAAGTTAACGTTACATAAGACATTGTCAAATCATATGGAAAAATGGCTATTTTTCACTACTGAATGGGCTCGAACACGAAATATACCATAATTCAAAGCTCAATAGCATTTGAGGAGAATGACTTACAGTCATAAAAACAACTGTAAAGTGTTGTGTGTCCAAGCTCTAATGATTGATAATCAAAAAAATAAGTTTTATGAATATATGTGACCCTGGACCACAAAACCATTCATAAGTAGCACGGGTATATTTGTAGCAATAGCCAACAATACGTTGTATGGGTCAAAATTATCAATTTCTCTTTTATGCCAAAAATCATTAGGATATTAGGCAAAGACCGCTTTGCGGTCCAGGGTCACGTGTGTGTGTGTGTGTGTGTGTGTGTGTGTGTTAGGAAGAATTAAAAATAATAATAATAATAAAAAGTAACACATTTAAAGTTAGAATTATCTAAAAAAAAAAAAAAAAAAGTGTTTTATGCCTTTCTGAGGTCTTCACGACAGTGATCTAAACTGAATTGAAGACTTTTGAGGAGTGTAAGATCTAAGGGAATTTCAACACTCGCATTACATGCGCTGGAATTAAAACAGTTTAAACAATTGCCATTTCTGATTTGTCCTATTAAACATTATTAATGAGGTATATGCACTCAGCTCAGCATGAAAAGTTTGTGTGTAATCTCATGGCCTACTTTTCATGGTCTGTAAACTAGCAGAGAGCGGCAAAGCCCATCAGCTTCCTGTTCTCCTGCGCTGAGCCACCAAACCTAATGCCACTCAGGATTTGCCCCGTTCTCTTCCTCTCTTTTATTATCTTATGTTCTCAAGCTTTCCTCCTATCTTGCTCCGTTCACTTTGTGCTCCGCTCAGGTGTCGATAAGAGCCAGCAGCTGCCACCAACTACAGGTTGTTCCCACAGCATGTTCTGGGCCCAAAGCAGCAAGACTTCTGCGGTACGTGCCATTAGCACACCAGCTGGACAAACCTGGTGTTCCCACTCGGGCAAGGTGAACCTCAGAAGCATGACTGGCAGATAAACCCTTATGAAATGTCATGTTTCAGGTCAAGGTTGTACTTTTTCCACAGCATGGAATCTGGAAATCGTGCAGTGGCTTTGAAGCCAGTTCAGAGTGATCCAAACCCTAGGGTCTATCTGACATTCAGGCCTTCTCTGTGTATTTGTCTTTGATAGGCTATCAGCACTTCAGCAGATCCCACATCAGTGCTTTGGTTCTCCAGCAGAGGGCACTTCATTGTTCTTTACAGTGTTGTCCTGAGGCAAGTGCTGACCTTGCAAGACTGATAAGTCCCTCAGCGTCTGTCAGCTCGTGCCAGTGACCTCAATAGCTTAATAAGGTCTGTGCTTCACCTTTCACCTGCTCACAGTTCAACAAATGGAGTCACACGTTGATATTATAAAGCAGTTTTTATTCCAACGTTACAATGAGATTATCCTTCCAAGCATTTCTGGTACTTTTGGTACAATCTAAAGTAGAGTAAACACTGTTTTTTTTTTAGATAACAGGGTGATCTGACTTTAGGTCAGCGCTGGTCTTGACATCTTTATGAAATCAGCTGTCTGAAGTATGTGTGTGTTTTGTGTAGTTTGAGTGTTGGACGCCGAGGCACAGTGGTGCTATTGAGATGACATGACAGTCAGTGAGACGTTTCAAACAGATATCGCTACACGTTCTTTAATTAAACATTGTGTTAGTCTGCATACAGAAATGTTCATACCTGAGATTCATTGTGATATGTTTGAATTTGGATTAACCAGCTCTGAAGAAACCGTAAGGGAGTGCAGGGTAAGCTGTGTAACTGTTTACTTAAAGGGATAGTTCTCCCAAAAAATGAGAATTCGGTCATTAATTACACATCCTCATGTCGTTTCAAACCCATAAGACCTTTGTCCATTTTTGGAACTCAAATTAAGATATGTTTGATGAAATCCAAGAGCTTTCTGACCCATACATTCATAGACAGCAAACACAACTTAAAATGTGACATCAGTGGTTCAACCTTAATTTTATGAAGCTATGAGAATACTGTGTTCCGAAGAAGGTCTTATGGGTTTGGAGTAATTAATGACAGAATTTTAAGCTGAGATGGAGGTACAATTATGCCTAATATTTTAGGATGCTTACTATAAAATAGTATTAAAAGAAAGCGTTTATAATAGGACCCATGTCATGTCAAGGTTAAAACGAATCATTGGGAAATAATTTGCATTTCAAATTCAATAACAAATGAGGGACAAAAATATTTACAAATTTATGGAACAGTTCCTTTGTAAAGTCTCACTTTGCTGCACATTCTTTGCATTTTCATGTACCAAGATACTAGGATTGGGTTAAATATTTAGAATATTCAATAATAATTTTCAGCTTTTGTATCGTTAGTAACAGCTATTTTTTTTTTACATTAGTAATTCACCAATATACAAGACTGTTAAAAAGTTGTTGTTTTTTTTTAATGGGGCTGGGTTTTAGGAGAAATTTCATGATTCGATTTGATTCTCTATCAATTATTTTACATATATATCAGAGCACATAAAAATAACTGTAATGCTGTAACATATATATGAGAGTCAGTTGGTACTACATATTGAAGGTTAAAATGAACTGATTTGTAGGCTATACAAATGCTTAAATTACATTAAGTTTTTATAACAATAAAGTTACAATTACATAATTATGTTTCTACTCCATTTCGTTTTTTGAAATATAAACATTTAAATCGTGGCTGTCATAAAAATTTGTCAGATTTATTTAAACATAAATGAAACATTGAAGAACACAACAAATTATAATGATTATGTTTTATGGCACATATATTTAGCAAAATGCTCCTCTCCAGATTTATTTTTTATAGCTGACAAATTTGTTTTTTTTTTCTGAGGTAAATGTGAAGTTACGTTACATATTGTTTACAAGTTGTTTTGACGTCTTTCCGCGGTTGAAACACTAACTGAGCGATTACATGAGACAGGATACGGATTTCGGTAAGTTGTAGCCTACGCTTTCTTTTAACCTACATTCAGATATTTATTCATGTTTATTTCGTGCTGACACTGTATTAAAGCGGAGATGATCAGTTCACATGCAGTTTGCGTTGCTGTCTCCCTTGAACTGAGGCGCCAAGGTAAAGCGATCTGTCACTCCACATTAAACAGCGTCAAAACGACATTTATTGTTTTAATACTGTAATAAAATGGACAGAATATGAAATCTGAGACTTTGTTTCATATCAAAAGTAACAGAGCACAAATATTATTGCGACTTATTGGATGGGAGGCAGTGCTACAATGTTCCTTTCATTAACTGAAAACAGGCTAGACTAATCGATTCTTGAGATATATCATTATTTTTTACCCAGCCCTGTTTTTTAATGGTATTGTAATTTTGTTTTCTATTTTAATAGGCCTATATTAAAACGATTTCTTTCTGTGATGTCAAAGAATTTTTAGCAGCCATTACTCCAGTGTGACAGCATTTATTGTAAACAGTCTTCACATCACTTTTGATCAATTTAATGTATCCTTGCTACATTAAAAGTATTATTTAAAAAAAAAAACATATCTCACTGATCCTACACTTTGAAGTAGTGTGTATGATATATATTTTTAAACCTGTATAAATTTGTGTAGGCTTTCATTTTTAGCTTTCCTTTAGAACTATTTACTTTACATGCCCTTTTAAGTGCATCTCTCAATCATTTAGTGTCCAATCATGACACATCTTACCCCGCTCTCCCAATATAGTAGCAAATACCTTTCGGTAACAGACAAGACATGTTTTTCTTGAACAGTTAAAGTTTCAGAACATACTCATTAAAGTAATAAACTTAGAGTGCTTTAGTAGTGTAAATAATTCTTAACATACACATACAGAAAATATCATATAAGATGCATATATATATGATACCACTACCTCTTTTTCAGTCTTTCATTACTTGCTGGTGATTGTCTGTAGCATTTGTCTCTGAATTGTGTGCAAATAAAGGCCCGGCTGCTGCCGAAATACTATCAACATCGACAATGTTTAGAAAAATAGTTTTGAGGTATTGAAAAAGTACGCTTGTTAAATACATTCACAATGCTACTGAGACAATGCTAGCATTTAAACAACTCTAAAGAATCAAGTCAAAGAATCTTATTTTAAGTAAACATAAAGTAGCATCTGGTTTTAGTAGTGTACCCATATTAGCTGATCTGGTTAGCTATTTTCCTGATGCTCAAACACGTGAAAAGGAGCTGTTTACTTTAAATCATTCACTTTAAAGGGGTTGACAAGCATTTATAAAAATTAGTCGTCTTCTAAAAAAACAATAAATATAGTAAAATAAATCTGAATTCAACATTAAAATTGCATTTCAAGTATAAAACGGTGAGCACACACTTATTTCCTTTTGCCTGTAGTGAGTTGTCTTTTCATTACGGCCTCTAGTCTTTTCCTTTCTGCCTCTTCTGCTTTCTTTCGCTCCTCTTTCAGTTCTTTATATCTCCACTTCGGGATCTGGAGAAACTGGTCGTCTATACAGCTGCTTTTCCGCCGGACTTTCTCTGGCGTGTAGGTTGGTGTAGGTGCCTTGGTGATCCTCAGCTTGGGCACCACCAAACCTGGTCTAACGCTGCTTCTCCTCAGCAAGTGTAATGGGAGCAGACTGGCCCTGCGGATGGCCGGAGATGAAGAGGAGGTGCCGTCCGTTTGGGCCTGGGGTTGCAGACTCGCACGGCGATCTTTCTGTTTGGGCAACAGCAGGACACGAGAGTTCTGGAAGATGCGTTTGTAGTTTTCGAGGCGCTCGGGTCCTAGGTTTTTCAGTTGTTCGATGCGTTGTTTTTTTAGTATCTCCGGAACAGAGTAACGCCGCTTTCCCACACAGGGCGGGCTGTCAGGACACACGGTTCGGCATGCCGTCGCGATGAATGGGCTCCCCAGCGCTGTTGTCATACGCACCATATGATCCAGAACTCCGTCTTCTGAAGCTTCGGTGACATTGCTGATGTCAAAGAAGTCACGTAGTGTCTCTGAAATTTTCTGGATGCAGCCTTTGGGTGTCTGAGCTTTGGCCACAAGGGCGGGCAGAAGGGGCCACTCAAGCCGATAGCTGTCGCAGAACTGATCCGCACATGGCTGTTGTATCAGACGTGTCATGATGAACACAGTGTCGTAGCGGCTTGTGAAGATGGCCCACTCTTGCGCAGTGAACTTTCTCCCATTGTCCCTGGCGTTCACATCAGCTCCTGATGGAGAAAGCAAATGCGATGGTGTGATTGGCGTACTAAAATTTGTATACTAAAATTCTGACTTGTGCCACCTGACCATTGCAGCGTCATGTGGAAAAAACACTCAAAATAGTGGCAACTTAGCAGGAAAATGTAGTTACATTTTGAATTATTAGAGCGGCATAAAATTATGCAGCTCTTGCCATACAACAGCAAACACAAAAAGTGGTACATACCAAGTGGTACATACATTAACAAATATTTTTATATGTATGGCACACATCATACATAAACTGTAGCTTCACTGGTCGGAATATAAAATTATTTTAGAAAAAAAACAAAGCATAGCAATTAATGAATTTATAAGCAATAATAATAAAGAAAAACAACAGCAACAAGCATCAAAATTAATTCATGATCATAAATAAAAATATTTTTCGTAAAAAAATATTTGGGTGGCACAATTTATATATGAAATGTACCTTCTCGGGTCAGAATATGAAATTCACCTTAGAAAAAAAATTAAATAAATAGAATATCCAAAAAAAACTAAATAAATGAATGAATAAAAAATATATTATGAAATTTGTAAAAGGTATTATTCCTATCGCACACATCATGCATATACTCAGCTTCACAGGTCAGCATATAAAATAATTTTAGAAAAAAAGGAGGTATAGCAAAAAAAAAAAACTAAATTAATAAATCAATAAATAATAAGAAAAATGAGAGTAACAAGCATTTAAACGTATTCATTGTCATAAATAATAATAAAAGAATATAAAATCACTTTAGAAAAAGTATTGGGACACCCTATTGAATTTAATGGTTTTCTGTATCAGGACATAATAAAAAAAATATCTTATCCTTGGCAGGTCTTACAATTTGTAAAATAAAATCTTTGATGAACAACAACACGTGACATATTGCACCATGTCCTTATTTATTTAACAAAATAAAGCCAAAATGGAAAAGCCATGTGTGACAAAGTTAGGGCACCCTTACTGTCAACATAGGAATTAAAAGTTTAAGTAATGGTCAGGCACTACTATCAAATACCTTTGATTAACTGATCATCAGCAAGTGTGAGCACCTCTATAAAAGCAGAAGTTTTGGCAGTTTGCTGGTCTGAAGCCTTCAGGTGTGTGTTAACACCATGCCAAAGAAGAATGACATTAGTAGTAATCTTAGAGAAGCAATTGTTGCTGCCATCAGTCTGGGAAGATTTATACGGCCATTTCCAAACAATTTGAAGTCCATTATTCCACAGTGAGGATGTTTATTTACAAGTGGAAGACATTCAAAAAAAGACACCAATCCCCCAGGAGTGGACATCCCAGCAGTACAGTTCATGGCAGTATAGGAGACAAGTATGGCATGTTTGGAAAGCTTGCCAGAAGAATGCCTCGTCTATCTAAAAAAGCATGGCAGCATGGTTTAGGTTTGCAATGTTGCATCTGAACGAACCATAATACTTTATAGAACAATGTCCTTTGAACAGACAAGACCAAAGTGAAGATGTTTGGCCATAATGCACAGTGCCAAGTTTGGTGAAAACCTAAAGAGCAAATCAGCACAAACACCTCATACCAAAAGTCTCATATGCTGGTGGAGGGCTGATGAATTTTGGCTTGTTGCATAGTCACAAGACTTCACAGTCTTTGAGTCAACCATGAACTCCTCTGTATAACATAGCATTCTAGAGTCAAATGTGAGGACATCCACCCGACAGAAAATTGGGTCATGCAACAGGACAATGATCCCAAGCACACCAGCAAATCTACAACAGAACAGCTGAAAATAAATGAATCAAGGTGTTGCAATAGCCTAGTCAAGTCCAGAGCTCATCCTGACTCAAATGCTGTGGTAAGAGCTGTCCATAAACAAATGCCCACAAATCTCAATAAACTGGAGCAACATTGTAAAGAACAGTGAGCCAAAATTTCTCCAGAATGATATGAGAGACTGATAAAGTCATACAGAAATGGATTACTTCAATTATTGCTCCTAAAAGTTGATCTACAGGCAATTAAATCAAAGGGTGTCCTAACTTTGTCACACATGGCTTTTTCATCTTGACTTTATTTTTGTTAAATAAATAATGACACAGCGTGATATGTCATGTGATGTTGTTCATCTGAGGCTTTATCTTCCCAAATTTTGAGACCTGCCAAGGGCCAGATATGGTTTTACTAAATCTCAATACAGAAAACCATGGAATTCAATAGGGAGTCCTAACTTTTTCACATGACTGTGTGTGTGTGTGTGTGTGTGTGTGTGTGTGTGTATATATATATATATATATATATATATATATGTGACCCCGGACGACGAAACCAGTCTTAAGTGTAAATTTTTCAAAAATTAGGTTTATATATATTCTGAAAGTTGAATAAATAAGCTTTCAATAGATGTATGGTTTGTTGAGATCGGACAATATTTGGCTGAGATACAACTATTTGAAATCTGCAATCTGAGGATGCAAAAAAATAAAAATACTGAGAAAATTGCCTTTAAAGTTGTCCAAATGAAGTTCTTAGCAATGCATATTACGTATCAAAAATTAAGTTTTTATACATTTACAGTACGAAATTTACAAAATATCTTAATGGAACATGATCTTTACTTAATATCCTAATGATTTTTGGCAAAAAAAATTTTTTGATAATTTTGACCCATACCATGTATTTTTGGCTATTGCTAGAAATATTTCCCAGCGACTTAAGACTGGTTTTGTGGTCCAGGGTCACATATATATATATATATATATATATATATATATATATATATATATATATATATATATACAGGTCAGTATATAAAATAATTTTGGAAAAAATCAAGTATAGCAAAAAATAAAACACAGTATATAAAAAAAGAAACAAAGCAGCAAAGCCAAAATAAAAGCAAAAGAAAAAAAATGTTAATGAAAAAAATTCTTTTTTGTGATTATTGTGTGACTCCAGAAAATTTGTAATATAGTTGTATAAACTCCCGTTGTATGGCCAGAGCTGCATTTCTTCCACTGAATAAAAAAATAGCTAATGGATTCAGAATGGCATAACAGTGAATAAATAATGACAACTTTTTCAATCTTGTCTGAACTATCTAAAAATCAATCAAATGGTTAGTAAATCTGTGATATTATTATATCTGCACTGTATCCTTGTCTTGTAGATAATCATATAACAGTTGCTTTATATTGTAGCATTTCCTGGCAATGTGTTGCACAGTGATCTGAGGCTCGAGTACCTGCCAGCATCAGGGCTCTGACACATTCCACTCGACCCTGTATAGCAGCTTTCATCAAAGCGGTGAAACCGTGGCAGTTCCTCTTCTCAATGTCAAGCCCGGGAAAGTAGTTGAGTAGGTAGTTAGTGATTGTGATGTGACCTGCAATTGTTCAGGTGAATTATGGAAAACGCAGTCAGCTGCTGAATATCTAACAACATTTCTAGGGCACTCAGCAGTTCAGTTCTAATAGTATTTGGAAGTTTTCGCACACATCCATTTACTTTGACTATTGGGATAATAGTTATTTAGACTTTTTATGGTAATCTAAATGTAAATATGTGAAATGTGATTTGGATCAAGGTTGTCTGATCACTCTTACCTGCCTGGGCAGCAGTGGTGAGGGCTGTATTGCCTTCATTGTCCTGCCAGTTCACATCCAGGTGAGGACACTGGGAGAGAGCAATCACCACATCCACGTACCCTTGGTAGCATGCCACTATTAGTCCAGTCTGCAAAGTCAACACACACACACAAGGCATTACTGTCAAGAAGTTTCCACCCTAGCCAGGAACATTTAGTGGAACTAGCAGTTGGTAAATCTGAGGAAAACAGTCTCAATTAGTAGGGCTGGGCATTGATATACTATTCTAAATGCATATGTTTTTGATTTGGAAAAACATATGCTTTGGTAAACCTCTCAACTAAAGCTGTGAACTATAAAGGGAACCCTGTCAGATGGTATATTTCTATAATATTACAGATTAAGTAATTGAGTGCATATATTTAACAAAATGTTCCTCTCCGGAGTTCATATTTCTAGCTATGGACATTGAGTGGCTTTTCTGAGGTAAATGTAACATTATGTTACATATAGTTTACAATTGTTTTACGGGTGTCTGTGTGCAATTAAAATGCTGATTTATTAATTGACCCTTTGTAAAAACCTTCTCACACCACACATCATGTTCTCACTGTGAAAAATGCATTGCGAAGCAAATAGGAAACTGACAACGTGCCGATAGACAAGACAGAGCAGGTTACTTTAGGTATAAAACAAATTATCAGCTTTTAAATTAGTCTTTTTTAAGAAATTCAAACAATAAATACTGTTTTGTGGCACAGATATCATATAATATGTCACAGATCGCTGTGGCGCCACAGTTCAAGCGGGATGTAAACGATCATCTCTTGAAGTCCCCATGAAATCACAATTTTTGTTTTTTTGGCTTTTAGTATGAATATGTTAGCCTTAATGTTATCTGTAAGATAGTGTTCTCCAAAACAATGACAAAATCCACAACTTTCGCCAATATGGATCAATGATTTTGATGACATCACCTATGTATTTCAAACTCTGTCTTTCTGTCTGAATTTGTATTTTCTGTATGGTAAGTGGCATGTAGTGCACTATATAGGGGATATGGATTGATTCAGACAGTGTAAATGTGCATTCCATTGAGGCAAATGAAGTCTGATTACACTTTATGTCACATGAATCGCAACAGCGCTGTTTTATAGTTAATGCGATATGGATGAGATTGTGGTTGCCATATGCTGTCAAAGGTGGCTTTACTGAGCTCAACGGCTTTGGTCCAAGATGTGATATAAACAAAATGGGTCACACTTTATATTAAGTGGCCTTAACTACTATGTACTTACATTGAAATTAATCATTTTATACAATGCACTTATTGTGTACATACATGTATTTACATTGTACTTAGATACCTGCATGTAATTACATCTGTAATTAATTTCTGTAATTACATTTATAATTACACTGTTGACCCATCCCTTACACCTTAACCCACCCGTAAACCTACCCTTACCACCAAACCTCTCCCTAACCTTACCCATATCCCACCTCAATAGCAGCAATACAACATGACCACATTAAGTACATTGTACTTATTTTTTATGTAAGTACATAGTAGTTAAGGCCACTTAATATAAAATGGGACCACAAAATGCTATTGGCTATTTAAAAAGTGGGTGGGACTGCTGTTTATGTCCCGCCCTGTCTTCCTGTTTCAGCTGAAATTACATCAACACATAGAATAACACTGCGTGTTTCAAAGCACTTCACTGGACCTTTGATAAACATGAAAAAAGATCAGAAGTCAAAAATATCAATATATGCCATTTTCAAGTTAACATCCACCGAAGTGAAGCTACTCTCTTGTCTGGTTTGTTTGTCAGACAGTGGCAGATTTGGTGTTATGATTGGTCAGATCAGCTATCAGTCAAATTGCTGGCAAATGGTCAATTGACCCTTCGCAAAGACACGCCCCCTTCCTTATTGTTGCTTCGTCCGACAAGCCATGGAGCAAAGAGGAAACTGACAATGCGGCGATAGACAAGACAGAGCGGGTTACTTTTGGTATCAAACAGTCTCAGTTTTCAAATTTAGGCTTTTGTAAGAAAGAATAAGAAACAATAAAGACCACTTAGTGGTTATTTAAAGGTCCACTGAAGTGCTTTGAAACAAGCAGCGTTATTCTATGTGTTGACATCATTTCAACTAAAACAGAAAGACAGGGCGGGACATATTAAGCAGTCCAGACCCTTTTTTAAATAGCCAATAGCGTTTTGTTTATATCACAGCTTGGGCCGGAGCCGATAAGCTTGTTAAAAGTCGTATTTGACAGTCTATGGCCTCTTTCACACAGAGATTCCGGAAAATACACAGGTAATGCATTCCGGGAATTGTCCCAGGATCGTTTGATTTTGGTTCATTCACACTGTCAGTGATTTTCCGGAATCTGTGCTTGCGTTTACACAACCCGTAAAGAACCCGTAAAGGCACATGACATTAGGACATTAGGCTTTAATGCAACGCATACCGTTACACTTTTCTAGGGCGTTTCCAAACTTTTGGAGGGCAGTGTATCTTGTAAATGCAAATATTGTCACTGTTTTGAAACACACTAGCTTATAGATAGCCTTAAAGGGTAACATATTCATACTAAAAGCCAAAAACACTTAATGTCAATGTGCCGTGGCAGATCGCTGTAGCACCTCAGTTCAAGCAGCATGTGATCATCTCTACTGATCTACTCTCCTGTCTGGTCTGTTTGTCAGACAGTGGCAGATGAGGCGTTATGATTGGTCAGATCACCTGTCAATCAAATTCCTGTCGAATGATCAATTGCAAGAGATAATATATCATATAAATTCATAAAAGGAACAAAACACATAGTTTAGCACAATTATCAGATGGGAGCTTAAACAGCTAAAAGGTTGATTTTGAGATTTAAGAATTAATTTATCAAATTATAATTGGTTAAAATGGATTAAATTATGTTTTCAACCCAGCCCTATTAGTAATATAACTGGAAAAAAAGCATTAGCATAACCACAGTTTACTAGGGGTGTGAATCTTTGGGTAGACACCAAAACGATTCATATGTTTTCGATTCAAAAATGATTTCTGAATGATTCTGAATTATTCAATTTAATTTACAATGAAATTTGATTTTGATCAATGATTTAAATCTGAATTTTAAAGCGTAATTGCAGGATTAAACAGTGTTTAAGATACGTTTTTGGTTTGCGCATCCATGAAATGGTAGCCATGGTATCTACTGATATGTGTGTGAGAATTATGAATTCTCATCTGGTTTGAAGTAGGCAGCTTCAAACCTGAAAATGCACAGAATTGCAATTATATCACAGTGTTATTGGCATGATGAGGCAGTACGGCTGATTTTTGGGGTTTTCTGAAGGCGTCTGGCATGCTTGTTTCTCTCCTCACAGTCAGTCTGGCCTATTTAAGTGAGAACAGTAACAGTGTGGAACGGAGTGTCAGCAGTGTCTCATCACACTGACACACAGCTGGAGGCTGCAGACTAAAAATAAACCCTGGACAAGCTAATTTTACACGTCTATGACAATAAGAGGGAGATGCTTCCAGTTGCTGCACATCAGATGACGGTGAAAGTGTGTGTTTGAGTTGACGTATGCCATTTTATTGATGTTTAACACACAGAAACATTAGTGAGCCATTAGTAGGTCAGTTTGTGATGCTGTCAAAAAAAAGTTTTGTTTGTTTGAGAATCCCGAGTTTGGGGAAGCACTGGGCGACTGTTTGATTGGATCATTGTCATTTGCTAAAGTCTGCGATTTTCATGTGCTGACTACACCTATGAACAAAATAGTTCATGTTTGGATCAAAACGACGCCTTATAGGTAGAGAAATAGTTAATCTAAAAACTAAAATTCTGTTATTTATTTAAGCTTCTCTTTTTCATATAATGACAGCATTTACTGACCATGTCTTATGTAAGCAATTGGCCAAAATTAAATTTTCAGTGAAACTAGAAAAACAGATCAATTTGATTTGTGAACGAATCTCATCTAGTCACAGCAGTTCCCGTGTTAAAGGGTTAGTTCATCCAAAAATTTAAATTAGCTGATTATTTACTCACTCTCAAGCAATCCAAGGTGTATATGGCTTCCTTCTTTCAGACTAATCCAATCTGAGTTATATTAAAATATGTCCTGGCTTCTTCAAGCTTTATCATGGCAATAAGCGAGTGTTTCTCTTCAACAGGTCATAAAAAGTCCAATAAAGCGCATCCATCAATAATAAATAGTGCTTTACAATGCTCCAGGGGGTAAATAATAGTTTGTTTTTCCTGTGGTTTTGTAAAATATATATATATATATATATATATATATATTTAAAATGTAATAATCACTTTAATCTAGCTTACGCTCACTGTTGTACATGGAAGCATCTCTGCGAATGGCGTAGGACATCGCCAATGCGCCGCTCAGTAGTGACGAACGTGGATGTGTAAGTGGAAGGATCAAAACGAAACAATGGTCATGAATTAGAAGTACAAAACAAGGATTTGTAAAGAAGATGTCGGAGGATTTTGATATATAAGCCAAGAGGAGACTGGTTTTCCTTTGCTAAAGTAAGGAAATTTTGCTTCCTTTGCTCCTGTAAACAAACGGTTTTCACGAGACGTAGGCGCATGTGCCTTTATTCACCCCCCGGAGCCATGTGAGGCACTTTTTATTATGGAAGGATGCATTTATTGGACTTGTTTTGACATGTTAAAGTGAAACACCCACCTATTGCCATTATAAAGCTTGAAAGAGCCAGAAAATTTTTTTTTTTTTTTTTTTTTTTTAACTCAGATTGGATTCGTCTGAAAGAAGGAAGTCATATACTATATATCTAGGATAGCTTGAGGGTGAGTAAATAATGGGCTATTTTTCATTTTTGGGTGAACTAACCCTTTTACAGTTTGCTGGAAGGTATGGTTTTCTGTGAATAATAAGTATCATATTTGAAGTATTTTGCATGAAGTATTTGTGTTTCTCTTAGTCTTCATCTTTATATATACTCAGCTTGGTTTTAATACAAATGTAGACATGTGTTGGGGTAATCTGTGGCCTGGTTGATTCCTAAAATAGAAAGGATTAGCCTTGTGAGCCATTGAATGAAATAGGGGTTACAGGATTTGTCCTCCAGTTCAGCTTTGACAATACAGACAAAATACAGTATCTATGATACTTCTAAAAAAAGAACAGAACTGCTTGCTTTGCATATCATATTTGGGTGTGAAATGCAAAGTTGAACCTTAAGAATATAAGTACTTTGAATGTTAGATTACTTATTGTGCGTCGCTAGAAGTTTGTAGACGTTTTTAGGATGAATAGTAATATATGACAGACTGGTAGAACAAACCCCAACTGAAACAAGTTGGCCTCAAAACAGTGTGACAACAGCAAGCTGGCCTGGATTTGATAATATCATGTCAGTCTGGCTGTGAAATATTGGAGTCCCAGAAAACAGGTCAGTGGGTAACATCCATCCACAGATGTTCCATCAATGACTTGATATTACATCAACGCCGGGCTCAAAGTGATCCTGACGCATTCATCAACTGAAAAGCTCTACCTGCGCAGCAGTGTGTAAATGAAATATCTTGAATCTGCCAGAGAGTTGTCAGTTAAGCTGGATAAATTTACTACCTTGCTAGGCCCAGGTTGTAGTTTAAGACTATTAAAGGGATAGTTCACCCAAAGATGAAAATTCATTTACTAATTACTCACCCTCATGTTGTTCTAAACCACTTCCAAGACCTTTGTTCATCTCATCAACACAATTTTTTTTTTTTTTTTTTTAATCTGAGAGCTTTCTAACCTTGCATAGACCGCAACACAACTGTCAAGACCTACACAGGTAGTAAGGACATTGTTAAATGTCCTTTACTATCAGTGGTTCAACCATAAGTTTATGAATCTACAAGAATACTTGAATAAATAATGACTTTATTCAACAATTCTTTTCCTCCGCGTCACCCCAGTGCCCTTATGGTATGATATTATGGTATTATGAGTATTTTATCTTGGATTTCATCAAAAATATATTTTTGTGTTCTGAAGATGAATCTTACGGGGTTGGAACGACATGAGGGTGAATAATTAATGACAGAATTTTAATTTTTTGGTGACCTTTAGTGAAATCAGCCCAGATTCTTTGTTTACATCCAGCAAGTGCAAGAACACGAAGACTGAACTCCTATAGCAACAGTAACTGCATGGTAAACAGGATGTTAGGGGTCATGAGTATGTATGTAAGTAATGGAAAATACAGATGGGCTTGAAAATGCAGATGTTATGCGTCCTGTAATGATATTAACAGTTCACTCAAAAGAGGCCTTTAAATCAACAGCCCTAAGATATTCATCAAATACACTAGTGGTACACGTACCACACTTTGAAAACCAGTGTATAATTACATTTATGACATTACATGTCATGCACCAATTAGTTGTTTCCACACATTTGTTATGTTTCAGCAGTATTGGGATGTTGTGGTATCATAGTGCTAATATGTGAGCTGGGAAGAAAAAATTTTAATAGTTGCCTTCGTGAATTTGCTTAAGTATGATCACAAAAATACAGTAAAAACAGTAATATTCTGAAATATTACTATTTTAAAATATCTGTTTTCTATTTGAAAGTTTTAAAATGCATGTATTCCTTTGATTGCAAAGCAATGTCACATGATCCTTCAGAAATTATACTAATATGCTGATTTGGTGCCCAAATTATTATTGGGGTTCAGTTAATAATAATGGTTCTTATAATTATAGATGTTGAAAGCATATTTTTTGGATTCTTTGATGAATAGAAAGTTCAATGAACAGCATTTATATGAAATTACAATAATTTGTAATTATATAACTGTCTTTACTGTCACTTTTGATTAGCTGTATCCTTGCTGAAGTATTCATTTCCTTTGGAAAAAAAATCTTACATCACACTCTTGAATGGTGTACCACAGTTTCCACAAAATATTAATGTTTTTAACATTGATCATAATAAGAAATGTTTTAGCACCAAATCAACATATTAGAATGATTTCTGAATGAGTAACAGCTGCTAAAAAATCACCTTTGCATCACAGGAATAAATTGTTTTAAATATATTGATTAAAAAAAATAACTAATTAATCTTTTTTTCTGAAATTAATCACAGTTAATCCCACCTAACATTAAAGTTTTCACATATACTTTTATATTGCAATAATTTCATATTTAATCTTCAAATTAATGTAGAAACAACATAAAGACATAAAGATATCATTTTTAATATTTGTTGTTGTTTTTTATAACTGAAGGTGAGTATCACTGATACCAATAGCGTTTTCTTTCCCCTAATATTTAAATAAAAAAAAAATAACAACTTCTAATTTAAGTGATTTTAAAGCAATCTTTACAATAAACCCGCTATTTACCTGTGCCCTTCAGCAAGTAGGAAATATACAGAAACTAAATAAAGTTATCAAACACTAAATACTAAATTAAATATTAGATTAATCCTTAAAGCTATTAAAGTTATTGATTTACTCTTTTTCTTTTCTTTTGTTCTTTGATTATTAGACATCACAGCAGCTGGGTTATTTGTATTTGGGTGCTATTACTTTAAGAGCTGCTGCTGCTGCTGCTGAACATGACACGTATTTGATACACATGCTCCTAGTTTCATTTGCTCTTTAATATGAAATGATACAGGCTACAGGCATACAAGCACAGTATTACAGCTGACAGGACAATTAAATTCATTTTTACCAACGTATGGCCTGACAACATCTCATCTGACCACAGTTCATCCCTCATCACCTAGTCACTCCCTCATACCTTTCCCGCACTCCTTTGACTAGTGCCTGGCGTTGAAGTGAAGTTGGAGTGCGCATCTGAAAAGTATCCTGTTTAGTGTGGTGGTAAAGACATTTTGCGACTAAATAAACACACAGAAGCAGCAGTTGTGAGTAGGGTGGCAAACCCTATAGCCCCTGTATTTTTAAAGCCGTTAAACTGGAACAATTAATCACCTGTTACACGCTAATTTTTACAGCACTAATATAAATTCAAATAAAGGCAGTTATTTACAATTGTCATAGCTTTTCACAATATTTTGTTTTTTTTACTGTAATACTGTATTTTTTGTGTCAAGTCATTCGGCCCAGGAAGAGATGTAATGCTCACTGACTGATGACCTTATTTACATCATTACACCATGCAGAGATGGTCTCAAATGAACAGAGCACACGCTGGAACTATTAGTGGGGAAATCCCGTGCCTGTTGCTCTGAACTGTCTTGTAGAAGAGTGATGAGAGATGAGACAAGAGATAAGAGCAAGTGTCAAGTGAAGGAATTCAATAGTCTCATCCCACTACAGCTCTTTTTTGTGAGGCTACCAGGAACGGATTAGTT
Source organism: Cirrhinus molitorella (assembly GCA_033026305.1). Taxonomy (NCBI): domain Eukaryota; kingdom Metazoa; phylum Chordata; class Actinopteri; order Cypriniformes; family Cyprinidae; genus Cirrhinus; species Cirrhinus molitorella. The sequence goes on along the minus strand of CM065140.1, from coordinate 18,880,334 downwards.
ATGCCATCATATGAGCTCCTCTTTATAGAGTGTATTGATTTTACATTTTTAAACACGATTTCTTGAATGTAAGCTTTTAAGTTGTAACGTGATACATGCTGAACTGTTGAGGCCTCAGGCTCTGGGAGGTGATGTCATTTGGGGACTCATTTTTGTAAGGAATGACCAGGTTTGGACTAGAAAGAGAAAAGGCAAGAGGCTTGTTCTTGTGACTGTGCAGCTCCGTTATTAAACCCTCAAGGCCTGCAAATTATTTGTGCATTACTCGCATTAGCTCTTTGCACAACGTGTTTTGCATTTGGCTTTTATATAATGTAATTATCCCACAACACATGTCTTAGAGGTCACAGCAGTCTGCCAGAATCAGCCTTGAAACTTGTGTTTGATGCTTATGTAAAATTGGTTGTCTGACTGACTTTCTCACGTTTTTTCTGACATTTTGTTAGTTGAACGATTTTAAAACTATTACATTTACAAACCACAATATGGATTGGGTTTAGTTGGATATGTGTGTGTTAACACCATGCATTTGTCGGGGCAGTGTGAATCATCCTTAATGTAAGTTATTCTGACTATCACAATAGAAGATAGATGGTTGAGACTTCAAATAAACAATGTGGTCAGCCTTTGCATTTCCTAATCTTTACCACAAATCCTTAACAACTAAGAAACAACATGTTCACCAAGTATATTTAAAAAAAGTTTATAAACTCACTCATTATTAACTGATTTTGGAACTTCAGTTCAGTGAGTCGATGAGTTGTTAAAGGGATAGTTCACCCAAAAATTAAAGGGGGGGTACAATGGTGTTTCGTATATTCAGAGTTGTGTACAAGTGTTAAAGAGTTGGATTATCATGCTAAACATGGCCAAAGTTTAAAAAAAATAATTTGGACAAATGACAGAGAATTTCTTTGCCGAAAATCTTACTTCCAGGTTGGTACAAGTTTCGGCTTTTTTTTCCGATCGTGGCATTAATGACGTAATCAGTGGTGGAACTCCTTATATGAGCATTTCTCCCGGAAAAGCGTGCCCGGTTGGCTAGACCGCGAGAAAGAGAGCGCGCTCATCAACGTGCTTCATTCGGCTGCACTCTGCAAGGGATTCTTTCGGGAAGAATGTCTCTAAAGAAGTGTGGTTTTGGTTGTAAGGCAAAGATAACTTTGCTCAGCTTCCTGAAGAACCCAGCGTTACGTGAACAGTGGATGCAGTTCCTTTTTCCGGGGCAGCAATGGAGTTTAGCAAGTATGTGTTTGTTGATGAATGTTTCATATACAAGGACAAATTTGACGCTGGATTTGCACATTGTTTGATACTGAAAGACGGAGCGGTCCCAGCTATAAAAGATCCCGGTCATGATTCAGAACTGCAGATGGTAAGTGAAACGCCATCAAATGTCTGTTTTATTGGCAATCCTAACGCAAGTGATCGTCGAACTTAGCTCCACCCACGGCGCGCCTCCAGAAGTTCGGCTTTTTCCAAAGAAAATCAGAAAGCTGTATTTTTCTTTTAGAAATATGAGAAAACTAAAGACTTTTTGGAGATATTAAGGATATATTACTACTCTATAGGTACTCAGGATTAACATGAGATTAGGTGAAACTGTGCATGTTATGTACCCTTTAAAATTTGCTTTTAATTTATTCACCCTCAGGTCATCTAAGATGTAGGTCACTTAGTTTCTTCAGTCAAACCAGTAAAGATTTTTTAGCTGAAATCATGAATCATGATCTTTGGTGATTCATAAAATATCAACAACCATCATGTTGAGAGTCCAAAAAGAATCAGACAACACAAAATATCTGAAATATCAAAATATATATCTGATGTTATATGATTGGTCTGTGCAAGAACATGAAACATTTCAATATTATTATAGTCCAGAGTGATGTCTGGTTCACAAGCAAATAATTATTTTAAATGGTTTACCAAATCAACTGTCTGAATCAGTTTAGAGCTTGAGCCAGAACAGATCTACAAGTTACTAATTTAAAATTCCCTTTTGGACATGCCCAACAATCACTCCGAATCTAAATGAGCCAATATATCAACATATGGATCAGTTACTTCAGTTACTCCAACAGTACACTCAAATAAGGAAACAGTTCAGACTCAGACTGAAGAACTGATGAGCTGCTAAATAATGTTCAGTTTCTTGCACAGACTGATAATTTTGGATCCTAATACCTCAATATATCATCAGGTGCCAAGTGTAGCTGTTTTCACAACACATCATCAGTCAGCCACATTGGCGACATGGAACATAAACAACTTAACTGACCAAATTGTGATTTACATTTAGGCATTTGGCATCACCAAGGACCAAGAATTCTGCTAATTATTGCGAGTCGGACAGGTCCGCAAAGATTCACATAATTCAGTTCAATTTGTAAACAACTCGTTCAGACTAGTTTTGTTCAATCATTTAATTAAAAAGATCAGAGTTAAATGAACGATTCATTCACATCTGTTATCCACCTTTTTGTTTAATGCATAAGTAAACCTATGGCCGAGACTTCCGGTTCATTATAGGTAAATAGTGAGAAGAATAACAATGTGCAGTAAGCAGTAAAACTGTTTGCACTACAGACCAGTATGCTTGTAATTAAGATAATACATTAAAATAATATGGTAAGACACACCAATTTGCAATATCAAGCAGCAAAACGAACTGTTTGGTACAGCTAAAAATAGCTGGAGACGGATAAGACAGGAAGCCAGACCCATAAAATTTACAAATGGCCACGCCCACTCTTACAGGACGAAAAGGTGGATACACTTAGCCTTCAGCTGTAGCATGCGATTTGAATGTGTACTGTAATATAAAATGAAAATATTCCCAAGCTACTTACTCTGTTGTTTTTGTCTGTCTCTTTGACATCCTCCTCTGTAACACCTTGTCTAATCATGAGTTTCACTATAAGCGCGTTGTTGCTGCAACACGCTTGAAAAAACGACAGCGGTGCGGGACTCTCTGGGGAAGGGGTTCTCTCAGAGTCAGCAAAGTCATCGTCCGGCGGATAAAAGGAGTCATCCGAGGCGATACTCCTGGTGTCCGGCAGTTCTGAGAAGTCATCCAACTCCTCGAAGTCTTCATCCAACTCGACCGAACCGAGTAATTCATCATAATCTTTATCGCACGCGCGGTCAGGTGATTCCTCCAGGATGGTGGGACAGATCTGGGCGCTTTTAGTGTGTTTAAGTGGTTTAACTCTTCCTGGAGATGATCCTCCGCCATCCCTGCTGTCCGTTATCAGAACCATTTAACCCCAATAGGAGAAAATCCTTAAGTCATGCGGATCAAACACCTCCTGGTCTCCTTCGGCTGCATTTAGGTATGTTTCGGATAACTTACCAAATGAGCAAAAATGCTATTATAAAACGCGATTAATCTCCAAACTGAGGTTCGAATCTTCTTTTAACTATCCGCGACTTCATTTTCCCCCACTCGTGTAAAAAGCAAGTGCAATTGGTGTCCATGTAATAATAGCTTACCGTAGTTTTATCAGCTCATTTTAATAATTTCTGTCTCTTTAACGCAAAAGTCACTGTCTTGTTCCTCATCAACACCCCGGCGACGATTAGAAACTCACGTGGAAACCGAAAACTCCCGAAAATAAGTGTTTGCCGTTCCATGTAATGTGAAACAATCTTCAGAATGTCGCAATTTGTTCCCTGTAGAAACTTTTCAGATGTTGTGTCGCAAACAAACCGCATTTGATGGTGGAAGCGCTGGACATTCCCCTCAGATGATAAGAGAGAAATAGACGAGTGCGCTACAAAACTGCCTCCATAATCCGATTAGATTCCCTCCCCTCTCCCTCTCTCTCTCTCTCTCTCTCTCTCTCTCTCTCTCTCACACACTCACACACACACACTACTTTTTCTTCCTCCCTCCCTATTTACACATATGGGTCAATGACAATTTCCCAAATCTATTAGTTATTGAAAAATACCCTAAAATACAAATATTTAAAATGACCTGACCCGCATAAATTATATCACATAAAATACATTTACATATAGTACACAAGAGAAAAGTTTTTACCACGTTAAAAAGTTTACATACACTTGACTAAAAGATTTTTTCTGAAGAACAGCAGGCAGTTTAACTGTTTAGGTATCTTTTTTATTTAATTTTTTCACCTATTTTTTCATTTGAACTAATAAACACGAAGCTGCTGAAACTTATTTCTGGAAAGTACAGTTTAGATTACCATCATCATGGGTTTTTCACAGCTCTGTAACTGGCTGTTTTGGGGATGTCCCTGTGTGGCAGTAGTACCACAGTAATTAATCAACTTTCCGACCCTTGTGTTTCTTTTCTCGCTTTTGTTAGACTTCACTTATAACAAAACCTTGGATGATCTCTGTCATCTCTGCTTTCTTCACTATGATGAAGTCATTCATGTTTCAAATCTGAAAGCTGGCACAGCACTTTCAAAAGTTCAGGTTTTAGCACCTATATTTTAGGGAAGTTACACCATACACACGTAAACACCTCTAAGTCACACATTACTGCTAATATGTGTGCTCTATTACAAGCTCAAGCTTTTTCCACAATCGTAACACTCCCATTTCCTTGGAGTTCTAAGATAAGTGCCGTAATTGCTGTGACTAATTAGTAAGTCATTTAGCCCCGAACAGCTGGGAGCTTGGGCTCCATCCCTTTCACTTGCAGCTATGATTTTATCAGTCAAACATACGTAGAGCATGGCAGTACAGTCCACACTGCTTTGTATGTTTGCGTTCGACCGTTACACATCTGTTATAGAGGAAGTACTGTTGGTTCTATAAACAAGTAAACGCTGCTGCCAAAAATGAGTCATTATCTAACTGCCAAAGCGTGGCTTTTATTTTACGGCCAGTGACACAATGGCATTTCTGTAGAATTTCACTCTACATTTTATCCTGTATATTCAACCATATACTCTGCACAACTGATTATATTTAGTTTTACAACTTTCAATTTTACAAGCAAACCCTAAACCCCCAAAAGATGATTAAAATGGCATTACTAAAGTAATAAAGGACAGTACTAAAAAAAAAAAAAGATATTTAGGCAAAATAAGAAAAAAGTAAATATCTCCATTCTGTTCAAAAGTTTACACCCTTGGCTTTTAATGCATAGTTTTTCCTTCTATAGCATCAGCACCTTCGAGGATACAGAAGATAGTTACATGTTTCCCATAAGACAAAATAAGTTAAATTGACCCTAATCTTCAAATTCAAAAAGTTTTCACCCCCCATGTATTTTTAGTGTGAAAAGATAAATCTCAAAATCAGTCATTGTTGCAAAGGGTTCAAACACACAAAATAGCTGAAAAATCAAAGAATTAAAAATTGTGAAAAGTGAATGTAAACTTTTAAACGGGGTAATTTTTATAAATTAATCTATTATTTTATTACTATATGTAAACTTTTTATGTGAAATATCTTATTCAGGTCAGTACTGAATAAAAAAGAACATATTTTTTAACATTTTGCAGGGTGTATGTACACTTTTGACCTCAACTGTACAATCATGCTTCTGTTAAAATTAGTTTATTATTTAAGCTGTAACACTATTTTAATCATCTTTTTTACAACCATGTTGGGGGTTTAGGGTTTGTGGTGTTTGGTTGTAAAATTAGAAGTAAAAACTGTATTTTTGTACAACTTTTGACCTTAATTGTAAGGGCTTTTATAACCAAACTGTCAGCTCTCTTAGAAATGATAGATGCCATGCTGCTCCTTGGCTACTTTAGCTTAGACAATTACATTAGCTCAGCACTCTGGCCTGCTTAGGTTAATAAATCCTCAGGAGCCGATCAAGAAGGGAGAACTTCATGCTGAGTAAAGTTCATCGGGTATCTTATGTAAATCACCTAAAAAAGCACCTGAATAGATCCTTGACCAGTTTTGATATTAAAGGAATAGTTACCAAAAAATTAAAAATCCAAACCCTTCAGAACACAAATTAAGTTATTTTTTTATTAAATCTGAGAGCTTTCTGACCCTGCATAGGCTCAGAAAAGTAGTAAGGACATTGTTAAAATAGTCCATGTGACATCAGTGGTTCACAAAAGAGAAGATATTGTTAAATAAAATCATTGCTTCACAAAATTAAAATTGAACCACTGATGTCACGTGGAGCATTTTATCGATGTCCTTATTACCTTTCAGGGCTTTGATCGTGTCAGTTGTGTTGCTGCCTATGCAGGGTCAGAAAGCTCTCCGATTTCATCAAATATATCTTCATTTGTGTTCTGAAGATGAACGAAGGTCTTACAAGTTTGGAACAACATGAAAGTGAATAATTAATGACACATTTCTGTGTGAACCATCCCTTTAACTGTCCTGGTGAGATGATGTCTGTATCAAACAATCAGTTCCTAATTTAAAACAGTTTTAGATTGTTACGTTTGCTGAAAAGCGAACATCATGCAGTTGGGACTGTATCATCATTCAGAAAGGGCTGTTAATCTAAAATTAGTTTAATTGCTAATGGGTCAATCAGTTCATTTTAGAGAAAATGCTTGAGAATAGCCTTCATTAACAGGTCTGTGAAGGTTGAGTAGCTCCTTTCAGTTCCAAATTAGTACACAGCCTCTTTCCATCCTCAAAAAGGCAATTAATCAGATAAACCGGGCGACTGTTGCCTGTTGCTGTGCCACTGCTTCTCTAAAGCACAAGACAAATGTGCGGTACAGTACAAGGACAAAAAAGTGATCTAGTTCATCGTTTTCAATATAAAAACACTATGTGTGAGTTTTTGAGCCTTGAGGTACATACAGAATACAGTTACAGAAGTGCTTGAAAACCACAATGGTAAGTGAGGTAATGAGGTTTTGAAAACCCCAGCTTATAGTATCAATGGGAAATTTGTCAGTCGTAATCAAAACTAAAAGTTGTTATGCTTATATAAGCACCTAATATTCCAGTGGCCTTGTTTTGTCTTTCTTTCACTTTCACAACATATTTGAGGATTTGAGGATGAAAGATTTATTTAGGTTCAATAATCACTTCACAATATAGAGGATAAAGAGGGCCAACACAAGACACAGCAACTAGGATCAATAGTTTTCAAGCATGTTGTGAGATATCACCACCTGAGGACTGTTTGTACTGGATTTTACTCTACTTCTCAGCACTATGGAGGCTTGTAAAATTTGAAGGTTGCACCATTCCTCCTTGGCATTCTCTGAAAACAGGAAAAACAAAGTTTTCAGTTAAACGTCTATAAATGTAATCTGTTTTTCATCATGACAGGACATTACCACATCCAAGTTCACAACGGTTCTTGCTTTTAATTGTTTATTAACATTCTCTTTTACTTTCATTTGCTTTGGGTGTGTTATGTCATCTAAAACACATGCACATGACATTTCTTTTTTCTTGCTTCTGTGTCTGTAATATTGACTCAGTAACATGCTTCCCAAACATTTGTGTTTATTCACAGTACAGGAACAGACTGCTCTTGTGACGAGAGATCCTGTTTCTATGAACACTAGTAGATGTTAGTATGAGATTGTAATCAAGAGCAGTGGCAAGAATCAGCTTGCAAGAACTCTTCTGAATTGGAGTTTATTGTCTTGTTTTATCACATGGAAGATCTGAGCTTCTTTGTGTACACACAAACAAATATTCACTTTGCTTCTGTGTTTGTTAAGAGTTAAAAATGGCACGTTGTGGTGAGGTTGGGTTGGGTTGGTTTAGTGGCGTCAGGAACTGGTACAAACATGCAAAGCAGCATAAAAAGACTGTTTTCCTGTTAGAATAACATCAGTTTTTTTAAGACTTAAAGGGACAGTGCATCCAAAAATGAAAATTTGGTCATCAGTTACTGTGGCTTTCTTTCTTCTGTTAAACACAAAATATGATATTTTGACATTTTTTCCATACAATGAAAGTTAAAAGCATCTGACACTTTGAATATATTTAAAATGTCATTTATTCCTGTGGTTTCAAAGCACATTTTTAGCATAATTACTCCAGTCTCGTGCTCATTCAGAAATGATTCTGATATTTTGATTTGCTGCTCAAAAAACATTTTATTGTGTTGAAAACAGCGGAGTAGAATTTTTTTCAGTTTTCTTTGATGAATAGAAAGTTCAGAAGAACAGCATTTATCTGAAATACAAATCTTTTGTAATATTATAAATGTCTTTATCATCACTTTTGATCAATTTAAAGCATTCTTGCTAAATAAAAATATTAATTTCTATCATTTATTTTTTATAAAAATAAAAAATAAAATAAATTATACTGATTCCAAGCTTTTGAATGTATAATGTTACAATGTAAAAAAACTCAACTGTTCTAAATATTGATAATAATAATAAAATAAAAATGTTTCTTGAACAGCAAATCAGCATATTAGAATGATTTCTGAAGGATCATGTGACACTGAAGGCTGGAGTAATGATGCTAAAAATTTAGCTTTGATCACAGGGAAAAAAATAAATTTTAAAATATATTCAAATAGAAAACTGTTACTTTAAATAGAACAAATTTGTCAAAATTGTACTGTTTTTCTTGTACTTTGGATCAAATAAATCTCTTTAAATTATATTTTTGTTTAAGAAACTATCAAATTATATTATGGGCATTTTAATTTAAATATTGTTCATACTTAAAGGCCCCATCTAGTACATTGTAACAACTGTGACAGCCCATGTCCATTTTGTCCTTTTTTATTTCATAATTTTAATAACAAAGGTCAATTGGTCTTTTTCAATTTCAGCCTTTAAAAGCGCTGAAAACCTATGAAGAAACATAATAAACGTCCTTGCAAGTAGAACTGGTAAGTACAAAGCACCTTCTGATGTGTTGTCTGAATGGCAATTAAATAGACTAAATGAATATTTGTACTTGAAAAAAAATGTATATTTAGAGAGAGGATGATTTATAACATGTCATAAAGTCATCCAGCATAAATGCCATTTAAATAATCTGAATATATTTAAGAAATATTTAATAATACTGTACTTGGGCTTTTGACCGGAATGTTAAAAGAATAATTTACTCAAAAATGAAAATTCTGTCATTAATTTTTCTCCCTCACATTGCTTTAAAACCCTAAGACATTTGTTCATATTTTAAGCACAAATTAAGATATTTTTGATGAAAACCAAGAGCCTTCTGATCCTGCACAACAACGCAACTGACACACATTCAAGGCCCAAAAAAGTACTAAAAAAGCTCTTGGATTTCATCAAAAATATCTTATTTTGTGTTCCAAAGATGAACGAAGGTCTTCCGAGTTTTGAATGACACAAGAATGACAGAATTTGGGTGAACTAAATTTATAGAGTTAAAAATGTCTTAGAATACAAGGGATGAAATCATGTTTTACTGAATGAAACTAATAAAGACAATTGCTCTTCGTAAACTGGTTAAGTATGACACACACAAAAAACCATCAAAAATGAATAAAACCACCCTTAGGACACAAATACTTAGCTAGTGCATAGTAAATTTATAGTATTGTTTCTGCAGTTATAAATTGAATTGTCTTAAAGACAAATAAAGACAATAATGTATTCTTGGCTTGTATTATGCAGTTTTAAAACTACATAGCCTTATTGCATTATGTGATGTTTTAAGGCATATTATGTACCTTTTCAATCATTATTTGAAGCAGTTTTGAATATAGAACAGTTTTTTTGGTTCTGAGAAAGAACAGAATGCTTTGTAATTTCACAGGTGTACAAAAAAACTTGGAAGGTGCCTCAGGCAACAATGTCAAAGCAATTAATTTTATTCCTTATCACTTGTCCTCCTAAAAGACCTCTTTGGGAACAAAAGTAAAACAGAAAAGAAATTGTCACCCTCGAAAAAGTGTCCAATTCATTCAATAAAGCCTCTTATTGCCATTTTGTCTCAAACTACATGCTGTCAGAATGATTGAGTGTTTCACAATTATGCTCTTGCAGTTGACCACCTTTGATCATGCCATTTTGTTTTTGTTTTACCTTGTTTTCCAGGGTAGTATGTAAGATATTAACCACTGAAGGTTTAGTATGCTTCAAATGTTATTGTATTTTAACTGAATGCATTTGTGTGGGGTGTGGGGGGTTGGTGGGTGTACTCACGCATTCTCCTCTAAACTATGCAAGAAGTTGTCGATCTGTTCTTTAGGAATTTCTCCATCCAGATGGGCCAAGTATGTGTACAGACTCTGAAATGTGTCGAAAGGAATCTGGGCCGCACCACCCTCAGGGTCCTCTGTGAGTATTTCACACGCATGTTTCAAAGCACTTGTGATGGTCTGTGGAAACAGTACAGACATTCTTTCAAAAACATACACTTTAGTGAAACTTTAAATATATTATGTCTATCATTGTGAATATAATTGTATTTGTGAATCTTTAGAAAACCTTTGAAACCATGTAAAATCCAACACTGCCATCTAGAGCCAGTACATAGAACTACATTTACAACATCTCAAAGGAAGCCACTGCCACAAAATGTCATAAAAGGAATAGTTCACCCAAAAATAAATTTATACAATTTATTAATAAATCTACTCACCCTCAGGGCATCTAAGATGTAGATGAGTTTGTTTCTTCATCAGAATATAACTGAATTTAGCATTACATCACTTGCTCACCAATGGATCCTCTGCAGTGAATGGGTGCCGTCAGAATGTGAACAGCTAATAAAAACAACAAGTAATCCACATGCCTCAAGTCCATCATTTAATGTCTTGTGAAATTAAAAGCTGCATGTTTGAAATATACAAATCCATCATTAAAGGATTAGTTAACTTTCAGAACAAAAATGTACAGATAATGTACTCATCCCTTGTCATCCAAGGTGTCTTTCTTTCGTCAGTCGTAAAAAAATTATGTGTTTTGAGGAAAACGTTTCAGGATTTCTCTCCATATAATGGACTTCTATGGCACAGTTTAAATCCAGCTTCAAAGGGCTCTAAACGATCCCAGCCGAGGAAGAAGGGTCTTATCTAGAGAAACGATCGGTTATTTTCTAAACAAATTGACAATTTATATACTTTTTAACCTCAAATGCTCGTCTCATCTCTGTGATGCACATGTGTAGTCTGTCTATTCGTTTGGAAAATAACCAATCGTTTCGCTAGATAAGACCCTTCTTCCTCGGTTGGGATCGTTTAGAGCCCTTTGAAGCTGGATTTAAACTGCATTTTGGAAGTTCAAACTTGGGGGCATCGTACATATCCATTATATGAAGACAAATCCTGAAATGTTTTCCTCAACAAATTTCTTCACGACTGAAGAAAGAAAGACATGAACATCTTGGATGACAAGGGGGTGAGTACATTATTTGTGAATTTTTGCTCTGGAAGTGAACTAATCCTTTAAGGCATTTTAACTTTAAACTGTTGATTCTGTAACTCCACAATTATGGATTATGGTCTCTTATTTTTGCTAGAAATTGTTGTTTAAATGCCTTAATGGTAGACTGGAGTCCCATAGATTATTTATGGGTTACTGTAATGCATTTATTAGCTGTTCGGACTCTCATTCTGACAGCACCCATTCACTGCAGACAATCCGTTGGTGAGCAGTTGATGTAATGCTACATTTTTTACGATTTTTATCTTGGTTTGAGGGTGAGTACATTTCCAACAAATTCTCATTTGTGGATAAACAATTCCTTTAATGCACTGTTAAATACACAGTTAGATATTTATATCTACTTACCCCTCCCAATGCACTGCATCCTAAAGCAAAAAACTGCATCCAGTTGATATTTTCATCGAAGTTCCCAAGAGCAAGAATTGTGTCAAGCTGTTCAATAGGCAAGCGCTGGTCTTTCCACTTCTGAAGAAGCTGCTCTTTTGTAATGATTTCTTTAGGTGTGAACTACAGGCGAGAAAAAAAATCATAAATATTCATAAATATCTGCTGTACTGTGTATAAAACATACAAAAGAGGTGCAGTGGATCACACACGTGTTGATGAAGGCTCTTTAGAAGGCCTGGTGTAAGTCCTGTGTCTGTTTTCTGAGTTGCCACTGGCATTTCCAACCTCTCCTTGACTGGTAGGTCCTGACCTTTTGATAATGCTGAAAAATAGCTGAAAGAGAAGCAGATTTATTGATGCTATTTGTCATACTATATTATATTTCCATTGTTTTATAAAGCATATTATATGTGACCCTGGACCACAAAACCAGTCTTAAGTGGAACGGATATATTTGTAGCAATAGCCAAAAATACATTGTACGGGTCAAAATTATTGATTTTTCTTTTATGCCAAAAATAGATCATGTTCCATGAAAATATTTTGTACATTTACTACTGTAAATATATCAAAACTTATTTTTTTCTTAGTATTATGCATTGCTAAGAGCTTAGACAACTGTAAAGGTGATTTTCTCAATATTTAGATTTTCTGCACCCTCATATTCCAGCTTTTCAAATAGCTAGCCAAATATTGTCCTATCCCAATGGAAAGCTTATTATTAAGCTTATTCAGCTTTCAGATGATTTATACATCTCAATTTAAAAAAAATGTATGACTGGTTTCGTGGTCCAAAATCACATATATAATACAATCTGATGCATTATCATAGTATACTTACTCAGATGCCCATTGCAGCACATCATGTGGCTGTGTCTTGATTGCAGCTTTTGTAAACTGCTTTAAAATATCAGGCAGCTCTGGAGGGATGTTGATCTGCTGGGCGCAGTACATGGTTTCAGGAGGAGGCATCACTTTAGGTTGTGTTTTAGAATATGACAGAAGATAAATACAAAGAGCACAAAAAGGACATTAGACAGTCAGAATATAATTCAATGCAATACCGAAAATGGCTCAGTCAGCAATTTTTCCAGGCCACTTACCAGCTACACATGACTAGAAAATTGTGTTACTGCGTTCAAGAAAACTAAATAGCATTTAGTCTAAGCACACAGAAGAACCTACCGTTTTAAGGTAATTTTAAATACAGAGTTGTAGTTAAATCCTTCTTTATAGCTAAATATAATCTAATATAAACGTATAGTGTACGTTTATATATGGTACTTTATATGTATGCTATATTGTATAATAAATATTATTTTGTCATGTTATAAGACAGCAGCGACTTGCATCTGTGTTTTTCATAGCAACGAGTTGTTTGTAAGCATCGCATAGAAACCAAAACGAGCTCCGAGGTCTGATTGGACGATGCCATCAAAGAAGGCGTAGACTAGAGCATGCGTTGCCATGTCCACTGATTTCAAGTCTCTTGTTTTTTCCACTTATAAATAGCAGGTGGATGGTTGATTATTTATATATATATATATATATATATAAAGGTGTTTGAGTTTGCTATTGCTTGGCTTCTAATCCAATGATGCGCTAATCTGATGCTTTTTGCTCGCAAGACGTATGAGAGATGTAGACTGTATGAAAAACTATTCATGTTATTACTATGTTAATATTTTGTGAAAGCAAAAATAACAATTGAAAATACATTATTTTGAAAAGTTTACCCTCCATTACTTAATGTTTTATTGGCTAATATTTTAAAACAATTGCTTATTTTGGTTGTTTTGTTTTAAATTAGTTGCTTTCTCTGGTGATATCTGGCAACAGCGATAAACGAAACTGTTCCGTTCACGTCTAAGTTTGTTTAAAATCTACACCTAAACTTTTTTTCGTTTAGTGTACTTTTAAAAATACTTTTAATCGTCTTATACAGACATAGCAAACCGTTAAGGTATGGCTGATGGCAAAGTTTCATGTGCTTGTTTCATGAGCACAAGATTTGGACTTCCGAGAAAGTACAGTCCGCGTTTATAGCTTAAAGGTCGTCTGAAGGTGCATGCTGTAGATGTGTTCAGCTGTATTTGTGTTACAGTTTTCTTAGCCTAACTTTATACCATCTGACTTTGCAGAACTATGGATGTTCAAAAGTATTTGGCACGCATCGGCTGTTCGGGTCCATGTCCTCCGACACTGGAGACGTTGCGATACATTCACCTGAATCACTTAATGACAGTTCCCTTTGAGAATCTCACTATTCATACAGGAGAGCGGGTCAAGCTTGAGTTGCCACTTTTATATGAAAAAATTGTCGTCAAGCGTCGTGGAGGATTCTGCTATGAGAATAATGGTCTCTTCTCGTGGCTTCTATCTCAGATGGGCTTCGACGTGACTATTCTCTCCGCGCAGGTCAGGAATCGGTTCACCGGTGCTTACGGACCGCCGTTTGACCACTTCATCATGATGGTGAAGCTGGATGAACACAGGTGGCTTTGTGATATAGGTTTCGGATCCGGATTCCAGCTCCCTCTCTCTCTTGAGACAGACGGTCCTCAAGTCCAGAGCCACGGAGCGTATCGCCTCAGATCTCAGGGAGACTTAATTTTCATGGAAATGAAATTTGAGGCTGAAGTATCAGGGATTGGAGAAGAAACTTGGACGGAACTGTACAAATTCACCCTAGAGCCACGTAAAAGAGACGATTTCAGAACCATGTGTGATTACCATCAGAGTTCTGCTAGCTCGATTTTCTTCTGCAAGTCTCTGTGTTCACTCTTACTGCCCACTGGAAGAATCACAATCATGGGCCGCAGACTGATTATAACTAGTTTGTCCTCAGTGGATGGACAGCAAGCTACAAAAACCACTACTGATCTTTCAGATGAAGAAATCACAGAGATCTTAAAAGAAAAGTTTGGAATTGTTCTTTATTCTCCACTAACTCCAAAAGATGTTGAGATTGTACCACCACCAGTTACTTATTAAGGGATTGTTTATTTTGTTGGGTCTCTTTTTTTTCCCATTAAACACACAAGGAAGTATTTAATTATAAATTAAATTACTTTGTACTCTTGTTGTATATAACATTACTCAGGGTATGAATGTAGACTATTTGTAATCATTTAACTGTTAAAAGTTGTTCCCTGAAGTGCCTTTTCCAATTAGTAACAATGTTTTTTTTTTAAAAAAACATTAGACAAATTATATCTAAGTGCAAATAAATCAGTGACATTTTGAAATGAAATGGGGTCACAGAAGTTTTGTTGATGTGTTAAGAAAATGCATATAACTTTAGGAAAAGGTATATCAGCATTTATTAATATTTATAGTGTATTCTTTTATTTTTTGTTAGTTGTAATTTTTTTTTTGCATAATTTAAAAATAGTCATTAAATGTAATACTTATATTAGTCAAGCCAGCATTCTGTTTTTCTAAGCTTTTCATAAGCTTTATTTAAATGACCAAAAACAATGTTTAGTTTTAGTTTTAAATAATGTTTTTCAAGTCATTGTTTACGTATACACTACCAGTCAAAAGTTTTTGAATAGTAAGGTTTTTTTTTGTTTTGTTTTTTTGAAGAAGTAATTTTGCTCGCCAAGCGTGTATTTATTTAATCCAAGTACAGCAAAAACAGTAACATTTTGAAATATTTTTACTATTTAAAATAACCTTTTTCTATTTTAATATATTTAAAAATATATTTTACAATTTCTTCCTGTGATTTCAAAGCTGAATTTTTTTTAGCTTCATTACTCCAGTCACATGATCCTTCAGAAATCATTCTAATATTCTGATTTGCTGCTCACAAAAACATTTATTATTATTATTATGTTGAAAGCAGTTGAGTAGAATTTGTCAGGTTACATTGATGAATAGAAAGTTGAGAAGAACAGCATTTATCTTTATCATCACTTTTGATAAATTTAAAGCATCCTTGCTAAAGAAAAGTATTAATTTCTATAATAAAATGTGTCTGTGTATATATATATATATATACTGACTCTATTTTACTCTTTTTAATGGTATAGTGTATAAATGTTACAAAGCTTTTTATTTCAGATAAATGCTGATCTTTGGATCTTTCTATTGATCAAAGAATCCTGAAACAAATGTAGTCAACAGTTTTAAATATTGATCATAATAATAATAAAACGTCTGAAGGGTCATGTGACACTGAAGACTAGAGTAATGATGCAGAAAATGTAGCTTTGATCACCAGAATAAATTTCATTTTAAAATATATTTTAATACAGATATTTTAAACAGTAAAAATAATTATCAATATGTCTGATTTTGCTATTTGTATTTTGGATCAAGAAGCCTAAATGCAGGCATGGTGAGCAGAAGAGACTTCTCTAAAAAAAAAACATTAAAAACATTACGGTTCAAAAACTTTTGACTGGTAGTGTATAAAAGGTAATATCTTATTAGTAGTAGATCAACAACTAGAGAGAATGTAAGATTGTTTATTCATATTACTTTTTGCAAAAACGTTTTGAAATGTTTACAAGTCGCTGAGAAGTTTGTCCCCACAGACTTGCCGTAGCAGAGCGCTGTTCTCAATAAGAAAAATGCCAAATCTTGGGAAAATAGCGAAGGTAAAAAAACAAATACGTTTTTCATTACATAAATTCAATTTATGAAAGTACAGTTGTATTTTGTATAATAAGAAACCTGAGATTATACGGCAAAGCTTTTATCTTGAGGATGTACATCTCAGCGCATGGAGCAGCAGTGATGTAACAGCTATGCTAACTGGAGCTTATTAACCAGATAGTGTTTTTGTATTTATATATTTAACCGGCTTATATCTAGTCATTGTTTTATTTTGCCTAATTATTTTATAATATTGTCGTTTTCTCGTGTATTAAATTATGTCTGTAGTTCTCTTCTAAGAGTGATGTGCCTCATTTTGAATGATTTGAAACTGATGTTTTTGCGCAACTCATAAGCCTGGTTGCTTATTTCTGCTCCCTTGTAATGCTCTTTGGTCAGTAGTCCAGTACTCGTACGTAATACATCATTTGCTTTGTTTCTAAGGTTATTGTTACACGTTTCATGTTTGTTTTCTCTGCCCTGCTTTGTTAAGGTGGTGCTGCCTGTGTCAGTGCCCGGAGCCCTCGGCCTGATGTCTGCCACTGTTTTTGCTGCAAGCGAAGCCAAAGAAAATAACACCACCCTGATGACTGATGAGGTACTTCCTGTGCACAGTGTTTTAAACTGGTGTGAGGTAGAATGAGGTGGTCACTTCCATTATGTTGAAGGGTTTTTCACCCCTTATATATTTTTCAGCTTTCACTCTATGACACACCTGAGCCCCAGCTGAGGTACGAGGAGCCAGAAGTTGGTCATGTTGAACAGGGTGTAGCGTCCCTGAGAAAGACAGTGGAACCTTATCTTTCATGGTGTCAGGTATGCTGTTGTACTGACAGAATGCAGTGAAATTTTTTAAAAAAGAATGTTTTACTTTTATAGATGCAGAATTCAGTTAATACAATGTACTTAAAAGGGACAGTTCGCCCAAAAAGGAAACTTCTGTCATTAATTACTCACCGTCATGTTGTTCCAAACCTGTAAAACCTTCATTCGTCTTCGGAACACATTTGAAAATATTTTTGATGAAATCCGAGAGCTTTCTGACCCTGCATAGACAGCAACTCAGCTGCCACGTTCAAGGCCCAGAAAAGTAGTAAGGGACATTGATAAAATAGTCCATGTTACATCAGTGGTTGTCTACAATGAAGAAGCAGCACCACAAGCATCTTAATTTGTTTTCCAAAGATGAATGAAGGTCTTACAGCTTAATTAATTTTCATTTTTCGGTGAACTATCCCTTTAACGCAGACATCTTTTATACATTAAACTAAATATTATGATAATGTATAAAATGTATATAGTTTTCATGATTTCTTTATGATTCTTGGCCACCTCCAGGACAAGACACAGTTTGCCATGGAGAAAGTACAGGCAAGTTATGTTGTCATTTCTAGCCACTTCACAATTATTATTCTTATAATTTATGACTGTGATAATACATTACTGAATTAATCAGTAATATTAACAACCTTAATGTTTTTCTCTTTCAATCACAGTCTTACTACAAGATACTTGAGCCTGGTGTGAATACCACCCAAAGTATTGTAAAAGGTACCGACACAAACACATAATCATCTCTAAAAGCCGTTTTCCATCTTTAATGCCACAAATGACTCCTGTTATTAAATTTAGAACACAGATACAGATTTTTTTTGTGGTTAGCAGACAATGAGAGTTTTCAAGTAGCAGTCTATGGAACCCATGGAATTGAGGTTACATTTCAAAAGCCTTTATTCTCGTAGTTCTAATAAGAAGAATCAACTTGTCATTCTCTCTTTTCGGCTCAGAATCAGAGTTTATGTCCCACGCTTCTGGCTTTTTTACCCTCAGAATGGACAAACTCCCTATTTTTAAGGTTAAATCGAGTTATAAAGTCTGAAATACGAGATATAAACTTCCATTTGCTAAAATTGTTTTGAGATAAATTGTGAGATGAAAAAATATAAAATGTTACATTTAGGTAGTATTTCATGCTGTAACTGTAAGGCTAATATGTCCCTTATGAACTGCATATGTGAATATTATGTAGACCTATTTATTTAAATCAAATTTATGCTTTAAAAGCAGGATAATCACAGCAGGTTTCATCCATGTCCATTTAAATGTCTGTGTTTAACTTCAAATGGCATCTTTGATGGCAGTATTCTCTAAAAAAGGTTTGCATTCTGATTCTGACATCCAAAGGCACAACGTTTTTTTCTTATTCCATTTATATATTTTAATTTACTTAATTTATCTATATTTGTTTGTTTTTATGTTTTTTTTTAAATCAGTTTTCATTCTAAATATTTCAATGTATATGTGTAACAGCCCTTCTTTTTTTTTTTTTTTCCTCAGATGTGTATGTGTTTTTGAATGACCCTCCATCTGATTTCTACACCAGCGTGGGTATTATAGGATTCTCTGGAATTCTGGGACTTTATTTAGCAAAAGGTATGATTCTTACTTCTTTACTCCAATAATATTAATTCAGTTTTGATCATAAGGTCTCTGACCTCTAACATCTGTGTTGTGTTATTATTAGTGCTGTCAGTCGATGATAAAAAAAATTAATCATGATTAATCCCACCTAACATTCGTTTTACTGTTAGATTGCAATAATTTCACATTCAATCCTCAAATTAACGTAACATAAAGACATATTTTTAATATTTGTTAAATATGTTTTTAAGAGTGAAGTGTCAGTGATACCAATATTACTGATATCTCTAGGAGGATGTCTCTTTTCCCTAATATTTAACCATTGACTATAGCCATTGAACACTACAATGTATTTTAGAGCTATCAATTTTACTATTTATTAGACTTTGAAAAACATCAAGTGAACTTAAAACAATTTTCACATAAACCCATTATTTGTCTGTGCCCTTCAGCAAGAAGGAAATACACAGAAATTGAATAATGTTATCAAACACTAAATGAAGAGTTTGGTTCCAAAACGCTATAATTCAATTTTGATTAATTTGAGTAAAAATGTGTTTCCGTGACCAAGAAAGTGGCAAGATGAAAACCACTATTTTCTGTTTTAAACGTTCACATAACATCTTTAGGTTATAACTACATTAAAAATCCAAATCCAGATTTTGATTTTCAAAGATTTATGAACTGAATAGTTTTCCCCAAAATGCAATAAATCCAGCAGGGCTCTGCTGCATTAAACGTATTTTCATGTGTTTAATGAGGCTCAAAGGGTTGTTTGCGTGCAATCAAATTCATAAATTAATGTTGAGATTAATGTTTTAAATATAAATCTGGTCGGTATATATATACAATTTAGAATATAGAAATATTAAATGATTTAAATTACTAAAAAATACGATCAAAATGAAACCAATACTGCCAGTAGGTGGCGTCAAGTCACTTATTTAATTACTACATTCATTTCATTCGTTTGAACGGCTGATTCATTGGGGATTAAGCAAGTGACTGTCTTTATGAATGGGAAATTTACTCACTAGATTAGTTTAAAATCGCAGGTTCATTCATAAAAGAAACACCGCTGTGTTTGAATGGAGATGCGCAGCGGCTCAGTTGTGACTTTTTCAAACTATTTTTCACAAAGAAATAGAGCAAAATCAGGCAATAGTGTTATAGTCAGACAATGTAAGTAACTTAATATTACCTTCTTGTTTATTTAACTGTTGTATTAAATCTTATTTACAAACTCCCTTAAAAATCATTAAAAACTGGCACTCACAAAGTTATGGCTTATTTTCTTAGGTTCATCAATGCAGTCAAAATTGTTCTTTTTGTTTGTTTGTTGATCCCAAAGTACAAAGTAGATGAGGAAAACTAGGATGCCGGGTGTATTCTAAGCACCGCCTTTACTGTTTACGATGCGTAGAATGGTGCACTGTGATTGGTTGAGCGGATTTATTGCATTTTGCAGAGAAAGGAGACCGGCGTTTGTCACGGTTTGAAAAAAAAAAAGGGAGAAAACATGACAGACTACCACGCTGGATATCGCATTTTGTGTAAAATTAAACAAGACTTTTCATTACCGACCAGATACAACACTGATGTTGACAGGAACTCCATTGTTTTAATGTTTATTGAATTTTGGAATCAAACACTTCAAACACTAGTGTTTTTAGTCCATTCAGTCCCTAAAGCTATAATTGTTACTGATTTCCCCTTTTTTGTTCTTTAATTAACACACATCACAACAGCTGGGTTATTAGGTTGTTTTGGCTGTTGGCTTAGGTTTTTCTGTTTGATATGGTCGTAAAGACAGTCTGCGACTAAATAAATGCGCTACTTTTCAAGAAAAATTTGACAGAAGCAGCAGTTGTGAGTGGGGCGGCAAACAACTATTAACAACTATTTTTGATCTCTTCGTTCTGTTGTGTCCCGACAGGCAGCAGAGTCAAGAGGCTGATGTTCCCCACTGGGCTGATGGCTCTGAGCGCCTCCATGTTCTACCCACAGCATGCCGCCTCCGTTGCCAGGGCAAGTTTACAGTTCTTTCTGTTCTGATGGACAGAGTCTTTTGCTGTTCCTCAGCAGGCCGTCCAGTACAGACAACAATAACTGAGGTTTTGAATAATGTGGAATCAACTACTGTACTTGTGTCCTGGGATATTAACAGCACTTGTCTGGAGGAAATGCAGTCTGTGAATTGTGTGTTCAGATAATCAGGGTTCCTTCCTCTTTTGTCCTGTGTGGCCGTCCGTAAGTGCAAAACTAGAAAGTGGAGGGGTATTTTAAGAATTTTTCCACGGATAAGCTCAGTCATATAAAGTGAATAATGGGCTACTCCCTGCCTCACAGGAATAGCACTGAAAATCATATGAGGACTAATGAGCATGTTTTAATATTATACAATGTTTTTAGTAAAGATGTTACTTTATTGATGATGGGTAATATGAATGACTGTTGTTGTTGTTTTTTATAGACCACAAAACACTACATATTTTCCTGGGGTTCGGAAGGACGTGTTGTTTTGGAAGAGCTGTTGAGAGGGAAATCATCATCCAAGGACAAAGTAAGGAGAAATTTGATACTTGGCACAGTGTTGTGCTATTTCTTTCTTCTTCCAAGACAGAGTGCATACAGTGCCAAAGTCTAGAGCAGATTCACTCCAAATGAAAGGTTTAAATGAAAAGGTTATATTGCCTTTAACTAAAAACTCTATTGCACAATAAGGAAAAAAAATCACAAACACAGAAATTTTAAAAAGTTTAGGGTCGGTTAGATTTTTATGTTTGTGAAAAAATCTTATGAACCAAAGCTGCCCATAACTGATTAAAAATACAGTAAAATGGTCATTTTGTGACATCATTTAAAATGACTGTTTTCTATTTTGATATACTTTCAAATGTAATTTAGTTTTTTGGCAGTCATCAATGTCACATGTTTCAGATTCAGAAATCATTCTAATATGCTAATTTGCTTCAGTGTTAAAAATAGTTGTGCTTTTGATTAGTTTGACACATACACCAGTCAAAAGTTTTTGAACAGCAAGATTTTTAATGTTTTTTAAATAAGTATCTTCTGCTCTCCAAGGTTGCATTTACTTGATCCAAAATACAACAAAAACAGTAAAAATGTTAAACATTTGTTTGTATTTGTTTTCTATTTGAATACATTTCTATTTGGATATATATTGGAAATATATTTAAAACTGTTGAGTACATTTTTTTTCAGGATCCTTTGAATAGAAAGATCCAAATAAGAAGTTTTTGTAACATTATACACTATACCATTAAAAAGCTTGGAGTCAGTGTAATTTATTTTGGGAGGGGGGTGAGAAATTATAGAAATTAATTATTTTTTTTTAGCAAGGAAGCTTTAACTTGATCAAAGACGTTTATAATGTTAAAAAAAAGTTTCTATTTCAGATTAATGCTGTTCTTCTTAACGTTCTACTTATCAAAGAAACCTGAAAACAAATTTCTCAGCTGTTTTCAATATAATAATAATTGTTTTTGAGCAGCAAATCAGAATATTAGAATGATTTTTGAAGGATCATGTGACTAATAATGCAGACAAGTTGCTAATAATGAATGTGAGTAATAATGCTAAAAATTCTGATTTGAAATCAAAGTTCTTTAAAAAAAAAAAAAAAAAAAAACACTTTTGACTAGTAGTGTGTATTTAACATTAAGATCATCTTAGAATTTGTAGCATAAACACTTTTGCTTCTTTGTAACCTTTTATCTTTTTCTTTCCAGGTTGAGAAGACACAGAAAACAGACAGTCAAAAATCAAGTTGAGACAAAGCAGTAAGTTTTAATGAGGAGTTGCTGCTTTGCACCTGGATTCTGTTCTCTTATCAATGCACTGATCAGTTTGGAATTTGCTACATTATGATGTCGGCCATGTTTACTGGAACTGTATATTTAACTATGTGTTTTCTGTGCACTATATAAATTCACTTTTGTACAGAAATGTACATTGCAGCAGTAAGCATTTGGACCAATGTGAAAAAAAGACCGCTCCATGCCTGAATTGCACTGTGAAATATTCAGACATTTTTCAACTTTCAATGTTCCCCACACCAGAGTTAGCATTGCATTCTCTAGAAGTTTTCTTGTGTCACTATACAAGGATCAAATGTCAAACTTGCATATGTTTTTATAATCTTCACACATTTATGATTTCACAAACCGTATTAATAATAGTCTGCCCCATGTAACATAAACCTAGTCTGGGCATAAACAGACATTCTGCAAAGTATAGTATTCTCAAGGATAGTTATACAATCCATTCTGTGTTCATTCACTACACAGTGCATAGAGTAGTCTGTGTTTTACCCATGTATCACTATGACTGGAAGGAAAGCCTGAAGGTGGTAACTTATGCATGTGATCAAATACAAGACATCACTTTTTCGTTTCCTTTTTTTTTTTTTTTTAATGCATTACATTGGATACAAATTAAGGACTATTGATAAAATAATCTGATATACAAACTACAGAGTATGAAATAAGCACTACTTCATTTCAGAGTAAACTGCTGTGTATTAATATGATTAATACCCACAGAGTATTTAAGTATTTTATGTAAAGATGATTAAAGCGTTATTTAAACTGAGAAAAGGCTGCGAGCCATTCCTAGTCCCTCCTTGAACACTGGAACTTCGGGCCAGCTCACTCTTCGGCAGACATTTTCAGGAGATTCTTCTTATCGATCCTGAAAAGTCGCCATCCCTCCTGCAGCGAAAGGTCGGAAGCCCCGCGTCGTTTGTAAAAGTCTATGGATGCCTTGTTGGACTCAGCCACGATGAAATGCATGCTGCTGCACCGATTCTTCACCGCTGTCTGGAGGTGGAAACAGTTAACCGTTTATGGTTGCATCTGGATGTGCATAAAATCATTTAAAGAAAAAAATTTTTTTTTTTTTTTAGGAATTCTCTTCTGCTCACCAAGCGTGCATTTATTTGATCAAAAATACAGCAAAAGCAGTAATATTTTTAAATATTTTTACTATTTAAAAGAACTATTTGAATATATTTTAAAATGTAATTTATTCCTGTGATCAAAGCTAAATTTTCAGCATCATTACTCGTCTTTAGAGTCATGACCCTTCAGGGGGTTATAGAAATAATACTTTTATTTAGTAATAATACTTTGCTTTAACTTGATCAAAAGTGATAAGGACATACATTTCTATTTCAGATAAATGCTGTTCTACTTTCTGTTCATTAAAGAAACCTGAAAAAAATTATACTCGGCTTAGAATGATTTTAAAATATATTCAAATAGAAGAGTTATTTTAAATAGTAAAAAATATTTCCTTTTTTTTTTTTTTTTGACTGGTAGTGTACATTTCTGTGGTCTATTTTGAGTGTGATACTACTTCCTTGTTACTGTCGTGTCAGCAACTACAGTTTTGTATCCATTTTTGTCTTTAATGATGCAAACTGCAACGAATGTAAACAGGATGACTTACATCACTGAGGATTTTCAGGATTTCAGACCCAATTCCAAAACCTGCATAGCATGAAATTGGTCAATGGAATTTAGGAAATATGGTTTATAAGAGACATCTTAATAACAAACCCTTACCTCTGTACTCTTTCATTACGTAGAAATCTTCAAGATACAGAAGTTTGCCAATCCAAGGGTCGTAGGTGAAGTAGTACATGGCAAATCCAATCACAGAATAACCTATAAGTGAACACCTTGGTGATTTTTATATATATACACACAATTGCATTACTTAATTGCTTGTTAATGAAAGTGCTATGTGTATGAGTGTTTTTAGAAACAAAAATACAAACTATAAACAGTCTGTTCAGTTATTCAACAGGTTAAAGTAAAGATCTCGATGGTTTTACCCTCGACTTTCTGATGCTCTCTTGACACGTCTGCGACCACGCAGTGGTAAAACGGGTGGTTTCCGAATCCGTCCTCGAGCAGATCTAAACAAAACTTTTGCCGTCATTTCGGGCCAACTATTGATCAGATTTCACATCTGACATATTATGCAAGCTTACCTTTCTCAGTTAATATAACTTGGTCTTCCATTTCTTCATACTTAGCGAGTTCCTTTAGAAAACAGGAAGGAAAGATGCTATTTGAACTTGAACTTGGTTGAACATCAAGTTCTGAACATCAAGGCGGTGGGCCTCGAGCTTGTTTTCATACAGGGTCATATTTGGATACTCTATCTTTATGTCATGAAACTGTTTTAAAATTATTTAACATTAATATAAAAATCATAACAAGTGTGATATTAACTTTTAATATAATTACATAAGACATTAACTCTTTTTAAACTATAAGTATGCACTTTTTAAAACTTTCGACCGCATAAATATAAACATGCATATAAACCAGTGTGAAATCTACCTTTATGAGTCGCAATATGTCAGGCACGTCTTTTGGCTCCGCTTTACGCAAATTAAAATGGGCCATTTTCTTCTTTTACTTTTTTTCCCTTTTCTCACTAGTCCTCTATATGTGAAGAGAAGCAAAAGGTGTTTCTTCATTCGCTTCCCAGAAGATTACCCTCCGCTGTCAAGTTTGGGCTTCTCCTGGATGAGACTCGCATGCAGCAGCTAACCCGTCTGTGTTCACCTGGCTGTAGTAAATGTCCTTTGTTTATCAACTCGGGCATATATTTGCCGGTGGGGGAGGGGTTTGGTTCCCATAATAACGTTTTCTCCGATTGCGGACCAATAGCAGCTCTCCATTCGAGCTACGTCATGACGCACCGTTATAATTCGCTCATGCTGGTGCATATAGTGGGATCAAAACATTATAGGAATGAATGTTTTCTACTAAAATGTTGTTCGTTTGAAGGACAGTTTTCCTGAATAATGTAGAATATCGTGCCAAATGTTGTTTTAGGAACGTTTTAGCACTTTTGTATGTCGCTGAAACATTTAAAACCTCTAAAACACAACAACCGTAATTACGGTAGAAGTTTGCCGAAGAATAAATATTTTAGTGCGCTTTAAAACTGTTAGTACGGTAGACTAGCAGCGCCTACGTTCCAGGAAGTCAGAATCACTCTCAGAGAAGAAAGCTGTCGTGTATGCAAGAAGTGAGTTGTTGTGTATCTCACGAAATCGTTGTTGTACAATAAAGTGGTGAGCCAAGAACAAGGAAGATGCTTTCGCCACGGTGAGTGTTGCAGCTCTGTCTTGCATCACGCATTTGTTGTGAACACATCACATCATGCATGGAGGTTTCCAGACCAGCCTGGTCTCTCAGTTGAAGCCTCTTCTACATTTTTAGTTAAAGGTTACATGCTTAATAAAGTAATGATTTCTCAGTCAGCTTTCTCCTCCCATGTCTTTGTTTTCTGTAAAGGGTCCTGAGGTCTGCATCGTCCTTCATGTGCAGAAGGTTTTCCACGGGTCAAATGTGCCTTCAGGGGAAAGCACCAGATATGGCTGAGGGTAATTATGAATACAGTCAAAAGGTTTAACTCCTAACCCACTCAACACTTTTAACCTAGTCAGTCTAAAGCAATGAAATATTGTCAGTGAGTGTACTAGTTATGTTCCTTTTCATTTAGCATGAATTAGGATGAATGCAGATAAAATGGCACTTAAGTTGAATCATCAATTAGGTAGTATATGACTAAAGTGACCAATAAAATGTCCCACTTTACCTGGATTCATTCTATCTTTACATATATATGCTTATGTTGCATGTACATATTAATGTAATATTGTATTGTGTTTGTGTGTGTGCACAAATATATATATATATATATATATATATATATATATATATATATATATATATATATATATATGGACGTTATCAGCAAATCACTGACAGATATGGCCAGAAATTTAATTGGAAATGCTTGGTACAAAATAAATAATTTAGTAATTCACGTTAAAATATTGTCTAATTACTGTACCACTACCAGTCAAAAGTTTTTGGACAGTATGGTTTTTAGTGTTTTTTAAAGCTTGCATTTATTTGATCCAAAGTACAGCAAAAAAAAAAGCATTTTGAAATAGTTTGTTATTTAAAACAACAGTTTTCTATTTGAATATATTTTAAAACGTAATTTATTCCTGTGATCCAAGCTAAATTTTCAGCATCATTACTCTTTTTATTTCCTTCAGAAATCATTCTAATATGCTGCTCAAGAAACATTTATTATTTTTATAAACAGCTGAGTACATTTTTTTCAGAATTCATTGATAGAAAGATTCAAAGGTCAGCATTTATCTGAAATAAAAAGCTATTGTAACATTATAAACTATACCATTCAAAAGCTTGCAGTCATATTTTTCATGGAATATTTATTTATTTGTTTTGTGAAAGAAATAGAAATTAATACTTTTATTTAGCAAGGATGCTTTAAATTGACCAAAAGTGATGATAAAGAGTCAAGACATTTATAATGTTACAAAATAGTTCTATTTCAGATAAATTCTGTTCTTCTGAACTTTCTATTCAGCAAAGCAACCTAAAAAATTTTACTCAGCTGCTTTCAACATAATAATAATAAATGTTTTTTTAAGGTAGCAAATTAGAATATTAGAATGATTTCTGAAGGATCATGTGGCTGGAGTAATGGAGTAAAATTCAGCTTTGAAATCACAGGAATAAAAAACAGCTATTCTAAATAGTTTTTGCTGTACTTTGGATCAAATAAATGCAGGCTTGTTGAGCAGAAAAGACGTCTTTAAGAAACATTAAAAATCTTACTGTTCCAAAACTTTTGACTGGTAGTGTATAAATATGTATACTCTGTAATCATTACAATAATTTACCATCAGTGTGTGTTCCTAGTCCTGACCCGTTTTTATGTCCCCACAGGAAACACATTTTTACTTGTGAGCAATGGTAAAATGAAAGAACATTTACTCTCTTTGATATTCTCAGACAGCCTCTTTCTGCATGTGGCTTAATAAACACTATCCCGCTTTTATCTCATGATATATGTGCATGTAGTTCTTTGTACTTTGACATCTATTTTTTTTTCTTCAAACACTTTCATTCTGTGAGCAGCTTGTTCATGCAGACTAGTCTTGGTTCCTTTCTAATACACAGTTTCTGCTGCCTAGTATTGTCTGTGCCTCCATATTATATTATGGGGGTGATACAGATGCTGCTATGCTTTTCATTCCAACACTACTTTAGTACATACAGCATGTGATGTCTCAGTTCATCTTCTAAACTCTATTTTCTTCCTTTTTTATTTTCTCAGTTCGCAACAGGCTGAGGGAAATAGTTGGAGCATCCACAAACTGGAAGTATGTTATTGTATTCACAAACACTTACGTCATTTCTGTTATGTCCTTATGTAGTCCTTATGTCACCACTTTGCATAAAATGTTGTATTTTCTCCATTTTGTTGTACAGAGATCATCAGCAAGCACTAGCTGAGCGTACATCACTAAGCCAGTATCTTGCTCAGAGTCAAGAAGAACTTCCTGCGAAGACAATGAAGGATAGTGCAATTGAGGCACATCTTCCTTTGGGTACCCAGTCTGCCTTGAGAGAGAAATACCTCAACTATCATAACAGCGTCAGGTGCTAAAAGACCACCACTTCAGCATAAATTCCTGGTTGTTTATTTGGAAATATCCAACTTTACAACCTGCCATTTTGGAATGTGCTCTGATCTATTTCCTTTTGCTTAAATACCTTTTTCTTAACAGGTTTGGAAGGATTTTGGAGGACTTGGATAGTTTAGCAGGTAATAAATACATCTTAAAAAGAAGGAAAAGAAGGAAAGAACTATTTTGTGTTCCTCAAAGAACATTTCTTAAAAGAATATTTTTTTTTCTGTGTGAAGAACATTTGTGACCCTAGTCCACAAAACCACTCATAAATGTCATTTTTTTTTTTTTAAATTGTAATTTTTTTATACATAAGCTGAATACGTAAGCTTTCTATTGATGTTTGGTTTGCTAGGACAGGACAATATGTGGCTGAGTTACACAATTATTTAAAATAAAAATAAAAATCTAAATATTAAGAAAATCGCCTTTAAAGTTATCCAAATAAAGTTCTTAGCAATGCATATTACTAATCAAAAATTGAGTTTTGATATATTTACAGTAGGACATTTACAAAATATCTACATGGTACATGACCTTTGCTTATTATCCTAATGATTTTTTTAAAATAATTTTGACCCATAAAATGTAATTTTAGCTATTGGTACAAATATTCCCGGTTTTGTGGTCCAGGGTCACATTTTAATAATCTAAAAAATGATGAACCTTTTGTGCAATGAATGGGTTTCATGGATGTTAAGGGTTCTTCATAAATCATAAATGCCAATAAAACCTTTTAGTTGTAGATTATTAGAGCAGTATTGGCTGATCATAAGTCCAGGGTTCCCACGGGTCATGGAATTTCTGGAATATCATGGAATTTTAAATGGTCTATTCCAGACATTGAAAGTCAGGGAATTTTATCATTTTTTTTCCAAGTCATGGAATATCAGGGATTTTTGTTTTTTTGCTTTCAATTTTTGGTTCCGATTTATCAAAATAATTTTGTTCTATACCGTATTTAGTTTTATCGTGTTGTTTCACACATTTTGCATATTGTTATGGTTATGAAACCATAAAAAAAAAAAAATTAATTTAACAGAAAATATGAGAGTGCATTTAAGTAAAAGCTAAAAAAAAGTGTATATGTGTGTTTTGCATTAAAAACGTTTGTGAACAAGTAAATAAAGCTTTCTAATGGATGGATCCATTCATTATAGGTCATGGAAATTCAGCTTTTTAGTCAGTGAAAGTCAGGGAATTTGACATTTGACTTAGAGTGGGAACCCTGTAACTCGTTCTGTCTTATACCATACCATACCATCTCATTCTTGTCTCCTCAGTGCTCATCTGTTACTCTCACACATGGAATAAGGAGCTGAAAAGATCTCCACTGTCTATTGTCACCGCACTAGTGGACAAGATCGGTATTGCTTCTTAAATTAGTCATTTTTTTATTTTTTTGTTCTTGTTATCTAAGTAGTTAAATTGTGTTCTGTTGTTTCACAGACATGAGAAAAAACATCATCTACCCCGACTGTGACATCAAGTTCACAGGTCATGTGACGTGGGTTGGCAAAACCTCAATAGAAGCTAAAATGCACATGTCCCAGGTATTCCTAAAGTCTGTTTATAACACATTTATTATATGTCATATATCATATTTATCATAAACGTGTCAGTGAACTAAAATGAACTATTTTTATAGTATCATGATGGGGCATACAGTGATGTATTAGATGCCACATTTGTAATGGTGGCTCGAGATCCTGAAAACAAAAGGTAACAGTAAACGCATTTACACATATGATTGATACATCTATCATTGCTGTGCTGTTTCTATATATTAATGCATGGGCTGTGTAATGTTTATCCAGGGCAGCTTTTATAAACCCACTAACACTAGAGAGTCCAGAGGAAGAGGCGATTTTTCAACAAGGAGAGAGTGAGTATCACTTTTGTTTGTTTATAATCACAATTTCCAGCCAGACTAATGCTCTTTATATTGATCAGTTAACAAGAAGAGGCGTGTGGAGCTGAGCACAGCCTCTCTTCTGAAAGTGGCTCCTACAGCTGAGGAGAGGACTCTCATTCACAACCTGTTCCTCAACACTTTAGACACACGGTCAGATTATTTAGCATCACTAAACATACAGTTGAAGTCAAAAGTTTACATACACCTGGCGGAATCTGCAAAATGTTAATTATTTTACCAAAATAAGAGGGATCATACAAAATGCATGTTATTTTTTATTTACTACTGACCTGAGTAAGATATTTCACATAAAAGATGTTTACATATAGTCCACAAGAGAAACTAATAGTTGAATTTATAAAAATGACCCTGTTCAAAAGTTTACATACACTTGATTCTTAATACTGTGTTGTTACCTGAATGATCCACATCTGTCTTTTTTTGTTTAGTGATAGTTGTTGAGTCCCATGTTTGTTCTGAACAGATAAACTGCCCACTTAAAAATCCTTCAGGTCCTATAAATTCTTTGGTTTTTCAGCATTTTTTTCCATCACTGATGATCCAGAAGGAAACACGATGCATTAAGAGTTTAAGAATTTAGCATTAAGAATTGGAAGATCAGTGTAAATGTAACTTATTTTGTCTTCTGGGAAACATGCAAGTATCTTCTGTAGCTTCTGAAGGGCAGTACTAAATTAACAAAATACAATATTTACACAAAATAAGAAAAATGTACACATCTTCATTCTGTTCAAAAGTTTTCACCCCTGGCTCTTAATGCATCGTGTTTCCTTCTGAAGCATAAGTGAGTGTTTGAACCTTCTGTAATAGTTATATATGAGTCCCTCAGCTGTCCTCAGTGTGAAAAGATGGATCTCAAAATCATAGTCATTGTTGGAAAGGGTTCAAATACACAAAATGCTGTAAAAAACAAAGAATTTGTAGGACCTGAAGGATTTTTCTGAAAAACAGCAGGCAGTTTAACTGTTCAGAACAAACAAGGGACTCATGAACAACTATCACCAAACAAAAAAAAGACAGCTGTGGATCATTCAGGTAACAATACAGTATTAAGAATCAAGTGTATGTAAACTTTTGAACAAGGCCATTTTTATAAATTCAGCAATTATTTTCTCTTGTGGACTATATGTAAACATCTTTTATGTGAAATATCTTACCCAGGTCAGTAGTAAATAAAAAATAACATGCATTTTGTATGATCTCTCTTATTTTGGTAAAATAATTAACATTTTGCAGATTCTGCAAGGTGTATGTAAACTTTTGACTTCAACTGTAAATAAATCTCTGTCCTTTTGTTTTCATTTTTTGCCAATTTCCTAACAATATTTACCTTCTCCCTATAGAACTGTCAGCTTTCGGGGTCGTATTTTACCACCTAACTCTGTATGGATGGAAGATGCCAAAATGAAAGGGCTTGAGATTTGCCATCCACAAGTACGTGTTTTTTTTTTTTTTTTTTCGCAAAACTTAATCTGATAATGTCAGTTAGTGCATTTGTGTAATGTTTCTTATTCTTTATATAGGAAAGAAATATCTTTAATCGGATATTTGGTGGGTTTTTGATGAGAAAGGCCTATGAACTTGGGTGGGCGAATGCCTGTGCATTTGCGTAAGACATTTACCTTTGTTATCCATTGAATTTAGTGTAAAGAAGTCTTTCATTTGATCACATGGCTGTATTTGTATCTTTCAGTGGATCCAGACCAACGCTGGTGGCTGTAGATGATATCGTATTTCGGAAGCCAGTAGAAATTGGCTCTTTGTTATTGCTGTCCTCACAGGTTTCGAAATTAACTATCAAATACACTAATTTGTAGACATTTTTTTTTTCTTTTTTCAATAATAAAATTGAGTACTGTTCTGTCAGGTTTGTTACACAGAAGGGATGCACATCCAGGTCAGGGTTCACACAGAGGTACTTGACCCATTAACCCGACAACACAGCACCACAAACGTGTTTCACTTCACATTTCGCGCTGAGAAGGATATCCCAGCTGTTGTACCACAGAGCTATGGAGGTCAGATGCAGATTTTTACTAATAGTGTTTCATTATATTTTAATAGTATTACCTGTAACTTAATACCATTGTCGTTTGCAGAGTCTATGCTTTATCTGGATGGAAAGAGGCACTTTGATGAGACCATAAGGAGCCAAGGTTGAGCATTTGGGATGTGCTGATAGGATGAGATTCTTGCCAAAGCTGCAGTGACATGAGAGTGTGTATGCATGGATTCAGCTTTTTTTAGTTGAATTTTTTAGCTCATTTTATATTCACTAAATATTTTATTATTTGCTACATTTTTCATAAATGTAAAATATTGTTTTTCACAATTTTAAACTTACAGTGGGAGAGGAGCATTTAGTAAAATGGTTTTGCTGCGTAAGGTGTTTTTTTATGCAGGCATATGTTGATTGTGGTAATATTAAACCTATTTAGTCATTGAAGTTCATACAAAAATGAAAATTCTGTTATTAATTACTCGTGTTGTTCAAAACCCATAAGACCTTCGTTTATTAAGATACTTTTTATTAAATCCGAGAACTTTCGGACTTTCCATAGACAGCAAGGCAACATCCGAGACCCAGAAAGGTAGTAAGGACATCGTTAAAATACTCCATCAGTGGTTCAACCATGATGTTATGAAATACTTGTGTTCCGAAGATCAACAAAGGTCTTACGGATTTGGAACGACATGGGGGTGTGAAATAATAATAGAATTTTCATTTTTGGGTGAACTATCCCTTTAAGACTTATAACAGACCATTTTTTGTTTGCACTGCAATTCCATTCATGACTTTAAAGACTGATTTTGATTGTACAGGTAGAAATGATGTTTTGTATACTGTTACTAATCTGAATGCAGCCAGAGTGATTCATAAACAACTGGCACCTTGGAAAATGATATGCAGTATATGCACAACCTAAGTCTTGTCTTCCTTCCTTGATAAATTATAGATCAAATTATGAGGGCACTGAATCACCAAAACACTCCAAAAACTTTACCTAACATTTGGTCTAGAGAGCAAAGTATGGATAAGAATCCGGTTTTGCTGTTAAATCTGCATATGTTTCAGAATGCTGATGAATTTTTTTGTATATATACCTGTTTTTGCGTTATGATTATTTTAAATGCAACAAACAACTATGGACATTTGTAAAAGATAGTAGTATGGTCCTAAAAATGTTGTGTAAGAAGTTAACATGCAAAAAAATTGTATGTGAGTGGACATAGGTCCAGGGAGATTAATATGATGCCTTTTGTGTACACACTGCCTGTATCAGAATGACCAAAAAATGACCGGTGAATGGATGCCTTTTTGAACAACGTTCAAAACTACTGTTATTATTTCATGTGTTTTATTTTCATGTATGAGTAATCTTGTTTGTTTCTTATTAACACAGAACCTTAAAGGGTTAGTTTACCCAAAACTGAAAATTCATGTCGTTTGTGTTCCGAAGATAAACAACGGTCTTACAGGTTTAGAATGACATGAGGGTAATTAATGACAGAATTTTCATTTTTGGGTGAACTTACTCTTTAAATATACTTCTTTACATCTGCATTAGTGGACTAACATTTGCCTTATGTGTAATGCACATTTCGTAGGTGTATTCTCTTTTTTTATTTATTTTATGAGCGCAAGTGTCCAATGGTATTTGTCTGGTCATGTGATCTAAACACAGCAGTGATCCCCCTGAGGCCACCCGCTCCATGTAAAGTAAAATAAAATGTATTAGGGTCCTTACGAATGGAGTCTTAATCTCACTTGAGTGTACCATTTAAACATATTTTTGTACTATTATTTAATTTGTTTAAAACATTGTACTGAGAACTGATAGTGAACAAAATCGCTGTACTGACAGCTACTGCCACCGAGTGACAAACTCGTGAAATTGCAAGTGTGATAAATAGCGACTACGTCATGACACTTATGTTTGGTCATGTTGAGACAGCGAGTAAATGTGTTTTCCTGCTTATTTTGTTGGCCATGTAACAATATAGAGCATGTGTAATTTCATGGCAACATGTTAGGTTTCAGTGTTGCTCGTTAAAAGTGCGATACTTACAACAAATAACTTTACGGTGCGCGGAGGATCCGCGAGGTGAAATAAACCTGCAAGTGGTGAGAGAAGAGCAAAAAGATGTTGTGTCCACGGTGGGTGTTAAATTTGTATCTTCTGACTCGCATTTACTCTGTTCTAGCTTTTTTCTGCTGAAAGTTTCCTATTTGCTTGTTAAACTCTTTCATGGCTCTTTTCATTTCAGCTCATTCATTTTGTATAGGATCCTGAAGTCTGCAGTGTCCTTCAAGTGCAGGAAGTTTTCATGTGTAGGGAAGGTTCCTGATATGGTTGAAGGTAACTGCTGGAATTGAAAAGTAATTTCTGTTATGAAGTACCTTTTGAATATGTTTCATAAAAAATATATAGCAGGCTTTAAATCCATTTGTTTTCCCACCAACAATAATGCCACTTCAATGAGCAATGATGAATTTCCCTCCCTTTTGCTTTTATTATTCTGAATGCACACAGAGCTCTTAAAAGTTATTCTTAGACTCTTTCTCTCTGCATGTGTCTGCTATCCTGTTGTTATTTAAAGGTATACATGCATGTAGCCTTTAGTACATGTTTTTCATTTTTGAAATGCCTTTCTCTATCGTGACCTTATACCTTGCCTTTAATTAGCAGCCTGATGAAGCAGTCTTGTTTTGATTCCTGTCTTCTGCTTCCTGTTTTGCCACCCCTGTCCATTAACCACATTTTTCCCCTTCAGCTTTATTTTCTTAACTGTTTTGACCAACAACAAAAAAAACTCTTTAGAGTAAAGCTTAACTGTCTGTGTTTCTAATATCAAAACTGACATTTTAGGTGTTTATTATTATTTCCACAGTTCGCAACAAGCTGAGAGAAATAGTCGGTGCATCTTCAAACTGGCAGTATGTTCCTGATGTACCATATTGCAATCATTAAACATTATGCAGTTCAATTAGAAGTTAAGCTAAACAGATCTCTGAAATGACATTTTATGATGTGTTTTCTCTGTAACGTACAGAGATCATCAGCAAGTGCTGGTCGAGCGTGCATCACTAAGCCAGTATCTTGCTCAGAGTCAGGAGGAACTGCCTCCAAAAAGAATGAAGGACAGTATGATAGAGGCGCATCTTCCTTTGGGTTCCCAGCCTGCCTTGAGAGAAAAATATCTTAACTCTCACAACAGTGTCAGGTACTGAAAAACATTACTATGCACATGCAGCTTGGTTATTAATTCCTGTTAGTTGGGATTGTATTGCTGAGAAAATAAAAATTGTATTGGTGATTTTTATATATCTCTGTTTTCTTCACAGGTTTGGTCGGATTTTAGAGGACTTGGACTGTTTAGGAGGTACTACAGATGAGGGCTGGATGATGCATCAAATATTATTGTTATTATATTGAAATATTGATGTCTCTTAGTGCTCATCTGTTACTCTCACACATGGAATGAGGATCTGCAAAGGTCTCCACTGTCTATTGTCACCGCCCTAGTGGACAAGATCGGTATTGTATCATCTCATTGACTCGTATTTTATTTCCACTCAAATTTTCAGATATTAAATTAAATACATGCATTCATGCTTATTTTTATTCATTATTCATTCATATGCAATTGTGTCTCAGACATGAGACAAAACATCATCTACCCCGACTGTGACATCAAGTTCACAGGTCACGTGACATGGGTTGGCAAAACCTCAATAGAAGCTACAATGCATATGTCTCAGGTATTGTTCTCCAGTTTTTAGTAATGTATTTTTGCTGTATACTGTTTAGTATCATTAAACTAAACTGAACTTTTTTTTCAGTATCAAAATGGTGCGTACACAGATGTATTAGATGCCACGTTTGTCATGGTGGCTCGAGATCCTGAAAATAAAAGGTATCACAGCTCTGATGTGATCAGTATGTCTGAAACTGATACGCTGTGCCTGCAAATTAATGCATATATTATATTCCTAGGGCAGCTTTTGTAAACCCACTCAAACCTGAAGGTCCGGAGGAAGAGGCCATTTTTCATCAGGGTGAAAGTGAGTACCTTTTATTTTTGGTTTTCAGCAAAACTCAGAAGCCCTCAATAAATTGAAAATATTTAAAAATGTGTTCAGGTTTGCAGATTGGATCATTTTTTAGGGGTTCGAGCGTGTAACGCTGAAACATCACTTGTAAGTTGTAGAGACTTGAAGCTTTGAGGGATGTATTCCCACCGTCTACAGTATCACCAAGGCTCGCTCCAATCAGCCTGACAGGGGCGCTACAGCGATCAAAAATACTATTACTCGTTCCCAGGGTTCCCACGGGTCATGGAATTTCTGGAATATCATGGAATTTTAAAAGGTCTATTCCAGACATTGAAAGTCAGGGAATTTTTGTCCAAGTCATGGAATATCAGGGATTTTTGTTTGTGGCTTTAAATTTTAGTTTCCATTTATCAAAATGTAATTTTCCGGTACCGTGTTTCTTTTTTATCGCATTTTGCCCATTGTTATAGGCTATTTTTCAGTGCCATTTTATTCACCTCCCACTTGTCAACTGGTACTTAAAGGGTTAGTTCACCCAAAAATGAAAATTCTGTCATTAATTACTCACCCTCATGTTGTTCCAACCCCACAAGACCTTCTTTCATCTTCGGAACACAATTTAAGATATTTTTGATGATATCCAAGCTAGGGCTGTGCCGATTTTCAGACGCGATATCATGCGCATCTTGTCAGTAATGCCGGTTCTCTGATTAGTCGTAAATCACATTCACCTGTTCATTCATGCAGCCGCATTTACTACACAGAGCTGTAGTTCACTGACAAGCTACGCAAGTATCGCCTTCAGTATCGCAGACGATACATATCGATTCTGCACGTGAAACTGCGTAGCTTGTCAGCGAACTACGGCTCTGTGTAGTAAACGCGGCTGCATGAATGAACAGGTGAATAAGATTTACGGCTAATCAAAGAACCGGCATTACTGACTAGATACGCATTATAATTCGCGTCCGAATATCGGCACAGCCCTAATCCAAGCGCTTTCTGACCCTCTAATAGACAGCAAGGGACCTACCATGTTCAAGGCCCGGAAAAGTACCAAGATGATTGATAAAGTGGTACAACTGTATTTTTACGAAGCACTTTTTTGCGCAAAGAATACAAAAATAATTACTTTATTTCGCATTTTCATCTCACTTATGGATGCACACTCACAAGACTACCACAGAGACAAAAATGTGGAATAAAGTCGTTATTTTTAGATTTCTTTGCACAAAAAAGTAATCTCTTGACTACTTTGTCAATCATCTTGGTACTTTTCTGGGCCTAAAAATCTAAAATATCTTAAATTGTGTTCTGAAGATGAAAGAAGGTCTTACAGGTTGAAACAACATGAGGCTGAATAATTAAAATTTTCATTTTTGGGTGAACTAAGCCTTTAAATCAAATGCAGTCTGTTAACTAAGGCAAACATGCCAGGAAAATGTACATTTCAAGAGCTTTGGCTGCAAAATGACCACCTCAGAGACTGGGTGTTAAAAGTAGACGACAGAAAAACAAAAAGTAAATGTGAAGAAATAAAAAGACTGAATTGATGAACCTGATGACAAACAGAAAATAAGTAGAAAAATAGTCTGTATGTGTGTGTTTTTTATTTATTATTATTATTTTTTTTTTTTTTTGTACTAAAACATCTGTGAACAAGTAAGTAAAGCTTGCAAATGGATGGATCCATTCATTATAGGTCATGGAAATTCAGCTTTTTAGTCAGTGAAAGTCAGAGAAAAGTCAGGGAATTTGAAATTTGGCTTAGAGTGGGAACCCTGTAGTAGTAATTGCTCATAACACCTTAACTGTTTGTCGCAGACTCAAGTGTTGGCTCATGCCGGACAAAAAAAAAATGTTTTGAAAAACCTAAAAAAAAAAACAGTTGACCTTTCGACTCCATTGCAAAGGGACGCCAAAACATTTGAAAGGGGCAGGGCCGCTTTAACTATAATGGCTATAACTTTTGAACAGAATGAGATATCTTCGCCAAACTCACAACACATATGTAAGAGCTAAATCTGAGGTGACAGAGAAAACGTCGGGGAGCTTGGCCACTTGATGGTACTATAAGAGAGAAAAAACATAAAAACTGCCATAACTATGCAACTGTTTTGTCCTATCGACTTGAAAATCAGTACGCACAGTCTTGGTCCAAAGTAAGGACATTTGCATATTTCAAAAAACATGGCTGATGAACCTTAAGCATCTATTAGACAAGGTTAACGGAGGCCGATCGAACGAAACTCAGTGGGCCTGTTTAACTCACATACTTATGATATTGGTATCATACAATAGACCTCTTCGTTCCAAACAACTTTGCCTCTAGAACCACTGCTGTCAGTCAAACCGTTTGTTAAATGCTTGAGAAAATGTTAAAAACCTACTTTTGTGAACTAGTCCTAGGGTTTTCACTTCATCTGGAAGAAAACACTGCAGTGCAATTATCTGGACACTCTAGGTCAATGATTATTAACCCTTTGGGAAGCTATAATGGGGTTGTTTAGGAAAGGGGCCTGTCCAAAAATACCCCAAATCCTATATTGCCTAAACGAAAACTCAAAACATGTGACAGGTGATTCTAAACAAGCATGTACATGTTTTAGGAAGATCGGACCACAGCTGACACTATAACCATTAAAAAGGATTCAAAAATGTTGTATGTCTGTGATAAATGATCTGTATTTGCCAAGAATATTTTTTGAAATCATTGATTTAGTTGGTTGCAGGCTTACTAAATAATATGTAATGTCTTTTTTTATGTGCTTAAATGCCTTAAAGCACTTAAAACCCCAGTAATCACTGCATGCAGCTATATTTCTTCCTATTTTTAATTTAAATAACTTTTCATTGCCAAATTTATATTGATCAGTTAACAAGAAGAGGCGTGTGGAGCTGAGCACAGCCTCTCTTCTGAAAGTGGCCCCTGCGGCTGAGGAGAGGACTCTTATTCACAACCTGTTTCTCAACACTCTAGACACACGGTCAGATTTAGCATCACTATAAAGTTCTAAATCTGTGCCTTTTATTTTTGGTTTAAAAGATTTCTTTCTTTTCTGTAGACGTGTGAGTTTTCGAAGTCGGATTTTACCGCCAAATTCAGTGTGGATGGAAGATGCCAAACTGAAAGGGCTAGAGATTTGCCACCCACAGGTAAGGAAAAAATAATTATTTTAAATTTTATGGGTCTGGCTTTTGGTTTTACCTGCGCCCAGCTATTTTTAGCTGTACAAAGCAGCTTGTTTTGCTTCTTGATATTTCAAATCCATATTCATTTAATGTATTATCTTAATTATGACCACACTGGTTTGTAGTGCAAACAGTCTTACCATTTACAGCATGTTGTTATTCTTTGTGTTATTTCCTTATAGCGGCTAATGAGTTATTGAAGAGTAGGGTGGAAATGTGACTATAATTTGGTCTTCATACAGGAAAGAAATATCTTCAACCGGATATTTGGTGGTTTTCTGATGAGAAAGGCCTATGAACTTGGTCGAGCCAATGCCTGTGCATTTGCGTAAGATGAAAACACTGCTTTCTCTCACATGTTGAATATGTCTTGTGAAAATGTTGTTTGTTGTTATCAATGCTGTTTCTGTGTCTTTCAGTGGATGCAGACCAACTGTGGTGGCTGTGGATGATATTTTATTTCGTAAGCCAGTAGAAATCGGTTCTTTACTCCTGCTGTCTTCTCAGGTTAGTAACTTTTGCTGTTTCAGCTTATTTAAATATCATTCACACTAACAAAACTGTGATATCTCAATCAGGTTTGTTACACAGAAGGGATGTATGTCCAGGTCAGGGTTCACACAGAGGTTCTTGATCCTTTGACCCGGGAGCACAACACCACCAATGTCTTTCACTTTACGTTCCGTCTTGAAAAGGATGTCTCAGCTGTTGTCCCACAAAGCTATGGAGGTTAAAAAATATATTTTTATGTATATTACATAATGAACACAATGTATATTTAAAATATGGTTTGTAACTCTTTAGAGTCTATGCTGTACCTGGATGGAAAGAGGCACTTTGATGGGACAATGAGGAACCAGTGTTGAGCATTCTAGGATGTGCTGACAGGATGAAATACTGTATCTGATAAAACTTCACCAACATCCATCACTACAGTTACATGAGTGTGTATATGTAGATTCTGGTTTGATTTTCAAAATGTCTACCTACAGCTGTTACATGCATGCATTTGATACATTGAGTAATCAGTAATTTATAAATGTATACATTTTCTGAAGCACTTTCGATGACATGTTATTTAAAATGTGAGGTGTAAATGTGAAAAACACTGTGACTACAATAATGTGTGACACACTAAAACAACCATCCACACAGTTCTTTGTCCATATGCCATTTTTTTCCTTCCTTTTCCATCAGCATGTAAATATTGTAGTTCTACACACACCCAGCAGCAATTATCAGCAAATAGTAAGTGAGTTTTGTTTGGTTCAGTGGCATCGTTTACATACAGTGCCTACTCCTTGTGAAAACACTTTATTTCGGTCAGGATATAATTCTGGTCTGAAAGATTCTGTAGTTGTTCAAATAGATAATCTTTAAAAAAAAAAAAATCGGTGGTCAGTAACGAAGTAGTTGTAATTCGTTACTGTACTGAAGTACATTTTTCAAGTATCTGTACTTTACTAGAGCAGTTTTATTTTGAGCAACTTTTACTTTTACTTCACTACATGCCAAAGCATAAGATCGTACTTTTTACTTCACTACATTCATAAAACATCGTCACTCCTAATAATATATCACGTGCTCCGAGATACAGAAGCCGTGTCTGATTCATGAACAAACTGATTCTTTTCAGTGAACCCGTTAAATCGGTTCGCAGATTGCACCAAACGATTCATTCACGAATTGGAAATGATCCGATTAGCCTACAGCTCTTCTCGAGTCGACAACTCACTGATTCAAATGAGCCGTTCAGAGCGAGTCTCCAGTGAACTGAACCGGGAGAGCGTGCGCGCGATTGATGCTGCGAAAAGTAAGTTACTAATGTCGAATTTTAGGATTATTGTAAATGAAAATCATATTTAGGTCAAAACGGTCACTTGTTTGTGAACTAAATCAGCTGTAAAGGTTAATCTAGTTAAGTCCACTAAAATGCAGACACCCCACCCCACATTTTTGTTTTTGGTAAACATGGTAACTACAGTAATTATCAAAGTAAGAAGTGATGCCCTCTGGGGGCATTTGGCCAGGGGTGTTTTTATCATTATAAAATTAATTATATTGTTAAAATATTCTTCCTAACTTCAGGCCTCATTCTGTGACATTCTGCAAAACAACAAGCTTTAAAACACTTTTTTTCTTACTGGTGAAAATTTGATGTTCACCTGGCAGTGTAAGCTTCACAGTGCACATTACTACATATCAACAACAAAAAATTATCTTGACTCCATATATTGGTTATTTTGGGGAAATCCCAGGTATTTTAAGCAGTAGGATTGTAAAAAAAAAAAAAAAAAAAGTGCTAATATAAAATTAAATTAAGTAGCTTATATAAAATTGCAAAATAAATCTTTCTGTACCTTTTTACTTAAGTACATATAAAATTGAGTACTTTTGTACTTTTACTCGAGTAAATTTTACTGGAGTAATATTTTATTATACGTATCTGTACTTTTACTCAAGTTCTTGATTTGTGTACTTCGACCACCACTGAAAAAAATTGAGTAGTACAACTCAGGGTTATGCAACGCTGATGCAAAAAAAGGGAAAAGGGAAATAGAATTGGTCGTTTGCATTATATTTGGCAACACGGCATAGTCCCGCGATGTGGGATTTCAATGCGATTTAAAACATGGCAACCCATTTACTCTCGCGTTATTTCTCTAGTGGGTGGTGAGACAGCATGGCAGCGGCAGTGTTGAGGCATTGTTGGAGAGGACTTTTGCAGAACTCGGGCAATAGAGCTGTTGGAACTGCCAGATCTAACATTTTCGAGGGTGAGTACAAGTAAACTTATGACAAGCTGCATTTAGGTAACAAACAAGGAAGCTCTTGTTAAAAACTAGGCAAATGAAGGGGGTGTGGCATGAAGACGCCTAGGGGGAGTGAGATTCACTGCATAACACTGCACACTTATAAAACGGTAGAAAGAGTGATTGAAGAGCTCTTTCAAATGAATGCTTATTTAATTCAGCTTTCGTCGGTTTAGGAAATTAGTTGTCAGACACATGTTAAGAGCTTAAATGTCAACTATGAGTCATTAGATTTCACAAAGCACATAGTTTTTCATACGCATTAAAATCACCAAAAATGACAGTTAATAATATTAGAAAAG
Source organism: Cirrhinus molitorella (assembly GCA_033026305.1). Lineage (NCBI taxonomy): Eukaryota > Metazoa > Chordata > Actinopteri > Cypriniformes > Cyprinidae > Cirrhinus > Cirrhinus molitorella. The sequence continues at coordinate 18,837,740 of CM065140.1, read as the reverse complement.
AGCAACATATTACAATGATTTCTGAAGGATCATGTGACACTGAAGACTGGAGTAATAATGCTGAAAATTTAGCTTGCCTTGGGAATAAATTACATTTTGAATATTTATTAAAGTTTTTCTTTTAAAAATACAATTTTTGTTTACTGTTTTTACTGTATTTTAATCAAATAAGTAAAAAAAAAATCATACTGACCACAGTACACTACAAGAAATGCAGAACAATAAACTTTAAAGCCCTGCTGACATACTGTTGTGTTTATTTGCAGGAGTTAGAGGGAAATCTACAGTACAGTACATATCACGGCCAGATCTTCCAAAGCTGGCCTATCGGAGAGTAAAGGGAAAGAGTCCTGGTGTCGTGTTTCTGCCTGGATATGGATCCAACATGACCGGACAGAAGGCAGAGGCCCTGGAGGAGTTCTGCAAGTCACTAGGTCATGCATACCTGAGGTTTGTGTCTGTTATTCATTCACACATATGTGCAGTGTGGTCCAAATATCTAGGACTTAGTGCAAATAATGTTAATAATAACTCGATTTTTAAAAGAAATAAGTGTTAAACAGAAGTGTTATGAAGTCCACTAATCACATTTATGCAAATTTGTGACACTGATCATTTGTACAGATGGTCAGATTTTCGTTCACTTCAGTTTAATAGTCTAATAGTCTCTTTGGATCATGAGGTTTTATGCTAATTTAATTGAACATTTTCCATGTTAGATTTTTGGATCTAACAAAAATCCATGTTATATGCTGATGAAAATAATCTGAGTCATGCGTCATTTTATATATTATATATCTTTAAAAATAATGTAAGAACTTTAAACAACTTGGCCCAGATTTATTTGTTTTTGAGCAGTCAAATAATGTCCCTCCACTGTGTTGAAATCCTCTAGGTGAAAGTTCACACAAAAGTCAGATCATTTTACGTGGATTTACAGGTTTGATTACTCTGGTCATGGAGCATCTGAGGGTGTATTTTCAGAAGGCACCATTGGAACATGGAAAAAAGACGTCCTGTTTATGTTAGATGAACTCGCTGAAGGTCCCCAGGTAAGAATAGAAAAAAAAATCCATACACAACCAGTCAAAAGTTTTTTTGTTTTTTTTTAAAGAAGTCTCATCTGCTCACTAAGCCTGCATTTATTTGATTAAAAAATACAACAAAAAAATCTGAAATATTTTTACTATTTAAAATAACTGCTTTTTATTTTAATACATTTTAAATTTTAATTTATTCCTGTGATGTCAAAGCTGAATTTTTAGCATCATTACTCCAGTCACATAATCCTTCAGAAATCATTCTAATATTCTGACTTGCTGCTCAAAAAGCATGTATTATTATTATTATTATTATGTTGAAAACAGCTGAGTAGATGTTTTTCAGGTTTCTTTGATTAATAGAAAGGTCAGAAAAACAGCATTTATCTGAAATCTAAATCTTTTGTAACATCATAAAATTCTTTAACATCACTTTTGATCAATTTAAAGCATCCTTGCTAAATAAAAAAAAATACACTGAATCCAAGCTTTTGAATGGTATAGTGTATAATGTTACAAAAGCTTTTTATTTCAGATAAACGCTTTCTATTCATCAAAGAATCCTGAAAAAAAAATGTACTCAACTGTTTTAATATTGATGATAGTAATAATAATTACTTTGGATCAAAAAATGTAGGCTTTGTGACCAGAAGAGACTTTACAAAAGAACATTGAAAATCTTACTGTTCAAAAACTTTTGACTGATAGTGTATATTTTCGTAAACTGAAATGAAAATTTTCTGTTTTGAAACAATCATATTCAGTATTTTGGGGATAGTTCACCCATAAATGTAAATTCTGTCATCATTTACTCATATTGAATTTGTTCCAAACCTGTATGAGTTTCTTTCTTTCGAGTTATTTTCTTTTTCAACCAAACAGCTTCTGGTTCCCATTGACTTCCATTGAATTTTTTCCATACTATAGAAGTCAATGGGGACTAGCAACTGTTTGGCTACCAGTGTTTTCAAAACATCTTCTTTTCTAATATAGCTTTGGAACAAATTCAGAATGAGTAAATAAAGACAGAATTTACATTTATGGGTGAATTATGTCTTTAATTCTAAAGAGTGACCACTAGATGTCACTAGTATTTTTAAATATGGCATTTAACATTGACTTGACTGTAAATACTGTAGTATGTCATCTCCTAGATTCTTGTGGGCTCCAGTATGGGTGGTTGGCTGATGCTTTTGGCTGCTATCGCACGCCCAGAAAAGACAAAAGCCTTGGTGGGCATTTCCACAGCAGCAGATCATTTTGTTACAGCTTTCAAGACACTTCCTATAGAGGTGAGATGCAACTGAAGTAGTTTGACGTGTTTTAGTGCTGATGTGTCTCAAGGAAAGGGATATTAATATTGAAAAATCAACCAAAGAGTTCACATATGTTATCCAGGTGAAAAAAGAGTGTGAGGACAAGGGTGCATGGACAATCCCCACAAAAAGTAACGAGGAGGGCATGTACACTGTGAGTATGGACTTCCTGCGTGAGGCAGAGAACCACTGCATCCTACAAAGCCCCATCCCTATCACCTGCCCTGTCCGTCTCATTCACGGTTTGAAAGACGAGGACGTGCCCTGGCACATCTCTATGCAAGTGGCCGAGCGTGTGCTGAGCCCCGACGTGGATATAATTCTGCGGCGTCACGGCCAGCACCGCATGGCTGAAAAAGATGACATCAAGCTCATTGTCTACACCATCGATGACCTCATAGACAAGCTTACCACCATGGTGTGAAACACCATTTGTGAAGCAACAAGCCTTAAGACCCTCTCACACTTTCTTTGCCAAACACCCGCTTTCCTGTTTTGTCGTGCAAGACAAGAATGATAGAAAAGGTGAATCTTTTCTTTTACATGTCTTTTACATGTTTACTGCAATGCTGTGCCATTATACCTTTTAGGTAAAGCTGCTGTTTGTCTAGCAAAAGGTTTGTCTAGATCCTCTGTGCCTTTTTTACCATATTTCACACTGTTTTATGGAAATAAAGCCTCTGTGTATCAATATGCAGTGTTTTGATGTAATTTAAACACTGTATTCCTTCAATTACTTAAAGGAATATTCCAATATAATTACGATTAAGCTCAGCTGACATCCTTCATTTTAACTTATGCACACAGTTGAAGTCAAAATTTTACATACACCTTGCAGAAACTGTAAAATGTTCATTGTTTTAGCAAAATAGAAGGGATCATACAAAATGCATGTTATTTTTTTATTTAGTACTGACCTGAATAAGATATTTACATGTTTACATATAGTCCACAAGAGGAAATAATAGTTAAATGTATAAAAATCACCCTGTTCAAAAGTTTGCATACACTTGATTCTTGATACTTTGTTACCTGAATGATCCACAGTTGTTTTTTTTGTTTAGAGATTGTCGTTCATGAGTCCCTTGTTTCTCCTGAACAGTTAAACTGCCCGCTGTTCTTCCCACAATTAAATTTTTTTTTGTGTGTGTATTTGAACCCTTTCCAACAATGACTGATTTTGGGATCCATCTTTTCACGCTGAGGACAACTGAGGGACTCAAATGAAATTATTACAGAAGGTTCAAACGCTCACTGATGCTTGAGAAGAAAACATGAAAGCATTAAGAGCCAGGGGTGAAAACTTTTGAACAGAATGAAGGTGTGTACATATTTCTTATTTTGCCTAAATTTCTTTTTTTTTTTATTCAGTGCTGCCCTTCAGAAGCTAAATACTTACCCTCAAGACAAAATACGTGAAATTTACTCAAATTCAAAAAGTTTTCACCCCCTGGCTTTTAATGCATCATGTTTCCTTCTGAAGCATCAGTGAGCGTTTGAACCTTCTGTAATAGTTGCATATGAGTTCCTCAGTGTGAAAAGATGGATCTTAAAATCATAGTAGTTGTTGTTGGAAAGAGTTTATAAATACACAAAAATGCTGAGAAAAAAAAAAAAAGTGGGACGTGAAAGATTTTTCCAACAGTAGACAGTTTAACTGTTCAGGACAAACAAGAGACTCATGACTATCAACTATCACTAAACAAAAAAAAAAACACAGCTGTGGATCATTCAGGTAACAACACAGCATTAAGAATGTGTGTAAACTTTTGAACAGGGTCATTTTTATAAATTCAGTTCTTATTTTCTCTTGTGGACTGTATGTAAACATCTTTTATGTGAAATATCTTACTCAGGTCAGTAGGGGAGAGTGGGGTAAGATTAGCCATTTTTTACTTATGTGATCCTTAAGATAAAGGAAACTGAGGCAGAAGTACAATAAACATATCAACAGTAATTTCAGGATGCTTCCTATCATTTAAATTATCAGCATGTATCTATGTCAAAGGGTTCTAAAATTATGGCTTCTTATAAAAAAAAAGTGTTCCTGTGGCTCAATTTGCCCCAGGTTAGGGGTAAGTTGACCCAAGTCAGTGGGTAAGATGGCCCATCTGAGTGAAAGCTGATCATCTGACCGACTCTGATTCAAACCCATGTGTAATTTTTCAAGATAATTTTTCTCTTTTAAAAACTGCCTTAAATTTCATTTTACAAACAGTCATATTTCTTATCTTAATGCTAACTTAACATAAAAAACCAATCGAATCTTTAATTGTTTGCATTTCTGAAACAATACGTAGAACACCAAAGTTTTAACCTTCCCTAAAACAGCCTAAACAGAGTTTGCTGACTAAAATTAGATGATAACTTAATTAAAACTGGAAGAATAAATGTCGCTGAAACTAATAAACATTTTTGTCAAAAGATTCTTGGCATGGTAGCTTTTTATCATATATTTGATAAACTAATCTGGTTTAGTAATATCACGTTAAAATACCAGTTTATACTTCAGAGATTTAACTTAATTTCAGTGCCTTATGGTGGGGTGTAAGTTAAAGTGTTGGCTTAACTTACTCCACAGCATTTGGCTCACTTTGCCCCATAGCTAGCATTTTGGAAAAACACTAGCTAGCTTACCAACTCAGGCTAATATTTAGCTAAAATGATTTGCATGGTTTTATATGTTGCTAAATCACCTATATGCATCATAAATATTTTTAGACCTGGATACATTTGCTTTGACGTAACAGCCATTACATCTGCTATGCAAAAATGTTACTTTTTAAAGTAAACAACTGCCTTCCACTCCTCCCATGTGTTTCTCCTTTTCACAGTCTGGCAGAAATTATGTGTGATTCCAAAATACATGGTCATATGACAGTAAAAGTGTACAGTAGCCAAGTTACAGGGGGTGGGTGAACTTACCCCACTCTCCCCTACTAAATAAAAAGTAACATGCATTTTGTATGATCCCTCCTATTTTGGAACTTACTCCCAGAACATATGTTTGAGGGAAAGAAAACAGAAAAATGTGTATTTAAATCACTGATTACATAATTTTTTGTCTTTTCTGAGTTTTAGTGTTTATGTATGGCATTGTGTTGTCACGACAAATAAGTTATAAAATTGTATATAACTTTTTTCTTCTCCCTTCCTTACCATACTAAACTCATTGCTTGTCTTGTGGCTATAATATTGAAACAGATTCCAAATTGAGCTCGTTCATTTTAATTGTATGTGTCTCAGATTTTTGCTAACACTTTTATTGTAATCAACATTAGGCCACAAACGAGTTGTGCTAAATTCTAAAAATGTTCCTTTAAGTCCAGTATATGGAATTAGTAGTGTGTGTACTACTGCTTTAGCCCATCTTAACATCTCACTAAGCATGTTATATTAAAGCTGACTGACCTTTCAGTTTTCTACCTCCCCTGCACTCCCTGTTTGTTTGGAGGACGTATTGGGCCACTGCTCCAGAAACAGCTTGGTTGTTTATTAACATGCATGATTAGTGTTGCACTGGGTTCAATGGGCCGGGGGCTGCTTTTTTTTTTTTACCTCATTTGATGAGTTTGTTTTTTAACAACCAGACTGACCTTTCTATATCAGTTGATTATCAGAGGACTTTAAATTGAAATGGCACCATGCAGTTTAGTCTACTGAACCAAAATAAAACACAACCAGATGTTAATAACAACAGAAACACATCATTCAGGTGTCATCTAAACTACTATCCACCTTTTTCTTCACGCGAGAACGGGCGTGGCCATTTGTACATTTTATAGGTCTGGCTTCGGTCTCATCGACATCAAGCTGTTTTTAGCTATACAGAACAGCTCGTTTGCTGCTTGATATTGCAAAGTGATGTGTCTTACCATATTATTTTAATGTATTATCTTAATTATGAACACACTGGTTTGTAGTGCAAACAGTTTTACCTTTTACTGCGTTTTTATTCTTCATTATTTCTCTGTATCTGATAATAAGCCAGAAGTCTCATACATAGGCCTACTTCCGCCTTGAATAATAAAGTTACTTTGATACGATCTCAGGTATGTCGTCATTATTAGCAACTTCAATTTATGTAAAAATTTAAATTCCTCAGTTTACTCATTTAGGTCTACTTAGAAAAAAACAGTTTTAAGCCATGCAAGATTTCAGCAATTATTATAGCAGTAGATTACTCGCTTTTTCCTGTTTATCACGTGGTAATCGTTTTTTTTTCTCTCTCGCAGAGAATTTAGTCAGCGTCTTAATCTAATTTGAAATGGCTTTGGTTATTTATTACTGAGAGTACAAGAGCAAAAGGATGTTTTTTTTTTTCTTTCTTAAATCTGCCATTATGAAAACGCAAATAGGGAGAGATACATTTTTTTATATTTAAAATCTTATTTTTAAATAAAATAACGAGTTCCAGGAAACGTTAAGTGTTGTTAAGTGAAATGTAGTCTGATTCTGTTCAGTGTCGATTTTGTTTCGTCATTCTTGCTATGTTCAGCTTATGAATGTTAATTAAGTCGCACTGAGGCTACTTGGTAACTTTCCATCAGTGTCCATCTACGTAGCTAATAAATATTCATGACCCGAGCCAAGCCTCACCACCGGACAGCTCGTCGGAAGCCACGCCCCGTCCCCCACCGCATGGATGTTTCAGTCCAGCATCTCTGAACAGTTACCACAGGATTTGACCTCGCTGCACAGGAGGACGACAAGCGCATCTGCTTGCTGTAAGTACATCTTTATCCTTGACAAAATGATTTCTATGATGACATAACGAATAGAATTACATAATTATCAGTAACTGTTTGAATGTAGTAGTTTAAAACTAATTTGGGCTAAATGCAAACATGTAGTTTCTTTTTGCGTCAGAACGCTGTACTTGGTTATAAAGAATCGTATAATGATTACAGTGGTATCCTAGATTATTATTATTATTATATGTTGGAGATTAGATATTAGATTTTTTTCTTTAAATCACGCATGGGAACAGAACGGACCACACCCCGGTCAATATTACCCCTTGTCAGTCCATGTGTTCATATATGGGCCATTCTACAAAATTGGTGCAAACTGCGGTCCCACAAGCAAAAAACAAGTGTTCAAATCTTAGATGTTTACAGCTATTTTCTGAACCCCACAATAATATTTAAAATATTAGTAAGCTTAATATATCTAAAATCATAATTTATTGGGTACTTTCAAATGGGAAGTGGCTTATAAAAATTAATATAGATTTTTTTTCCCCCCATTTTTGTTTTCTTTATAATTTATAATAATCTTTTTGATTATTTTAAAAAGTTACAAAATTATATTTTATATTTTCTTTGTAAATTATGAAACTTCATGTAAAAAAGGAAAAAAAAGTCTCACATTTTCATGTCTCTACCTAAACAGTGTATGTTTTAGTCCATTGGCTGAGACTGATTTTAACTACACCCCTAAATTTATGATCAGGAAATAATCCTGTGTCCCTCTCTCCCATAGCTACAAGGTGAGTATATATGCCCCATCATTTTGAGGTAAATGTGTTCAAGAGTCTAAAAAATCTGTGTGTAACTTTAAGGAACATCACTAGCAAACACCTTTTTTCTGCAATTAAGCACACTTTTTTTTAGGAGTTATTCAATAACATTTAGTTTTTATATGTGTGCCTCTGTTCAGAACTGTGCTAGCTAACCATGTGCTGATTAGCATCTTTGAGCCAGGTTCAAAAGTATCTAAAATTGTCACTACCGAAACATTTGGTGGAGTTTCGGTAGTGACATCTTTGTTATCCCATACAATTGCCACTACCGAACAGTCACGACTGAAATATGTCATCGTTTCGTTAGTGACAAAAGGGAACACATAATCTTAAAATTCTGTAATGTGATGTGGTCGCTACCAAAGCATTGCTGTCATTACCGAAATATGAGATGTTTTGGCAAAAATAAAGTATACTGAATTATCAACTAAGATGTTTTGATAGTTTCTGGTTCAATGTATATTCGAATCCTTAAGCTTAAAATCAGTATAATCAACTTTTTGCCTTTTACAAAGAAAAATTGGATTAAAAATACAACAAATCTCATAAATTATACTTGAAATATTGTTAAAATATAATTGTTATTGATTTACCTTTGATTTTCTTTTTATAAAATAGCAAAAAATATATATATATTTACAATGTAGATATAAGCAAAATCTTAAAAGGTCAATATAAGCCTTATAATAAAATTATTATTACTGTGTTTCGGTAGTGAAACACAGTAATAATACTGTATTCCCAAACTTTCTGAAAATACAATATGACAATTAACTCCACAAGTAGTAGAAATGTATACCTTGATATTATACAATTTGCATACATATAATTTCTTTGGGAAAAAAAAAACAAAACATTTTTTTCACTCTGACTTTGGACCAGTTCTGTAGAATGGCCCATATACAAATTCAGTAGTCTGTATCATAATGCAGGAATATTTAAAATCATATTCACAATAAGTTGTACACAATTACTGTAACCAAAAAAAAGCATAACAAGAACTTATAGTTTCTTCCATTTGTAATACAGATTCAGCTAGTGTCTAAATTTGTTGTTGTTTTTAGATATACTGGGTAAAGACCTAGAATTATTCAGCTTGACCATGGCAAACCGAGGACCCAGTTATGGATTGAGCCGTGAGGTGCAGGAGAAGATCGAGCAGAAGTATGACCCAGACCTGGAGTCTCGACTGGTGGATTGGATTGTCGCTCAGTGTGGAGGAAATATAGAGAAACCACAACCGGGGAAGCAAAACTTTCAGAACTGGCTAATGGATGGCACTGTGAGTAAATACCAGTTTGACAATATCACACCAACATGATTCCATTCATTTATCTTTATCTCCCCCGTTCGTCCACATCTGCAGATCCTCTGCAGACTCATTAACAGTTTGTATCCACGTGGTAAGGAGCCTATTAAGAAGATCCCAGAGACTCAGATGGCCTTTAAGCAGATGGAAAAGATCTCCCAGTTCCTGCAGGCAGCAGAAGCATATGGAGTAATAACCACAGACATTTTTCAGACAGTGGACTTGTGGGAAGGTACAGTAAAATTTGCTTTTACAAGTTCTATAACAGCAGCACTTCATGGACTTCGGAATTAGCATGGTGCTTGTAAAAGCAAACCGCTGTAGAAAATTAATGTAAGAGTTTGAATAGTTTTGAAAGATAGCTTTTAATCAGCCAGGCCTTGCATGCTACAGTACATCATCCTAGAAACCATTTCAAGTTGCATTCTTGGTGTGTTGCCAAAGTCACTTCAGTGCTTGTTGGTTCCCTTGGGTAAAGGAAAAGACATGGCAGCCGTCCAGAGAACTCTAATGGCCCTGGGTAGCGTCGCTATTACAAAAGACGATGGACTTTACCGAGGTAACCGTGACTGGTTTCACAGGTGAGCAAGACAATTCCTATTTAGATTACCGCCAGACTAATTCATAGAGTCTGGTTGGACTTGTGAATAGACTTTGTTGTGTCTCAATGCCATGTGAACTCCTTTTGATCTCGTGTGACAGGAAATCTCAAGGCAACCGGCGAGAGTTTTCTGAGGAGCAGTTGCGGCAGGGTCAGAATCTGATTGGTTTACAGATGGGCAGTAACCGTGGGGCATCTCAGGCTGGCATGACCGGTTACGGCATGCATCGGCAGATTATGTAAAACTATACTAGTGCAACTTGCCTAAAACACCCTGAAGACCTTAAACCCTCTTACCCAGCCCTCACCAAGCAGTGTTCCTTGATGGTGCATCTATTTAATGAAGAAGAGTCTTAGTAACTGAAGTATAGAGGTTTTAATATATTAGAGCATGTATGCTAGATATATCTATTTTAAGTTTGGTTTACTCAGCTTGTGATAAAATCAATTTATTTATTTGTAAATGTCTGCAAAGTAAGTTTTATCTAAGCAAGTCAAAACAACTGCCTTATTCTCTCTGAACGAACAGTGTCGATATACCAAATAACAGTCAGCAACTGTAACAGTCTACTAGTTTACATAGTGTTTGAATGTACAGTAAAGGACAAATGTTTGCCGTTGCTGATACTGTATTGCACCTGTTGTTTATTGCTGGGTTATTGCGATCAATTCTGTTTTCAAAAATGAAAACGTAAAGGATGTCAATGCACATACTAACCAGACGTACTGTATGCAGATTAATAATAGTCAGATGTAGAAATATACTGTATTTATTTGTTGTTGTGTGTGAACATTCCATGTCAGTTTCATAATAAGTTTAGATTTGGTGACCATGTTTAATGTAATTTTTTTTTAAATAAATTGGTACCTTAACATGAGGTTAATGTGTTCTTGTTTTATTTTTTGTTTTTTTTTTTAATGAAGTTAAGCCTTAAGAATACTGTACAATGTTTTAAAGCGATAGTTAACCTAAAAATTATCTATTATAATCTGTTGTGTGTTGCACATTCGTGTTGGTACTCTCAAAAACACACATCGAAGATTGACACGGAACAGAAGAAATTGTTGAATAAAGTTGTTCTTTTTGATTTCTTTGCACAAAATGTATTTGTAAAGCTGTTGTATTATAACATTATGGTTGAATCACTGATGTCACAGACTTTTAACAGTGTGCTTACTACCTTTCTGGGCCTTGAATGTGTCAGTCGCATTGCTGTCTACACGGGGTCAGAAAGCTCTCGGATTTCATCAAAAATATCTCAAAATGTGTTCTGAAGATGAACGAAGGTCTTACGGGTTTGGAACGACATGAGGGTGAGTAATGGAGGGTTTGCACTTGCATCACGATTTGGTCAGTTACCCAGATGCGTGGCTGTACTGGTAATGCTCGGATGTAAACGACAGCATGGATTGCACTGTTAATGTATTACAGAATACATTGTTCTTCTAATTAATGCTCTCTAAACCATGGGAAAAAACTTGTGGACATTAGGCTACTAAATCATATAGACAAGAACTTAGTAAGAAGGGAAAGGGTGCAATATTTTTAATTAATAATAATAAGATATTAGCCTAATATGTTTCACCTGCCTGACCTTAATGATAAAAACAAACAAGAAAGTTGTCAAGATTCTTGCTCTGGAAATCAGTTTGACCAACCACAAATGCCTTTTGTTCCTCAGACGGTTTGGCAGTCTATAGCTACTCCATGTGTATTTTCCGATAAAGCAGCTTGATGGAGCGTCGTGAAAACACTCTATTAATGACAGAATTAAAATTTTTGGGTGAACTATCTCGCTAAGTATACTTTAGCTTCAGGGTTTTAAGTTATTGATGTTACATTGCAGTATATTGTCAATCATAGTCAATAGCGTAGCGATTCACTAAAGTGGAAGGTTGCCAGGTTTTCATAAGAGAAAAAACTCCCAACTTCTAATCAAAACTAAACTTTTGGTAAAGTTCGTGTTCCAAGGGCTAAATATCACGTTATTGGGGTCACTTACCTGCTGATATGAAAAACAACCAGCGGCAACAGTGTTAACGTAGCCTAATTCTGTTGGAAAACAGCTGACGTGGCAACAGAGCAAACCAAGCAGCTTTCTGATGGTGAAGGCAGCGAATTCGCGTGACAAACGTGAACACGAGCAAAATCTGAGTGAGAACTTTATTGTACGAATTCCTGTTGAAATGACTGGATTTCAGGGTTGCCAGGTTTTCACAACAAAACCCGCCCAATTGCTACTCAAAACTAGCCCAAAAGTAGCCCAATGGCGTTTCGAGGGGGTCCCCCGGTAAAAATCGCGGTCCAAGGGGTAAAATACACATTTTGTGGTGGGGTTCTTTTGGTAAAATTAGCATTCCAGGGGCTAAATATTACGTTATTGAGGTCGCTTCAACCCACGGACATGAAAAATAACCTGCAGTACTAGTATGAAAGCAGCCCATTCCGCGGGAAAACCCCGGATTTAGCAACACTGCTGGATTTGGATACTGAATTTGGGCAAGTGACAATTAACGTAATTGCGACTCATCAGATACAAAAACACAAAACGACTGTCTGTGCAAGAAACTAACATTTTAAATTGTATTTGTAAGCGATGTTTAAATGCCTCATTCAATCATTTACACTGCAAAAATGCTTTTCTTAATGAGTATTTTTAAATGTAAATTTAGTGCATTTTATTTAAAACAAGAAAAATAATCTTAATGCAAATGGAAACAAGATTATTTTTCTTTGTTGGCAGATAATTTGCAAAATAAGAAAAATATACTTAAACGACTAAATACCTTTCTTATGTAGAAAATGCATCTAGATTTAAGAATCTTCAGATATTTTGATTGGAAACAAGACAATAATACTTAAAAGTAAGAAAAATTTTTGCAGTGCAGTTGCATTCATTCATAACAGATATTTTCATTACACAGACACTGTGAAAGTGAAACGGCATGTCCTATTATACATAGGATTATTTTATTATTATATACAGGATTATTTAGATTTTTTAGCCATATCCACATGCATGCTGCATGTATTTATTTGAGTGGTAGCATTTTTAAATGGTAGTTTTCTATATAACATCAGGGATGCAGAGCACACATGAGTATGGCCGTTGTATGCAGAGTGGTGAAGAAAGTGTGCCTCGCTCTCACGCTCTTCATGAGAATTTTTGTGTAGTTTCCTGAGCACAAACCCACCGAAAACTAAGCTGATTACTTAGATATATGCCGTAACCACCACCACAGCTGTTAAATTTACTTTATTTCCTACAAATACAAAAAGCAACATTTATTCTTTTTAATGTTGGATTTTAATATTCTTACTTGGTATTGTGGCCATCTGCTTTTCATCTGTTCTTCATTGTTTTGCAAGCCTTCTTGCTGTTGGCTGAGTAGAATTGAAATGTTAATTTCATTACTCTAATTAAAAAATGCAAGCGTTTGGATTAGAGAGTATTTAATTATATGAAAAGAGTATTCGACTATGTGGAAAAAGCTGCTTGCTGCACATTGAAATAGACACGGAATGATATTTATTTAATATGTCACATGTTTGTAAAGTCATGTAACCTACACCCATGAACCTTTTATGTTTAAAGCTTTACCTGATTGAATTGTGTTTTTATACTTAATAACTGTTTCGAAGTATGCAGAGGTCTTTTTGCTGGGAGCTGTTGCCATGGTGAATCATCATTTTGGAGCTCCATTGGTCAGGGCTTTTTATAGTTGTGATGTATGCACTAAACTCAGAGTCAACCTACTCAGAGTGGATTGAACTAACTTAATTCAGCTCTTCTGAAACCGAAAACTCAGAGTTTCCCATCTCATGGAAACTCAATTCAGAGTTCAAGTTCAAAAAGAGTTGGTTGAACCCCTTATTGAAACAGGCCTCTGGACCACAAAATTAGTCATAAGTTTTTATCAAAATTGAGATTTATACATTCTTTGAAAGCTGAATAAATTAGCTTTCCATTGATGTGTGGTTTGTTAGGTTATGATATGCCAGTATTTGACCGAGATACAACTATATGAAATTCTGGAATCTGAGGGTGCAAAAAAAAAATAAATAAATAAAAATATTGAGAAAATCACCTTTAAAGTTGTCCAAAGTAAGCAATTTTTAGCCATGCATATTACTAATCAAAAATGTTTTGTGGTCCAGGTATGTTTACAATTAGCCTTAGATAAAATCACAATGTTTTAATACATATATTCATATTCCAAAGGCACTTTTCTTGGTGTGACACATTGAAGCTCTGTTGTAGTTTCTCCTAAATGGCCGTAGAAACCTTTTAGCTCTAATTGAAACCTTTATGTTTCAGAGGGGGAGGAGGCACATGGCATATTTCAAAAGCTTAAAGCCAAATGGATCCAAAAGGTCAAGCGTTGGGATGCGTTGGATTGCATTTGCAGTGTCACTGAAGTGGAAATTTAATCAAGATGGAGTAACACCCATAAGGAGCTACATGGGACCATGTGCATTAAGCAATGAATTGCATGATGCTCTTTAGACTGACTTTATGACTGTTCAGTGTCATTTCTAAAGCAACCAAATCAATTCCTTTGTCACATAACATCCCAAAGCCCTCACGGAAGTGACAGAATGACTTTCATGAAGGTTTGTTCAGTTTAATATTAGCTTTACTCCACAATGTAATGAATATAAATGGGGTTTGTTAGCCAAACTCTATGCTAATATGAATTGGGCAATAGCATGTTTCAGGTTGATTATTAGCTAAACTAAAATACAAAAAGGAGTTACAATTAGAGGACGCAGGTGATGTGTAACATATTTGGGTAAAATAAGTAATCTAAACAATGCCTTTCTGACCAATGAAATAGCAGGTTTGCAATATGTCAAGTCTGGAAAATCTTCAAATGTTTGTGCACAGTAAGTTTCCACAAACACAGAGACTGTTCTTGGACCTTGTGAAGTGCATGAGAGGACCATGCTCTTTCCTACACAAATTTGTATGCTTTTTCTAGTTGTATTGGTCAATGCTGCAGAGCAAAGCGTTCCTGACAAAAATACCGGCTGTGTGTACGGTCACCCCGGGATCCCTGGAGACCCGGGACACAATGGAATGCCAGGCCGTGATGGCAGAGATGGGGCCAAAGGTGATAAAGGAGATAGAGGTAAGAATGAAAGCAGAACATTTGACTCCAGTTAATCAGTCACCTTTGAGCTAAGTTATGAAGGCAGATAGGTACACAAATTAAACAATGTTGTAAAAAAAAATCTTTGGAAAGATGTTTGCAGTACTATTTGACATTTAGCTTTTAAAGTCCAAGCTTGGTTTGTCAGATTAATAGTATTTTGAGGTCCTTGCATGGAATGAAAGTGTAAAAGCATAAATTACATGCAAAAAATGCAACTGTTTGTGTTCTAAAGGTGATATAGGAACATGCGGCACAGCTGGTAAAGAGGGACCAAAGGGAGATAAAGGAGAACCTGGTAAATATTAATTTATTTATGATTATATCATAAATAATGATTATATATAATTATGATTGTAGTTGTGTGATTGTAGTAGTAGTTGTGGTTGTAGTAATATTATTTAATTCTTTAAAAAAAATATTCCTAATATAACATTTGTAATGTAAATATATGTAGGTTTAGTTACTTATATTTCCTCATATATTTGCCTCTGATTTATTATATATTTTCAACATAAATATATTTGTATGATCCATAATATATTGAAAAAAATATACATTATGTATTAACAAAATGTATTTTAAGATTGGAAATTTATTTTCTTGTATGTATGTATGTATTTCAATTATTATGATTATTATTAGAAGTAGTAGTAGTATTTAATTATTAAAAAAAAAATTAAATATAGCTAAAATGTGTAATATATATATATATATATATATATATATAATTTTTTAATATATATATTTTAATATATATTTACATAAACATATATTTTGATATAAGTTTTAGTTACTCATATTACCTCATATCTTATGTATTTTCAAAATAAATATATTTGTATTGTCCATAATATATCGAAAAATACAAATCTATTTTATGATTGGAAATGTTTTTTCTTGCCTGCCTTTTAAAATATATTATAAGGTTTGTGTGTGTATATATTTTTTTTTATTTTTTTTCTGTACAGTCTGATAGTTTTCAACCCTTGTGTTCTATAATTGTATAAATACAATTCAGTAAATATTTGAATTTCATTTGGCTATTGCTATTATCATCAAGTTGTGTTTTTTTTTTTTCAGGTGTTCCTGGCATAGCCGGTCTGAAGGGGAAGTGTGGAGACAATGGAGAAAGAGGCCCACCTGGTAAAATGGGGCCTCAAGGCTTCTCAGGGCCACTGGGTTTGAAAGGTCAGAAGGGAGAACTTGGTTTGCCAGGACAACAAGGCATCAAAGGGGATGTGGGTCCAATAGGTCCTGTAGGGCCACAAGGAGACATTGGCTATAAGGGAGACAAGGGCTTACAGGGACCTTTGGGGCCCCCAGGGCGACCAGGCCCAAAAGGTGAAATCGGCCACCCAGGTATCAAAGGCAGCATTGGTTTTCGTGGTGAGAAAGGGTCAAAAGGCAACATCGGGGAGCAAGGCCCAAAGGGGGACATGCCCGAGATACCAAAAAGTGCCTTCTCAGCTAAACTAAGCGAAAGCACCAAGTTACCTGCCGCTAATGCTCCAATTCGCTTTGATAGCATCCTCTATAACCATCAGGGACACTACGATCCTGAGACCGGCCGATTCACTTGTGCCATCAGCGGAGTGTATTTTTTCACCTATCATATCACTGTGTTTTCTCGCAACGTGAAAGTGGTCCTGATGAAGAACGGTCAGCGAGTGATCTACACTATGGACACCTACCAAGGTGGTGAGGACCAGGCTGGCGGAGGAGCAGTCCTAGAATTAAAAGTTGGAGACAAAGTTTGGTTGCAAGTGGCTGATAAACTACTGTTTAATGGGTTATATGCAGATGAAGATGACGATACTGTTTTCTCTGGATTTCTGCTCTTTGCAACCTAAAAATGCTGCTGTGAATGGGAATTTAGTGGTGCAAAACCATGCTTTGAAAGAAAATATTACATTTACTAAAGACTTTCATCATAATTTTCCATAAAAATAATATTAAACATTGATTATGTTTCGTGAACAAAAATTGTGTCTGTTTGCATTTTTGCTAAAGTGAACATCGCTATACGCAGGTTGACATTTCTGTAGCTTAAAGGATTAGTTAATTTCCAAAATAAAAAATTCCTGATCATTTACTTATCCCCATGCCATCCAAAATGTTCATGTCTTTCTTTCTTTAGTCGCAAATAAATTAAAGTTTTTTAAGGAAAACATTCCAGGATTTTTCTCCATATAGTGGACTTCTATGGTTCCCAACGATTTGAACTTCCAAACTGCAGTTTCAGTGCAGCTTCAAAGGGCTCTACATGATCCCAGCCAAGGAATAAGGGTCTTATCTAGTGAAACAATGGGTTTTTTTCTAAGAAAAATACAAATTTATATACATTTTTAACCACAAATGCTCATCTTGCACTATCTCGACCTCCACATTTCGTAAAAACACATACGTAACACCCTTTACAAAATAAGGCAAAACAACGTCAGGCAATTTTGAAGTTGAACAAAAAAAAAAATTTTTTGTTGCCCTATATATTATTCTACAACATAAAATACACTAGTAATACCCACTTCAGTGTGAGATACTAATGAGTACTTGTGGCAAAAATGCAACCAAAATGAACAAAAATGCCCCATAAATTTAAGACAAAGGGGTAAAAACTGCCTCTGCACAATTAAATAATGTATTACAGCTGTCACGATTAAAATGAAATGTGAAAATGAATGAAAAGTCAGTGTCAATTAACGGAATTACATTAAGATTCACTCACAATGCATCAGATTGCTTTTACATGCTGTTTTGTGCAGGGTTGAGCCTTATAACCAATCTAACGTGTTTCTGTTGAACTTAGGAATGCATTGGCCAATCAGAGATGCTTAGACTATTTAGAGCTGAAAATGTGCCAATCAGAGGCGATTAGATTAGTCAGTGCTGAAAACGCCGGAGTACAGTGCAGATACGATGTAAAATATAACTGCAAGCAGCAATTACCAGCATTTAAGCACATATGAATGAAGACATTACATATAATTTAGCAAGCTTGTAACCAGCTAAATCAATGCTTCAAAAAGTATTTTTGGCAAACCAAGGTAATTTGCAATAGAAATATGATGTTTTTAACATTTATGACTGTTATAGAGCCAGCTGTGGTTCCTTCCTGCAGAGTTCAGGAAGGTAGATCAACCCTGATCAAACACAACTGAAACAACTAATTAGGATCTGAAGGAGCACTTGATAATTACAAACAGTTGTGTTTGATCAGGGTTGGAGCTGAACTCTGCAGGAAGGTAGATCTCCAGGAACAGGGTTAAGCACTCCTGACCTTTTCTCAGATTCACTCTCCAGAGAATCCTCCTGCACTGTTTTGGTTCCGATCAGGCGAAAAACCTAGGACTAGTTTGCAAAAGTAGTTTTTTAAAAAAAAAATGCAAAATACACAAAAACTTCGCCAGGTTCATCGACAAATCCGATGCATGCATTTTGTCTGACATGAGCTAAGGATTCCGACGGCATAAGACACTTGAGCCTGTGACAAACAATTTAGGAGTTATGAGCGATTTCGTACTTTTGATCTCTGTAGCGCCCCCATGATGCCAAACTTGGTGACGCTGTAGACACCATCCCTCCAAGTTTCAAGTCTCCACTTCTTATGGTTTGGGTCTGCCCAATCAGTTTTACAAGGAGATTGCTGATCTTTGGCCATTCTAACAATTAAGTAACAGGGTAAATTTTAGTATTTGACAACATGGTTTTTATAATAATAAGATGATTACAAAAATTGCCCTCACAAAAGTACATAATATTGCCTCTTAAATTAAGAGTTTTAATGGAAACGTTAATTTCTGACCCATTTCGATTTTTAAAAAAAATGTATGGAACTACAGAGTTAAACACTGTTCATCAACATGTAAACTCATCTACTTAGTCTGCTTTCACAGCTTTGTTGTGTTTAATCATGCTATTGCAAACTTGCAAAACCTTGGGGAAAATTTTTAAAGACTAAAAAAAAGTTGTCTGAAGCTTAATTGTGGTATTGAAGTCTTATGATTGTGGTGTAGTGCCTTTATATGTTTAGTTTTTTATTCTGGTGATTATATTTCGATTTTATGTTCTTTTGTGACAATTATCACAGTGAACAACACCTGCAAGAATCGTAAAGTCAATGTGTTGGATTAAAGATTTTAGGATTTAAGAGGGCATGTGACCTAAGGTCATGCGTTTGATTTCCTATAGGCAAGAATTTGGATAAGCATCTGCCAAATGTTTAAATGTTTAAATGTAATTTACAGGCTCACACTTGGAGAATCTGACTACACCCTCTGGCTAAAACTTGAGCTCATCCCACACTGTGTTAAAGAAATGAAGCATACCTAAAATAATCTTGGATGTACAATGAAGGCCACAAATTAAGAGGGCCAAGCCAGAGCTAGCAAACACCTAGCACTGAGCTAAAAACACTCACCACAATTTAGCAACCACAAAGCAACAGACTGGCATCCACCCTAGCGAGTTATGCACTGAGAAGTAGGACTAACATTTTCTTTAGAGTTTATTCAAATTTATTGGGCAGGGCTGAAGAGAAAAACATAATGTAGTCGTTTTGAGGGCTGAAAGCAAGCCAAATATTGAGGAGAATGTTTTATGAATGTTAAAGCAGAAATATTGTGATACTGTGATATCACCATATTTATAAAACCTTAGCAGTCATAGTGCTGGTGATTTTGGCTGGCGTCCCGTGGGCAGACTACAAACGCGTATCACAGTCGACTTGTTTCTCCGCCCCGCAGCAATCAGCGCAACAAGTGCACTGATGCTGTCCAATACCGTCGCGACGCTGCCTGGAGTCATGGCTTTTCGGCTGAGCATTTCCACCGCAGTGAACCAACTTTAAACTTTTAACCGAAGCCGTTCCGACCCGCAAATCTGTTTCGTGTCCGTTTGAGTTCGGTCATGTGCAGTTAAATCGCCTGAGGGAGTGCTTGAGCCACACATTTCAAGGAAAGTTTTCCGTCCTGGTAGATGTGTGACTACGGGGTGTTTGTTCTTGTGAATACTCGCCCTGGACGAATATTGGCTGGCTGTTTGTTCACTATATACTTTCACATTCAACATTAGGCTGTTTAACGATTTCCGCTAAATTAATATGCGTAATTCTTCGGACATTGGACTGTCGGAGGAGTCGGAGTCGATCGAAGCCGCACAAGTGTTGTGACACCGGGCCAAGACACCCATTTAAGAAGTATGATAAAGGTAAGATTCGGCGTGTATTTGTAACACATAATTGTCGCGTTTTTTAGAGAGGGGAAACTGTTTATTATTATTAAAATTAAATAAAAATATGTCAAATTAATTAAAATTGTGCGTTCAAAAGTTTGGCAGCACTTTATCATCTTGCCAGTTCCGTTGGGTTCAAAAGAAGCAAAGGGGAGGAGGGGGGTATTGTGTGTATGCGTTACTATCCCACTAGTTGCCATAGTGATGTGGGGGGTGCTGGAGCGCGCAAAGCTTGTAGGGAGATCCGAGAAGACGAGGAGGGGGTTGGTTGGCTGTTTGGGGTGGCGAGGTGCTTCTTAAAGAGCTTTATGGAGAGACCGAGTTAATTAAACTCACAAATAAACTAGAGCTTTTTTCCCTTCTGTGGAAAAAGCCCAACTCCGTAATCGCCTTCATTCATACCCGCAGCTCGAAATATTTGTCTTGTTCTGTCCTGCTTGAAAGGTTTTCTTTGTGGCGGAACCAAAGGGGATTTTTTTTCAGCTATGTTATAAAAACAAACACATATCTCAGTGTTTTATAAATTTCTGTTTCTGAACCAGGGGGCCGAGGCCCACTAGGGGGCCTTAGCAAACCTGCTGAAAAAAAACAAAAAACCCTGGCTTAAACCAGGCTACAATGGCTCGCTGTGCTAAACTAGTTTAGCTGGTCTTACAGTCTGGCCAAGTTGATGTTAACCGATTGCTTAGCTGCTTAGAAGAACCTCTTTAAAACCAGCTTGACCATATTGGGAGACCAGTAGAGATCAGCAAACACAATTTTAGGTTGATTTGAACTGTTAGTATTATTTATTTTAGCAGAAACCACAAAGTGTGCTGTAAAGTGACTTTATTTATTTATATAAAGTTATTTATATATATATATATATATATATATATCTTTACCATGCAAATGTGCATAATATCTTAAATTGTAATGTTTGTTTAGAGTACATTTTAAAAGTGCGATTTTAAGGCCTGGAAAAATAGTGATGATGGAAAAAAAAAATTCTAGTTAATAGTTATGTTGTACTCTAAAATATTTGATCAAATAAAAATGTAAGATATCAGATATTATTTATGATTATATTTAGGACTGTCAAACGATTAATCATGAATAATCACATCCAAAATAAATATTTATATTTACATACTATATGTGTGTGTACTATATATATATTATTATGTGTATGTAAAAACACACACACACACACACACACACACACATACACACACATATATATTAAGGGAAAAAAAGGTTTTTATAGTTATGCTGTACTCTGTAAAATTGTAAGATATCAGATATTATTTATGATTATATTTAGGGCTGTTAAATGATTAAACGCTAAACACACACACACACACATGTATATAAAGGAAAAAGATGTTAGACTTATATATAAAATTTTTATGTATATTTATTTATTTTAAAATATAAACGTGTATGTATACCATGCAAAGTGACATAATATCTTTTATTTTAATATTTTGTAAGTGTGCTTTCAAGGGCTGGAAAAATAGTGATGATGGAAAAAAAAAAGTAAGTTTTTCTAGTTATGTCCAACTCTAAAATATTTTATCATATAAAAATGTAAAATATCAGATATTCATTATAATTGCAATAGGGCTTTCAAACGATTAATCACAATTGATCAAAACTAAAATTAAACTTTGTTTACATACTATATGTGTGTGTACTGTGTATATTTATTATGTATATATTAATACACACACACATATATATGTTAAGGAAAAATGTATAAATAAAATATTTATAAAAAATATAACCTATTCATGTATGTGTGTGTGTATATATTTCCATTATAAATATACACAGTAAACACACATAGTATATAAACATAAACTTTTATTTTGGATGTGATTAATTAACTAATTATACGTTAGTTTTAATGATTAAAATCCTTATCCAGTAATAACTAGCAACTAGAAGAGTCATGGAAATTCATACATCAGAAAGTGTGGGAACATGCCATTTGAGAGACTTCAGGAATTATGAAAAAAGTTAATTATGTTAATCGTTTGAAAACAAGCAGATTTGTCATTATTACAGCCAAAGCACCCAAATTAAAGTATCTTAGACTACGTGGGGGGCCTTCAAACATTGTCTTTGACAGTGGGGGTTCGTGAAATCCACTCTAAAAAGCAAATGCATTCAAGATTTTTGTGAAATACATTACATTTAAGTTTGTAAGTGCCTCATTTCTCATGCTTTAGTATAATGGCTGAAGTCCGCCACATGTTTGTCATGGGCAAGCCATGTGCTACTGCTGACATAATAATTTATGACAGATAACTGAAACGTGATAGAAAAATTTGTAATTCACGGTAACAGCTGGTTAAAAGTACTATGCCCAAGCACTTTTGCTTCTCTAAACAATTGCCTTGCTTTAAATCATCAACACACAAGTGCTGGAATGCACTCCTCCACACATAATGAGAGCATTTGCGTTATCACAAGACACGCACAAGGAACTTTAATGCCTCACTGGGTGCCTCCTAATCTATAGCTGCTGTAAATTAAGGCTAAATCTCACTTCTCACCCTCTTCTCACCGATTGTACTCCCTGATAGCGCACACATGCATTGATGTGTTAAGTGTTTAAGTGTTTTGTCAGTAGAAACCATTTGTTTAAATGCGCTTAAGTCATTTTATGCCATAAACAATTCTTTGAATTCTATGCATACATACAGCTTAAAGGGATAGACAAAAAAAATCAGTCATTATTTACTCACCCTTGTGTCATTTTAAATGTATGACTGACTTTCTTTAGTGGAAAACAATACGTTTTCGAGAAAGGTGAATGAGGCTCCATAATGACCAAAAACAACATCATAAAAGTGCTTCATATGACTTTTGAGCTGTATTGCGCTTTACAAGTTTTCTGAAATCATACAGTAACTTTTGTGTAATAAATAGGCAGAAATTAAAAGACTGCCATCCGCCCTAGCTCTCCTTGGTAAGTTTATGAACTTTCATAAGAGAAGCTGCAAAAAAGATTCAGATCTTTTTAATGAATCGCAGATGATGCAATTCACAAAACCTTTCTCAATGAATCGTTCAGAAACCGGACTGATCCCATTCTCGAGTTCAGCTTACTGATTCAACAATCCAGTCGCTATGGTTCACAGCCCACTAAAGGCGAAGATTATCATTGAATAACTTCAAGTCTATTGCTCACACAAAGCTATTGTATAACTTGAGAAACCTGTAATATGCTGGACAAGTAATATCAACTACTTTGATTAAGCTTTTTTAACCTTTTTGAAGCTTAAAATCCTTAGTCCCCATTCATTGTAATTGCCTTGAAGTCGCATTTATTTATATAGTGCTTTATACAATACAAAATGTTTTCATGCAGCCTCACATTAATAAACCAAACAAAGTGTTACAGGGATAGTTAATTTGAAAAAGAACACATTGTCACTAATTACTCACCCTCATACCAGTCCAAACCCGTAAGATCTTTGTTCATCCTCTAACACAGATTAACATATTTTTGATGAAATTCAAGAGCTTTCTGACCCTGTGTTGACAGAAAGGGCTACTATGTTTAAGACCTAAAATGGTAGTAAGGACATTATTAAAATAGTCCATATGACATTAGTGGTTAAACCGTAATTTTATGAAGCTATGAGAATACTTTTTTTCATGCAAAGAAAACAAAAATAATGACTTTATTCAACAATTTCTTCACTTTCCTGTTAGTCTTCAACGCATGTTCACAAGAGTACCATGATGCATAATAAATTGATAATATTACTTATTAATTGCTTTCTTATCAATATTGATATTATTTATAACCCAGATATTTTCCTTTTGTGTTAAATTCAAAAAAGAAAGTTACACAGATTTGGAATGACATATGTATGAATAAATGACTTTTTTAAAAGGGTTAGTTCACCCAAAAATAAAAATGAAAAGTAGTTTCAAACCTTCTTTCTTCTGCTGAACACAAAAAAAGATACTTTGAAGAACATTAGTAACCAAAAAGTTGACGAAAGCAATTGTTTTTTTTTCCATACTATGGAAGTCGATGGTTACCTTCAACTATTTGGTTACTAACATTTTTCTAAATATCATCTTTTGTGCTTAACAGAAGAAAGAAATTCGTAGAAGTTAGGAACAACTTAAGGGTGAGTAAAAGACTGTTCCTTTAAATGCAACTTGGGTTACTCCACCCCAAAATTTTGTCATTTGAATTTTGTCATTAACTTTGTTTGTCTTCGGAACACAATTTAAGATATTTTGAATGAAAAGCAGGAGCTTTGTGGCTCTCCCATTGTCCCATTCAAAATAGTCCATTTGCCATCAGTGGTTCAACCATAATTTTACAAAGCTATGAGAATATTTTTTATGCAAAGAAAACAAAAATAATGATAAATCTCCTCCGCTGCCATTTTGGAGAGTATCCACTGGACGCAAAAAGCGTACGCTGTTCTCTGTCGGCAGCAGCACACAGATACGTTTTCTACATTTATTTATGCTATGATTCGAACGAAAACGGCGTACACCATAAAAACAAAAAAACATAATTTGTCAAGTCGACTTAAAATAATTTGTTACCCTGCTGCCTTAAAATTTTAAGTTCAGTCAACTCAAAAAAAAGTTTATTCAAGTTGAAATGTTAAGTTGTACTAAGCGACAACTTGGATATTCAAGTTTACTAAACTAAAAAATAGTTTGTTACTTGGCTGCCTTAAAACTTTAAGTTGAATCAACTCAAATATATAAGTAGGTAAATTATATGTTGTCACTTAGTAAAACGTAACATTTCGTTGACTAAACTTTTTTTTGAGTTGACTAAACTTTTTAAGGCAGCCGGGTAACAAATTATTTTAAGTTGACCCAAAAAATTGTTTTTTACAGTGTATCCGCGTTACGCAGCTGACAGAGAACAGCGTACGCTGTTTGTGTCTAGTGGATACTCTCCAAAATTGTTGAATAAAGTCATTAATTAATTTTTTTTTGCATACAAAGAGTATTCTTGTAGCTTCGTAAAACTATGGCTGAACCACTGATGGCAGATGGACTATTTTGACAACGTCTTTCATACTTTTCTGGGCCTTCACAATGTTATTTACTTGGCAGTCAATGGGACAGCCACAAAGCTTCCAATTTTCATCCAAAATATCTTGAGTTGTGTTCCGAAAACGAACAAAGCTTTTACGGGTTTGGAACAACAGTGAATAAGTGATAAGTAATTAAGGACAAAAATTTTCATTTTGGGGTGGAGTAACCCTTTCTGGTTCTACATGTGTAGTGAAAGGTCTGACCTTTCGATAAAGCCTAACACAGTTGTATTGACATGCACTTCCTTGACATGTTTACCGCCAGCAGACTTGGAGTAGACAAATGCAGGTCATGAGACAGGTGAGATGAATGGGGTGTCAAATGTAGCATTACTTGACGCTTCCCATGCCTGAAGCAGGCAGGGCGTGTCTGCCTCCTAACATTCACTGACAAAAAAAGAGAACTGGGTCGTATTATGGTAAGTGGTATCAGTAACCAAACACAAATAATAAATCACATATGGCAAACCTACCAGACTGATTTAAAAGGTTACTGCTTTAGTGAACATCTTTTCTCTATACACGTGGTTGTGGTTGTGTGTGTGTGCTAGTGTGTTTGACAGTATGCAGATATATTAATGCTAGTCCAGACCGATAAAGCCCCATAATCAGATTAGGACAGGGAGAGGGGTGCTGCACATGTTATCATGTGGGTTTGAGCGAGTGCAATCTTGTCCGGAGGGATGAGGAAGGCTAGCGTCCTTGCATTTTCACTGACAAACTCTGTGAAAGGATCATCGTTGGGTGAGTCAAATGAAATCTTTTCACTCTCACTTCAAATGTTAAATATAATCATAAGATGATCAACAAAGATATAAATAAAGCAGAAAGTCTGGATGGCTCAAGGGCGGTGTTGTCATCATAAGCCAACATGAAAGAGATAAAAAAAAGCTTGTTGCAATTGCGGCTCTTGTAATTTTCCTGCTACTATTTAAATAAAGCAAGCATAGACTTCATTCCATAGTGATGTGACACCATGGCAAGACTTGCTCATCTTGATGGGCAGATTAAGAAAACTTGTGTGGTCGGTTTTTCTTAGGAATTTACTTAGTCAGGAAGCATCCTTTTGGGCTTGTCTGTTTTTATTTGTGTTGTGCAAAGTCATCCTACACAGCTGCCACCTTCATTTTAAAGAATTTAAAAAATTTAATTCTAAACCAGTATGACGTTTTTTCTTTCTGTGGATTCAGAATATGTGCTTTTGTTTTCTTAAGAAGAAAGTCATACAGGTTTGGAACGAAATGATGTTGATTAAATTATAATAAAATTAGCTTCTTTTTTTCTTTTTTGAATGAACTGTCCCTTTAAGAACTGTGATTGTTTGTAGGGCTTGTGATTTTGTATTTCATAATGACAGTTGATTATTATTAATACTAAAATGTTGCAGTCAAAAAGAAATTAAGGTTTTTGAGGAAAACATTCCAGGATTTTTCTCCATATCATGGACTTTAATAGGGATGCGCAGGTTGAAGGTCCAAATTGCAGTTTCATTTGTGGTTAAAAGTAAAAAATTATTCTTATTTATTTTTAGATGACAGATCGTTTTGCATGTTAAGACACTAATTCCTCAGATGGGATCGTGTAGAGCCCTTTGAAGCTGCCACTAAAGTCCACTAAATAGAGATCTCTCTCTGTATATCTAGAAATTCCTGAAATGTTTCCTTTAAAAACCTCAATTTATTTTCCACTGAAGACAGAAAGACATGAACATCTTGGATGACATGGGGGGTGAGTAAATTATCAGGACATTTTTATTTTGGAAGTGAACTAATCCTTTAAAGTTTCACTTTTGTTCCCATATCTAAGCCACATCACGTTTTATGGTTTTATTTCAAGCATGGAGCCCTATGTTTAATATCTCAGTGATTTAAAAAAAAGTGTTCTTCCTTGTGTTAAAACCCTTACATAAGTAGTTTTATTTCTTGGCACAAGGAAGTGTTTATCAAGCAGCATAAGTTCCTTATCTTCCATCTGGAGATGGAAAATGAGTAAAATAGTTTTTGACTGCTATCTGTGTGCATCATGAAGGCGTGTTTGCTTTTAAGAAGGTTATGTCAGTGTGCATATTACTTGTAGGTGTGTATTTTGGGTGTATTGGTGGCTTCCACAGGCATGCTTGTGTTTATGTTTGAGTACTTGTTTAGGGAGTTTAGTTTGAGCCTGACTCCAGCTGGTAGCTGCACAGAGGTTGTTTGGGCTTTTAATTAATTCTTACTCTGCAACAGTGACGATACAGAGGAGGAAGAGTAGGAGAGAAGTTGAGAGACTCTGGACATGTGAGTAGACTGAGGAGTGACTTGGAAGTTGAGTTAATTGCATTCTTTTAAAGCTCTAGTTAAACAAAAAGGTCAGGTGGCAGCTTCTTCCTCATGCCTCGGTGGAGCTGAGTGTTTATGGGTAGCAGGACTTAATGTGATAGAGATCAGCTTTCGAGTTGAAAATTGAGCTAAAATCAAGCAAGAAAAAAGGTCAAAAGGTACACAGAGTTAATCTATATACAGTGGTCCTGGGAAGTGTATGAACACTTAGTGCACACTTAATATATGAATGTTTGCATTAGATAACAGAATCTTAAACCAAGTGGTTTTTATTGTAAAGAAAGATTGCAGAAACAAACATTTCAATCAATAAATGTTAAAAAATTTATGAAATGGAAGGAGGACTAAATAGTAATTCTGATGTTTAAACAAGAAGTATTTACGTTCTTAATGTGATAAACTGTAAACTTGAAGTGGCTGGACAATTAAGTGGTCAAAAACTATATGGGCTATTCTATAGAATTGTTGCAAACTGCTGTGCCATAACACATTTAAAAAGCTATTCAAAGCTTAGATGTTTACTAAGGTCATTCTGTTATCTTTTGAAACACACAATAATATTTAAAATATTAGTAAGCTTAATATAAAATCATCACATTAACCCCTAAATTACAACTTATGAAAATTGTATTTAAATATTTTTTGCATTTTGTTTCTTTTAAAAAGTGCGAAAAATGCGAAACTTTATATAAAGTTTCATAATTTACCAAGAAGTAAAAAATAAATATATATATATATATATATATATATATATATATATATATAATATATAATTTTTTTTTTTTTTTTTTACTTCTTGGTAAATTATGAAACTTTTATATAAAGTTTCGCATTTTTCATTTAATTTTAATGGCCGAGACTGATTATAACTAAACCCATGAATTTACGATCAGGAAATATTCCTGTGTCCCCTGTCCCATAACTACAAGGTGTGAGTAGATTAGGCCCCATCATTTTGAGGTAAATGTGTTCAAAAATCTGTGTGTAACTTTAAGGAAAGTCACTACCGAACACTCTTTTTCTGTAATTAAGTAAACCTTTTTTTGTGAGTTATTCCATAACATTTTGTTTTTTATATGTATACCACCGTTCAGAACTGTGCTAGCTAACCATGTGCTGATTTGCATCTTTGAGCTAGGCTCAAAAGTATCTAAAATTGTCTCTACCGAAACAGTCATGCAAGTTATGCAATTGTATGCACAGTTATGCAATTTTAGTAATGTTTTAGTTAGAGAGTTACATTCTGTAATGTGATGTGGTCGCTACTAAAGCAATACTGTTACTACCAAAAATGTGCAGTCACTACTGAAACATGAAATGTTTTGCCAAAAATAAAAGTATTATCAACTAAGATGTTATGATAATCCTTAATTTTGAAATCAATATGATCAACTTTTTGTCTTTTACAAAGAAAAATTGGATTCAAAATACAACAAATCTCAGTTCTCATAAATGACACTTTTTATTACTGTTTCAGTAGTGACAAATTTGGTGAGGACAAATCTTTCAAAACTCCAACACTTTCTGAAAATACAATATGAGAATTAACTGCACAATTACTAGAAATGTGTACCTTGGATATTACACAATTTGCATACATACAAATATTTTGGAAAAAGACCCATTTTTTTTTCCAAGACATTTCCAACTCTGACTTTGGACCAGTTCTGTGGAATAATTCCAAATCTTTGAAATTACATGGAAAAGTTTAGAGAGTTGAGAATCTTCCATCCAATAAATCACAATAAGCTTTGCGCTTTGTTACTTTTGATATGAAACAAAGTCTCAGATTTCAAATTCTGTCAATTTTATTACAGTATTCTAACAATAAATACCATTTTGGCACGAGGCAGAAGCGTGTGGCAAAAACAAAGCGCACATGAACTGATCATCTCCGCCACTTTAATGCCAGTTTTAGCACAAATAAACATGAATGAACGTCCAAAGGTATGTTAAAAGAAAGAATACAACTTAACGAAATCCGTATCCTGGCTAATGTAATCACTCAATCTTTCAACCACGGAAATATGTCAATATATAACATCTTGTAAACAATATGTCACATAACATCATGTTTACCTCAGAAAAAAACATATTCGTTGACCATAAACTTACATAAGCTAGAAATCGAATTAATTGCAAGCTTGTGAATCAGAATCAAATCGAATTATGAATTTTTTGTCAAAACCCAGCCCTATATATTTAACTTCCCACAATTTGCTCAGAAAATGACACAATTGATTTGTTATTTTCATTTGTGGGCTTTTATGAGCGAATATTGATATTAAAATTGATGTGATGTGATTTAAACAGTTTATCAGCATATCTGTTCATTCTTACTTGGCAACAAATGGGTTAAAGCAGCTCAGCTTCCTAAAGTGGACCCCTCTCTCCTCACTCAGAATATAGCTAAAAAACCTCAGGCAATTTATTGCATTAATCACAATGGATTAGAAGTTTTCATTGCTTAGTCATGCTCACAAAAGCCTTTCATCACAGCGAACGTCGCACCAGGCAACAACGTCCACACCCTGGTGTAGAGGGGCCTCTCATTCTTAGGAGAAAAGGCATAGCTTAAATCTTTGACAGGAAATTTTACAGCAGTGTAACCTCCTTGTGAGCAAAGCTCTCATGCTACTTACAGACACCCGCAAATTTGCCAGATAAAGGCATTATTCATCCACAGCAAGAATGTTGAAGCTTGATTTACACTTGTGGGTGGATAAGAACACTTTGAATTGCTTCACCTGTGCTATGTTTTATTATTGCGTAGGTCAAGTAATCAAACAGGTTGAAAGTTCTTTCATAATGTGACTTATCAATGTTATGGTTATCACACAGGTGTTGTATTGTTTCATTGAAGTGTAAAGTAAAAATTTTCTCAGACAAAACAATGGGTCATTTATTGTCTTAGTCCACGTCACATGTTTTGTGTTCTTTGTCACAAACTTGATTCATATTTGTCAGCTTCATCAAGATTAAACTGCCTTTAATGTGGTTCTGCAGGCACCTTGGTCAGACCCGCAGGGATCCTCTCGCAACAATGACCCGCAGAGTGACTCTTTCACAGAGGAGCAGCTGATGAATCCAAATCTGAAGTCTGGTTGTACAGTCAATATGCAACCAGAGACTTGCTATGAGGAGAACTGTCTTAACAGACTGAATTCTCAAGCCCAGTCTGTTCCTGTGATTGCTGATGGCCAGGCCAAGCTGTACCCCTCTAGGACTGTACGTTTGTTTACCACCCAGACAAAATGTGAGGACGCTGCTCCCCATAGAGTACCACCTGGCCCTCCACAGGCTTGGTCTGGATTGTCTAGTTTCCGAGTCATGGGTTCTTTCAAAAAACTACGGACTTCTGTACTGCAAGGAATCCAGAACCGGAGCAATGCAATGGCTGCTGGTCAGGAGAGAAATCCGTCTTCGATGATTGAGGATGGAGGTAGCTTCTTAGTAACGAAACGAGAGGTCCCACGCAATCAAATCCAGGAAAATGAGAAAGTATCAAATGGGACGGCTCGGAACAGAAGGACGTCTTCTGTTTCGGATGAAGATGATTGTGAGGAGGAAGCGAGTGGGTTTCAGAGGAATTCACATTTCTCTCAAAGTATCCGCAAGGCTTATGGAGCAGGACGGATTGCTTTGCTTGACATAGTCAAGACAGAGAGCCCGTCTACCAGTGAGTCCAACCCTAGCAGCACTGTGGAGTCTGTCGTACCTTGCAAGGAACTTGAGACTCAAGAAAATGTTAAGGTTCTCAAAAGACTAAGCAAAAGTGTAGATAATCTCCACGTCTTCAAGAGTCCTTTTAGACGCAAAGTGACCTCAGCTGAGCCACAGAACCCAGAATGCCCCAGTGCTATATTTCTTCAGAGGACCACCAGTTCTTCATCGGTCGACTTGCAGGAACATAATTCAGGTCAACGTCAAAGCCCGAGGACGCATGGACATTTGCGAAAGCTTGTCGGTAGTTTAACCGACTTGTCGGGCAAGCGTAAAAACACACCAGGCCCTGCCTCAAATACACTTCTGTCACCTCTCACTCAACTGCATGATGACTACTCCCGCAGAATCCCATGTGTACCAACGAGTGGGCGCCAACGGAGGCCTTCACCCACACCGACCAAGGCCCAGCAGGCCAATACTTACCAACACATTCCAACTCTACATTCTGCACCCTCCTGCCCCACTGTCTTTACTTCCATTATAGATGACTCTCTGGAGCCTCCTAGCAAAACAACAGCTCTAATAAGTGACTATGGTCAGGTGGCTGTGTCCTCAACAGATTTCTGCTCGGATGTCCCAGACTGTCCACTGGAAAAATACTGTGAACCTATGGAGTGCCATCATAATGGAATAAATAACCACTGCTCTCAAATGCCCAAGCAGTGCTCAAGCCCCCGACAAAAGCAGACAGCCAATGGCGTTAATGTTAACTTGGAGGTAAGGCTATTCTAATGAGTCCATATGTGACCCTGGACCACAAAGCCAGTCTTAAGTAGCATGGGTATATTTGTAGCAATAGCAAAAGGTTGTATGGGTCAAAATGATAAATTTTGCTTTTATGCCAATAGTCATTAGGATATTAAGTAAAGACCATGTTCCATGAAAACATTTTGTACATTTCCTATAGTAAATGTATCAAAACTTAAATTTTGATTAGTAATATGCATTGCTTAAAACTTTATTTGGACAATTTTAAATGCAGTTTTCTCAGTATTTAGATTTTTTTTTGGACACTCAAATTCCAGATTTCAAATAGTTGTATATCGGCCAAATATTGTTCTATCCTAACAAACCATACATCAGTGGAAAACTTATGATTGGTTTTGCAGTCCAGGGTCATATATTGTCAAACTTAAACTGACCTTTGACCAATACAAGTTTAGATGTACACAACATTTATGGCGTAATGTCAGTTACCACAGAAAAAAATAGTGGTTCTCAATAAATGAAAGCACAGCAAGTACATTCACAGTTGTAATCAAACTACAATTAATTTTTGTGTAATCTTTGTCCAAAAGACAATGCACAGCTCAATATTTGAATGTTTTAATACATACTGTGTGTCAAAACGTCAAGGCTTGTAGTCAGGGGTAGTTATGTACTTGATGTACAAAACCAAGGTACAATTGTTCTTTTGTCTGTCAGACAAAAGTGTTTACGTTACATTTTAGGAAGACAAACTTTTAAAGTGCATCTAAAAGCAAAAACTTTTTAGCTTGCATTATTTTCAAATCTTTTCTTTGTAAAATGGTCTATTTTCTAAAAAATAGATGGTTAAAACCCAGTTAATTTCACATGGAGTTTTTCAACGGACAACAAGTAGAGGTTCATCATCATTCTAGAATGGGTAGACCCACAACAAAAAGATGGTTTAAAGAACTTTATAGTACAATTACATAACTTTTTAATTATTTATTCATTCATTATTTATTTTTACCATACTGTAACAGTTTTTTTTTAAGAGAACTAAGAGAGATATTTTCTGAGACATTATACTATAAATATTGGTGTTGTGTTGAACCCAGAACGTTAAATGGGACATCAGACCCAAAATTAACTTTTAAAGCTGTTTGCATATACAATGTTAAATCTATTTGCTCCTTTTTTAATTCCCGAAAAACTAGGGCTGTGCAATTAATCGAAGGCGATTGTCATGCGCATTTTGTCAGTGAAGCCGGTTGTGTAATCTCCAGCACCTGTGTTCAGTTGGAACGGCATGTAGTACACAGAGCCGTACTTCATAGAAAAGATACGCTTAATCGTGTTCATTATCGCAAACGATTTAATCGATCGATTATGAAATCGAAAGAATAATAATATTATAATAGCTGCGATAATGACAGCTGTTTGCGTAGCTTCTCTGTGAACTACGGCTCTGTGTAGACATGCTTCTACACCTGAAAGCATGTGAAACTATCACATTTAATAACGTATTTACTCCAAACTCACTTCATATTATAATATTTATATCAGTCGAGTGTTTGAAACAAATCTTTCTGTGAGATAGTACAGCTTTTTACACAGAATAACGCACGAATA
Organism: Cirrhinus molitorella; assembly: GCA_033026305.1. Taxonomy (NCBI): domain Eukaryota; kingdom Metazoa; phylum Chordata; class Actinopteri; order Cypriniformes; family Cyprinidae; genus Cirrhinus; species Cirrhinus molitorella. Next base: position 18,804,132 of record CM065140.1, on the reverse strand, counting down.
GTATTCTATGCAGTGATAAAGGCATTGCATTATTATATACTGTATTATAAGGAAAATTATGATAAGAAGTCAAGATAAACCATATATTGTTGTAGTCGTGGGTTTATTAGTCACGTTGAATTAATGAAAGCAGTCAAATCTTGTTTATTCAGCTGCAGCGATAGCAAAGACGCATTTACCAAGTTTCTTCTTCTGGCGTATTTTGAGTTTTCAGCGTGAGAATGACAGCGCCCTCTGGCCTTCGGATGAAGATTTACTGATCACGGATCCGCGCTTTACTAAAAGATACGCATGACAATCGCAGCTTTCGATTAATCACAATTTCGATTTCACTTCAATTAATCGAACAGCCCTACGAAAAACCTAAACCATTATATTGCTCAAGCCCCATCCACGACCACTGATGGACTGTCCCGTATTAGCATATTTCCTCCCGCAGCCAGTTGTATGCTTTCCGCCATTTTCTTAGTGCGTGAGCTGGAGCGCCAACAATGTCTCGTAAGCAATGCTGGTGTTTTGTATTTGGATATAAAAGTGAACATAAGATTCAAAATTTTCTTCTGACATCAGAGCCACTGAGGATGCAGTTTCATTTTTGAAAGTGACATGTCACCAAATACACAAAAACGGCAGCAAGGGGCGGGGTAAGCAGTAGCTCATTATCATTTAAAGAGACATGCACTGAAACCAATCCATTGAGAAATTTTAACTAAACTATGTTGCAGACATTTTATAAAGACAATAAACAATAAAACCAACTTGTGGAAAATGAACATCCGTGGTCCAAAATGTAGGTGTGTTCACGCCATGTTGTAATTACCGTAATTACGAGTTCATGTCCTCGTAGAACTCGTAATTACACCTGATAAACTAAGAATTCTCTGAGATATGAGGTATCACCTGACCGCCACAGATTCAGCCTATTTTAGTGTGGATAGTGTTGCCATAGAAATGCAGAATTCCGAGTCCGAGGACATGAACAGCAACGAGTAGTACGTGTTGTCATCTCAAAATTGTGCATGCGTTTCAGAGTCAAACATTACTTGTCTACACCAAAACTGAAAAAATTGTAGTCTGTGCTGCTTATAATGTTACAATATGAGCTAATATTTGCTTGGCAAGATTAGCTTTGCACTTTCATATGTAACTTGTTTGTCCTCCTCGAGACAATATTGATTAACTGTTGTTGTTTGAATGAGTCTGACTGATAATAAGCAGCAAGACTGGACAAGCACTTTTCTTTCAGACCCAGTGTAAAATCTCTAAAAAAGTACAAGACGGATTGCAGATTGTAGATGTCATATCAACAATTGCTATAAAACCAAAGAACACATGGTGATCTTAATATAAATGCTTAATAAATGGAACAGGCCAGTTCATTAGATGACCTTGACCTTTACACAGGAAGTCATAAATTACAGTAGACAGATTTTTGTTAAAGCATGAACTTTCATGCTTTGCGTCATACGTTCCTCACTCGGGTGACCCTTGTATCTGATGATGCAACCACAGCCTCGATTTGATATAATTTTGTGGTCAATCAAGTCAAACCAATGCACTTCATTGCTTTGCTTGATTGATCGGTCACCCCCTCTAACTAGACATCTGTATTTTTTTATTGAATAAATGACTGGAGTGGTACATTGTGACAGTGTCACATGGGCTGCTCAGCTGTGAGGCACACAGCAGGTAGAGTTAATTATTAGCTGGTGTTTATGATTAGCGGGATTGCTTAAACACACCTCCTGGACCTGAGGCTGGACACGTATCAGCAAGGAAAATGTCTCCTCCCCAGAAGAACAACCCAAGGTTCGAAGTCCAGTAATCAAACCAAGTGCAAATGGACTCCAATAGGTCAGGGAAATGTAACGGAGAGAAGTAGACAAGCTACAGCCAAGCCCGGCTTGTCTGTTTGTGTTTGTGTTTGTGCTTGTGCGTGATGTTTGGATATATGTGTTGTGTACCTTCTTCAACATGGTGCTTACTTATTGTGTGCCTTTTCAGTGTCTATGGACTGAAGAGAGGGAGAATGATGATCTTGAGGTAAGATATCTGTTATTTCTACATTTTAACATGGTGGATTACAGACAGAAATCAGAAGAGAATAAAAAACTAAAATGTGATTGCCATGTAGACTTCCATTCAATCAGCTTATTTCTTTTTTGTCAAACATGACTGTTTTAAAAAAAAAAAGTTTTATTTATCACTAAAGAAAAATGGCTTTCTCAATTTATACTGTCACTATTATTTGCCATATTTGTCAAAATTCTAAGAATATTAGAGTGTTTTGCACCATAATCAGTCATTTTCAAAACCCGTAAGACCTTCAGACATTTTTGATGAAGTCTGAGAGCTTTCTGACCCTCCATAGCCAGCAACTCAACTGACACGTTCAAGGCCCAGAAAGGTAGTAAGGACATTGGTAAAATAGTCCGTGTGACATCAGTGGTTGTATTGTTTAATAAAGTCATTGTTTTTGTTTTCTTTGCGCATAAAATGTTTTCTTGTTGCTTTATAAAATTTTGGTTGAACCACTGATGTCACATTGAGTATTTTAACAATGTCCTCACTACCTTACTGTGCCTTAAATGTTTTAGTTGCATTACTGTCTATGCAGGGTCAGAAAGCTCTTGGATTTTATAAAAAAAATAAAAAATTATGTTCTGAAGATGAACAAAGGTCTTGCGGGTTCGGAACAATACAAGGGTGAGTAATTAAAAACAGAATTTTCATTTTTGGATGAACTATTCCTTTAAAACTTAAACTAACTGATGACATTTGACTTCTGATTCTCTAGACTTCGTCAGATACCACGAAAGCATTGCTCAAAAGTGATGTCATCGCATCCGCTGCTGCTTCACCTGTCACAAACACCTGCTCTTCAGAATCCCCCCTGTCAACTCCAACAACGCCAATCTCTCCACCCTTTGCAAGTGACCCTCCGGCTTTTGTAGTGCCCAGGAAACGGGCAGGTCGATGTAGACCCCGGCCAGTGTCTGACTATGGCCAACTGGCCAGCTCAAAGTACTGCATCCCGGAGGAGGACAGGGAGTCTGAGACTATGGACTACACTTCCCAAAAGGACTACAATACCAATGGCAGCTGCATGGAGAGCAACAGACCTGAGAATGGTCATGTGTGCACTCAAAGCGAGAGCAGAAAGAGACGTCCCGTCTCTGTTATTGGAGGTGTGGATCTGTTTTCATCCCCAACTGCTGAGCAGAAGGACGACACTGAAAGCTTGCCTTCTGTAAGGCCATTTCTTTTTTCTAAATTGTGTTTTGTTGTTAAATTTCTGTGCCATTAGCAATATCAAGTGTTTCAGAACAGGTTTGCCAAACACTTTCCCCAGTCTTCCACTGGTTATGTAAACGGTCCATTGGTTGAAGCTGGCAACTACCACGTTCAAGGCCCAGAAAGTTTTTTATTTATAAATAAATGAGAAAAATAATATATTATTTTATAAAGCTATGAGAATACTTTTTTGTTTGCAAAAAAAAACAAAAATAATAACTTAATTCAACAATTTCTTCTCTTCTTTGTCAACCTTCACTGTGCATTTACAAGAGCGAGTTTAATCTACACATTTCTTTGTGAGATTCAGCATGAAATTCGATGTTTGTAATGTGTACTTTGCCTAGTGGATGAGTGATGAAATTGCACTGTTTATTATATAATCATAGGTCATTGTCCTGCTCATGTACAGTCACTGAACTTTGAACATAAGGCCTGCTGGACATTGGGCTCCTTTTAAAGCTGCTGATTAAATTCTAATCTGTCATGCTTTGCTTTGTTGTTTTAGCCGGTATCCCGTCCTCCGGTGCCCTCTCACAGAGTGCCTCCATACCGGGCTGTGTCTGCCCGCCTGAGACCCTGCGTCTTCTCCCAAAGCACACCTATCGGTCTGGATACGATGGGGCGGCGCAAAGGACGCAGAGTGCTCAGCGGTGAGTGTTTTTCCTGTATATATGCCCATGTGCACTTGACCTACAAACATGAGAGGCTCAATTGTGAGAGTGTTTTGATGAATATCGATTCTTATGCCAAAATTTCTAACCTCATTCAGTATGGTCGTATTACAGATGGCAGCTCTGATCTGATGCTTGATGACAGTGTGAGTGAGGAGGACGGCAGCTTTGAAGAACTGACTGAAGGAACACCATATCTACAACCAGAAGTCAACCTTTTCACGCTAAATCAGGTTGGCTTGGTGATTTTTATGCACAGGGTTCTGAGTTATTACCTGAATGATCCACAGCTGTGCTTTTTTGTTTAGTGATAGTTTTCATGAGTCCCTTGTTTGTCCTGAACAGTTAAACTTCAGAAAAATCCTTGAGGTCCCACAAATTCTTTGGTTTTTCAGCATGTTTGTGTATTTGATCCCTTTCCAACGACTGTATCATTTTAAGATCATCTTTTCACACTGAGGACAACTAAGGGACTCATATGCAACTATTTCAGAATGTTCAAATGCTTACTGATGCTTCAGAATTCAAAACAATGCATTAAGAGCCAGGGGTGTAAACTTTAGAACGGAATGAGGATGTGTACATTTTTCTTATTTGTCCTAAATGTCATATTTTTTTCATTTAGTACTGCCCTTCAGAAGCTACAGGAAATGCTTACCCAAAAGACAAAAAAGTTAAATTTACCCTGATCTTCAAATTCAAAAAGTTTTCACCCGCTGGCTCTTAATGCATTGTGTTTCCTTCTGAAGCATCAGTGAGCGTTTGTGTCCCTCAGTTGTCCTCAGTGTCAAAAGATGGATCTTAAAATCATAGTCATTGTTGGAAGGGGTTCAAATACACACAAATGCTGAAAAACAAAGAATCTGTGGGACCTAAATAACTTTTCTGAAAAAACAGTGGGCAGTTTAACTGTTCAGAACAAACTATCACAAAAACAACAAAAACAGCTGTGGATCATTCAGGTAACAACACAGTAAACTTTTGAACAGGGTCATTTTATTATTTTCTCTTGTGGACTATATGTAAACGTATATTATGTGAAATATCTTATTCAGGTCAGTAGTAAATAAAAAATAACATGCATTTTGTATGATCCCTCTTATTTCGATAAAATAACATTTTGCAGATTGTCCAAGGTGTATGTAAACTTTTGACTTCAATTGAGTATATATTCTGTATAATACGCACACTAATTACACTTGCTAATGTAATTTATTACCTATTTTTTTTTAATATTTCTTATACTGACTGTATTATTTCAACAGTGGGGGTAAAACCTTTACACTACTAAGAGTTACTTTGTGCACTTTTAATGTTATATGAGATCTACTTTTAGCACTTTTTTTTACTTTTACAGTTGTTTGCACTTATAGACTGTGCTATACAGCACAGGTCATATTTCACTGTTTATCTTATCTGTTCATTCATGTGTTTATTTGCAGTTGTTTTAGTGTTTGCATATGTACTTTTGTGGGATCATTAAACTTCTTGTGCATGATGTAATTCCGTACTATTCTTATCTTGTCTTTTTATTCAACCTTTAGCCTCGGTATGTATCGCTTGACTATAATCTCTCTCTCTCTCTATTTCTCCAGTACATACAATCGGGACATGCTGTGTATGCAGAGGCTCTGTGGGACCATGTCACAATGGAAGAGCAGGAGCTAGCTTTCAAAGCCGGGGATGTGATCCGGGTTCTGGATGTTCAGGAACAGGACTGGTGGTGGGGGGCAGTGGGCGACCGCGAGGCCTGGTTTCCTTCTAGTTTTGTGCGAGTGAGTTGCACTATGACCTGAGTAATGAATGTGAAACAAAAGCCACACAGCTTGAAAGTAACACTTAAACATAGTAACACATCCTGTGTGTTTGCTCTTGGTGACCCAAGAGGAAGTGCTAGATGTGTCATTACACTTGCATGTGCTGATTGACCGGTTTGGAAGAAATGCGGGTGTATGGAATGTTTTTTTTATTGTTTCGAGCTGTAGATTAATGCATCCCATTGTCAATCTGTGACATCCAACAAGATGAGTCAATCAGACACAAAGAGGCTTTGGGTGATTTGATCAGAAGTTCCTGTATAAGTGGATTAACCACTTGTCGTAATCACAATTGGCTGTTGTCTTAAAATTGCCTAATCATGGTCCTCTGGAATTAACAATAATGATATGTTGTTGTCAAGGTTCGGGTGAATCAGGAGGATTCAAGCAGTGATAGTGTGGAAATTGCACCGGATGCAGAGGAATCCGTCCCACCAGATGCACACAAACAAAACTCGGAGCACAGACAGCAGATGAGAGCCAATGTGGTCAAAGAGATCATGGACACAGAGCGCGTTTACATCAAACATCTCAAAGATATCTGTGAGGTGAGCCTCCGTCCCAGGCATTTTATGCTTGCTTTAGTTTAATCTGTTTGTTTTGCTTTGTGGTCTGTGTATGTGATAAAAGCACCCTTATCTTCCATTTATCCTGAATGGTAATCCATCTCCTACGCCTATCTCATCATTTAAATATGAGGTCAAGATTAAAACAATTGCCTTTTTTCAAGATAACATTATCTCTCAGAATATAGGTGTAGTGCTCAAGAGTAGTTCAATGATATTTAACTCCACACTAGTAGAATACAGGAATCAAAAGTTTTTGAACAGTGAGATTTTTAACGTTTTTTAAAGAAGTCTCTTCTGCTCATCAAACCTGTGTTTATTTGATACAAAGTACAGTAAAAACAGTAAAAATATTTTTACTATTCAAAATAACTGTTTTCTATTAGAATTTATTTTAAAATGTAATTTATTCCTGTCATCAAAGCTAAATTTTCAGCATCATTACTACAGTCAAATGATCCTTCAGAAATCATTCTAATATGCTAATTTGCTGTTCAAGAAACATTTTGTTTATTATTATTACAATCATCAATATTTAAAACAGTATCAAGTATTTTTTTTTGGATACTTTGATGAATAGAAAGATCCAAAGATCAGCATTTATCTGAAATAAAAAGCTTTTGTAACATTATACACTATACCATTCAAAAGCTTGGAGTCAAAATATTATTAATTAATTATTTTTTCTGAAAGAAATTATAAAAAACATACATACTTTTATATTGCAAGGATGCTAAATGATGATAGACATTTATAATGTTACAAAATTCTGAACTCTATTCATCAAAGAAACCTGAAAAAAATTCTACTCTGCTTTTTTCAACATAATAATATTAATAACATTTTTTTTAGCAGAAAATCAAAATATTAGAATGAATTCTGAAGGATCATGTGACTGGAGTAAGGATGCTAAAAAAATCAGCTTTGAAATTACAGGAAAAAATTACTTTTTAAAATATATTCAAATAGAAAACTGTTATTTTAAATGGTAAAAATATTTCAAAATGGTACCATTTTTGCTGTACTTAGTGAGCAGAAAAGACTTAGGAAAAAAGTACAAATCAGAATACATGCTAAATACAAAAATAAATTGTAAATACATGGTGTTCTTTTTAAAATTTCTATTCATCAGAGAAAAAATGCATCAAATTTTCTGCAAAAATATTAGGCAGCACAAGTGTTTTCAACATTAGTAATACTTAGAAATATTACTAATGTAATGCAGAAAATCAGCATATTAGAATGTTTTCTGAAGGATCATGTGATGCTGAAGCCTGAAAATTCAGCTTTGCCATTACAGGACCAGATTAACTTTTTAAAATAGATTATATATAGAATTTTCATAATATTTTACAATATTACTGTTTTTATTATATATTATTCAAATGCAGTCTTGCAGATCATGACTTTGTATGAAAAGCATCTACATCTTTAGAAATCTTATCAAAAAATGAGTTGGGGAAAGAGATGGAAAATATTTCTTAGCTCAAATTTATTACAGTTTATCCATCAAATTGTTTATCCAGCAGTCTCATGACCTCTGCTGGTCAAATGCATAAAAATATTTATCAGTGAAGGAATATTTTTTCGAAGCAGTGTAAAAATATCTAAATTAAATCATTTTTGTTGTTGTAGGGATATATCCGTCAGTGTAGAAAGCACCCTGGCATGTTTACTGACGCACAGCTAAAAACAATCTTCAGCAACATTGAGGACATCTACAGGTTCCAGAGGAAGTTTCTCAAGGACCTAGAAAAGCAATACAACCCTGAAAACCCTCATCTCAGTGAGATTGGCTCCTGCTTCCTTCAACAGGTACCTTCACACACATAAGAACCAACGAATTGAATGATTTCCTCACAAATTGCACATATTCCTTACATATTTTTCTCCCTTTTAGGAGGATGGTTTCGCCATATACTCTGAATACTGTAATACACATCCAGTGGCATGTGCTGAATTACAGCGATTTATGAAACAAAGCAGATATAAACACTTCTTCGAAGCCTGTCGTCTCTTACAGCAGATGATCGACATATCTATTGCTGGCTTCCTACTTACACCAGTACAGAAGATTTGTAAATACCCTCTTCAGCTGGGAGAGCTTTTGAAATACACACCCAAAGACCACAGGTAGATTATTCTCTGCACTAGTATTTCCTTATAATTTACTCACCCCCATGTCATCCAAGATTTTCATGTCTTTCTTTCTCTTTAGTCAAAAAAATTAAGGTTTTTGAGGAAAACATTCCAGGAATTTTCTCCATATAGTAGACTTTAAAAGGGATTCAACAGGTTGAAGGTCCACATTGCAGCTTGAAAAGTGTCTGCACAATTCCAGATGAGGAATAAGGGTCTTATCTAGTGAAACAAGATATAGTCATTTTCTAAGAAAAATACAAATTTATATACTTTTTAACCACAAATGTACGTCTTGCACTCGTGAAGCTAGTGCAAGATGTGCATTTGTGGTTAAAAAGTATATAAATTTGTATTTTTTTAAGAAAATGACCATTTGTTTTGCTACATAAGACCCTTATTCCTAGACTAGGATCATGTAGAGCCATTTGAAGCTGCATTGAAACTGCATTTGAACCTTTAACCTGATCACTATTGAAAAATCCTGGAATGTTTTCCTCAAAAACCTTAATTTCTTTGCGACTGAAGAAAGAAAGACATGAACATCTTGGATGATGTGAGTAAATCATGAAATTTTCATTCTAAATGCGAACTTCTCCTTTAATGTTGTTTAAAGTCTCCTATGCTCACTAAAGCTATATTTATTTTAAAAAATAAATAAATAAAATAAAAACAGTGATATTCTATACCTTTATTACAATTGCTGTAATGTTTTATAATGTAATTTATTCCTGTGATGGCAAACCATTATTCCAGTCTACAGTTTCACATTATCTTGTAGAAATCAATATAATATGCTGATTTGGTGTTCAAGAAACATTTATTATTATTAATGTTTAAAACTAGCACTGGGCAATGATTCACGATTAATCGCATTCAAAATGAAAAGTTTTTGTTTACACGTGTGTACGGTTTATTTTTAATATGTATATATAAATACACACACATGCATGTATATATTTAATAAAAATGCCATGTTACTGTATGTGTGTGTCTTTATATATATATATATATATATATATATATATATATATATACACATGTTAAATGCGCACACACACATACACACATTTATTTTGGATACGATTAATCAATCTCCAGCACTATTTGAAATAGTTGTGCTGCTTAATATTTTGGTTGGAACCATAATATTTTTCATAATTGTTTACTGATTAAAAAAAGTTCAAATGAACAACATTTGTTGCCTGTATTGTCATTTTTATTTGATTAATTGTGTCCTTGCTGAATAAGGGGCCGTTTTTCAGAACGCTTTTATCCATTCCAGTGTGCTACTTTTCCATTGTTTTTTTTTTTTTTTTTAAGTCAACACGTGTTAGACCAGGGGTGCCCAAACTCAGTCCTGGAGGGCCGGTATTTTAGCTCCAACCCTAGCTAATCAAGGTCTTAATAGGCATAATAGAAACCTCCAGGGAGGTATGTTGAGGTAAGTTGGAGCTAAACTCTGCAGGACACTGGCCCTCCAGGACAGAGTTTGGGCAGCCCTGTGTTAAACGGACCTATATGACCGTTGTGCTTGCATCTTGCTCCTTTTGCAGCGTCTCACACTTAAGCGTTGCATTTTTAAGACATTGTGTTAAGTTAAAAGAACTTTTACACAAAGCATCTCCCATCAGTCTTCTAAAACAGTGGACCAATCAGAAGACCCCGGAGGCGGGGCAAGCGCTGCGAGCTTTTGTTTACAGTAGCAAGTTGGCGTGGCAGCTGTTGTATTTGATGGCATGGCAGAGGCTCACATTTTTAAAAACACGTTCTTTGTAAACGGCCCCTAAAAGTATTAATTTCTGGAGCACGCGTCTGATGTGCTTGCAAAGACGCTCTGTGCATCTAAATAAATGCATTTCTTTAGCAGTTGTGAGTGGGGTGGCCAAAACTAGCCCCGCCCCTGCGTTAATTGTGATAAATTTTTTTAACATGTTAATATGAAAAAAATAATCGCCTGCTTTAACACGCTAATTTTGACACCACTCATTTATTTACTTTTTTTTTTTTATCAAAAGGATCATAATAATGTAATATTTTTCTCCTCAGTGACTACGCAGGGGTGTGTGCTGCACATAAAGCAATGAAGAATGTAGCAAGTCTGATAAACGAGAGAAAAAGGCGACTTGAGAGCATCGACACCATTGCTCACTGGCAGGTGGCCATCCTCCACTGGGCGGTCAGTAATATTTACACACATTTCACTATTTCTGAATTATTTAGGTTCTAGGAATTATTTAGCCTCTGTGATGTTTTCATATGAAGAAATGTGATTAATTTGGCAGACGTGTGCATGTCTAATGCAATAAGATATTAATTGGATATCATGTTGATCTGTTTATTAGATTACTTTTTCGTTAATGCGCTGGGTCATTCACAGGGCTAGATGAGGCTTTGTGTACTACAGAACAACAATTTCAGGTTTAAGGATTTAAAAATAAAAAAAAAAACATATATATTTGTTTTAGGGTGATGATGTGTTAGAGCGAAGCTCCGAGCTCATCCACTCTGGCGAGTTAACGCGAATAGTGCGGCCCGGTAAGACGCAGCAACGCAGCTACTTCCTGTTTGACCACCAGCTGGTGTTCTGTAAGAAAGACGTCTTGCGGAGAGACCTGCTACACTACCGTGGACGTATGGACACTGACCTACTCGAGCCAATCGACCTGCCTGATGGACGGCACGCTGAGATGGGCCTCCTGAAGAACGCGTTTCTCCTACGGCATGCAGAAAATCTGAATGTGCTTTGTGTGCTGTGCTGCAAAAAGAACCAGGATAAGCAGCGATGGCTAGAAGCGTTTGCTCGAGAGCGTAGACGGGTGCAGGAAGACCAAGAGATGGGTGAGTCTCACAGCTGAAGGACTAGGTGTTCTGTTCTGGTGTGTTCAAGCCATGAATTCAAAGAATGATGTCATTATTTTTGGTGATTTTTCAGGAATGGAGATAACTGAGGCCCAGAGGAAGCAAGCAGTTCACAACGCCAGGAAATCCAAACAAGGAAAAATTAAAAGTATGTATCTTTGTTGTCTTGTCGTGTCAAAGTCTCTTCGGCTAATTTAAGCTTTCATTTTATTTTTTATTGTATTTTATTTTAATGTGTCTTCTCAATTTATTATCATCATCATTGTTCGATTTAGTTTATTTTATAGTTTCAATTTACTTATTTTTTATTATACCTATTTATAAGATTTATTTTAAAGAGTTTAATTTCAAAAACTACAAAATACTTTTGGACATTTTTATTTATGTTGGTTTTGGACTCATAGCAATTTACCTCCGTATTTTTAATTTGTTTCTTTTTTATTTTAGATTTATAAGATTTTTTTTAAAGAGACACTTTTATATTTAATACAGGTGAGATAAACCATACTTCAAAAACTGCAAATTAATTTTTATTTTTACGTTTTTATTATTTATTTTAATAAAAATCTATTTTAGTTCAGTTTCAGTTTTTCTATAGTTTCAATTTTTTTTATGTTTTTGTTTTAGATTTAGATTTATAAGATTTACTTTTAAGAGAGAGTCATGTTTAATACAGGTGAGAGAAACCATATATCAGCAATTACAAATTAGTTTTTGGACATTTTTATTTTAGTTTAGTTTGTTTTAGACTCATGAAAATTTATTTTAGTTCAGTTTCAGTTTTTCATCAAGTTTTAATATTATTTTTTAACAATAATGACATTTTATTTTATTTTAATGTGTCTTTTCAATTTAGTTATCGTTGTTAGTTTTAGTTTACTTTCCGGTTTCAGTTTATTTATTTTTTACTTTGTTTTTATTTTAGATTCATAAGATTTATTTCAAAATGTTTATCCAGAGACATTTTCATGTTTAATAAAGGTGAGATAAACCACATTTCCAAATCACCAAATTTATTTTAATTCAGTTAGTTTTTCATTTTATTTTTTAACAATAATGACCGGGTCAAAGTCTCGTTGGTGGTATTTTCTTTTCTTTTTTTATTGTACTTTTATTTTAATTAGGTTATTTAGAGTTTTCTTTATATTTTATTTTAGATTTTATATTTAGGGGTTACAAAGGTAATGAGCTGATATCATTTTAAAATGTTTATTGTTAATCTTTGATGTTAAATTAAGATTAAAAAGCTGTTAAGTTTCTAAAGACATTTTCTACTTTAATACAGGCAAATTGTAAAGGTTTCAGGTTTTATAATGTACCATATATCCAAAAATACATTTTGTGGACATTTTGCTTTCATTTCAATCGGTTGTCACAACATTCGATTTTCTTTTTTAGTTTTCGTTCATTCAGTGACTATTTTGTCCATTGCCCCAGGCAGCTATTTTCATCTCTTTTCTATCTTGGCAATATCTATACATGGAAAAACTAAATGATTTTCAAAGACTGTTGGGTAAGATTACATTTTAATACCATAATGAGGTCATACTCACATTTTGTGTCTGTGTGCTTCCAGAAATGAATTATTCTGATCATCCTGGTCCTCCTCACCATCAGCCGCTACATCCGCTCCATCAGCGTCATGTGACCGTGCCAACCAGCATCCCCCAGCAGCAGGTCTTCTCTTTAGCAGAGCCAAAGAAGAAACCATCCCACCTGTTGTACTCGCTTGCACGCAGTGCCCTCTTCAGGAAATGACAAAAAGAGACACTGCAGTCAGACAGCATTTATTGTTTTTACATTAAGATCCACAAATGATGAAATATTACTGGACTACATGTCATTTTTTTTATGTCATACTCAAATGCATACACATGAATATGTATATTTATATACATATAAGTAGGTATGTGTGTACACATGACATATGTGCCTCAATATAAAGGCTCATTATTTAGCCTTAAGTTAGTGTGGAAAGTGTTAGTTTTTTACTGATATGGTCAAAAAGCTGCTTCCCATTGGGTTTCTCCCATCCGTCACCTCACCTAAATGTGTGTCTTTTATGACAAAGAGTTGTATTCTGCTTTTTAACTTCATGTCTATATAATTTTATTGCTTTACCTGAGGCTGGAGCCTTGAAAAAAAGTGTAAAGACAGCAAACACTAACATCTATCATTCTGTAAATAAACTTGAACCAAATGTACAGTGCCTACAAGTGTTCAAATGCATCAAAAAAGTCTCTATGGTACAAAAAGGCTGAATGTATCTATAGGATAAGTGGACACAAGGCTCACTGTCTGCACACCTGCTTGGATACAGTTACACTGTTAGGTGGAAACGAAGCGCCTCGTGTCGCTTGCCTTCATTCCGCTGCTCGAGTTCACGTCGAGAGTGCAGGCAGGTAACTTATTTTGGGGAAAACGGTTTGAAAAATGCCGGATTGGATCCGAGCATTTGAAATTACCGGTCCAAATGAATGACTATAAACCATGGAGACAGCGAGAGAAGAAGGCGGGCAGGGGAGCGAGGATGATGCGGCGCAAGAAGACGCCACAAGTGTGAGTAATTTATACTGCTGGACCCCTTAAATATCACTATGGTAACCATAGTTTCCGATAAAATAACACGAGTCACTTAAGTTATATATTAGTTAGATATCCTTCAAATAAAGAAAAATGTTTAAATATATTTTATCGTGTTTATTTTTTGTTGAGAATTATATTTTTATTATGATAGCAGTAGCTGTACCTTCGCTATTTTGTCGTAAAATGCAGTCACGTTGATCGTTTCTGTGAGGGATAAAACATTGACCTCAGTTGAAACTGAATTTAGAGGCGGCTTTAAAGTTCGACTTCACCTTTGTTTGACATTTCAGATTAGTTAGTTAGGCTTGCTCCGTAAGAATTAATTTGACTGATTAAAGTTGGTTCATCTAATTATGGTTATAATCATCTCATATTATTACAATGTATATATTTTTACCTGCCTAGATGAATTGCCGTGTGTAGTGTACAATACCTACTACTAGGCGAAAGATAGGGACCGTCTGCAAAGTGGCTTCTGACTAAGATAATGTTCAATGGCTCTGTCATCGAAAGTATACACAAATAAATTACACAAAGTGAAATGAACACAAATGTCCGTGTTTGTGTTTACATTTATTCTTTGCTGCTCTTTGTTGATTTTAACAGATCATTACACGTTTTCACCTTAATTGTTTATACTTCGTAGACGGTCCCTATGTACCTGCACATTTTGTGTTTCGACTTGATCTTAATGAGGCGAACGTGAAATTAACCTGATGTCAAATAAAACATAATTCGCGGTTGTTCGAAAAATATTGAAATTGATTGCCCTTGCAAAGACTTTACCCCCACGTTTTCTCTCTGTGTAAATTAAATACAGCGAACGAGATGGGATGACATTGTGTAAATAATGTATGACTGGACGAAAGAATCATGGTGATGGTCGCAAAACAAGTGAACCGAACAGAGCAGAATGTAGAGACTCATCCTTTGGTTTCAGTCTAACTTACCATTCAGAAATGCTTGTTTATGTCTAGTAACTTTTACTTTAAAATTATATCTAGTAAATCAGTTGGTAATACCACAGTAATTTGGTATTTATCAGGGTTATTTATTAAAGGTTCAAAAGAATACCATGGTGTTACCATGCTAAAAAAAAGTTGTTATGGGCCTGACTGTGTCTATGTAATGAGAATAATGAAGATGTAAAATACAGTTGAAGTCAAAAGTTTACATGCACCTTTCAGAATCTGCAAAATTGTAATTATTTTACCAAAATAAGAGGGATCATACAAAATGCATGTTATTTTTTATTTAGTACTGACCTGAATAAGATATTAAACATAAAAGATGTTTACATATAGCCCACAAGAGAAAATAATAGTTGAATTTGTAAAAATTACCCCGTTCAAAAGTTTACATACAATTTTTTTTTGTTTGTCCTGAACAGTTAAACTAACCACTGGTTTTCAGAAAAATCCTTCAGGTTTTTCTTTCATTTTTGTGTATTTGAATCCTTTCCAACAATGACTGTATGATTTTGAGATCCATCTTTTCACACTGAGGACAACTGAGGAACTCATATGCAACTATTACAGAAGTTTCAAACACTCACTGATGCTTCAGAAGAAAAAAACAATGCATTAAGAGCCGGGGGATGAAAACTTTTAAAATGTGAAGTTCAGGGTAAATTTATCTTATGTCTTCTGGGGAACATGTAAGTATCTTCTGTAGCTTCAGAAGGGCAGCACTAAACTTATATATATATATATATATATATATATATATATAGGCAAATAAGAAAAATGTACAGATCCTCATTCTGTTCAAATTAGTTGTCCTCAGTGTCAAATACACAAAAATGCTAAGAAACCAAAGAATATGAGGGACCTGAAGGCAGTATAACTGTTCAGAACAAACAAGGGACTCATAAACAACTATCACTAAGCAAAAAAAAAGCACAGCTGTGGATCATCCAGGTAACAACACAGTATTAAGAGTCAAGTGTATGTAAACTTTTGAACAGGGTAATTTTTATAAATTCAAATATTATTTTCTCTTGTGGACTATATGTAAATGACTTTTATGTTTTCTTATTCAGGTCAGTACTAAATAAAAAATAACATTGATTTTTAATAACCCTTCTTATTCTGGTCAAATAATTACATTTTGCAGATTCTGCAAGGTGTATGTAAACTTTTGACTTCAACTGTATATGTTCATATTATGTCTAATAAAACCCTGGCCTAAATGCTGGCTGGATATATAGCGATTGTGGTAACTGGTTGTAATAATTTATTGTAGGGAAATGAGGCAGTTGTCCATTAGGTCATTGTGAGCTCAGAGTGAGGTGGATTTTGTAACCCAGTTGCATCTCTCTCAGAATTACTGAGTGCCTTTACCATGTAACTCTAACCGCTCATTGCAATAATATCTGTTAGTGATAAGACCACAGCGCACACCGTAAATCCAAAACCGAAGCCAGTAATTTCGCACTTGTTTTCCTTTTGATTCATTTAAAAAGTGAGACATATGCCTTACACAAGAAACATAAACATCATGGAGTTGTGAAATGACAGCCGCGTTTTGGTGGCATAAAGTATGACTCTTTATGACTCCTAGCATTGTGTAATAAAATTATAATTGTGTTATAAAGTCATGACAGTACTCTTGCAACTGATTATTATTTAGGTCATCACACATAACCACATCATGATTAACAGCAGTTGTTTTTTTTCCTGTGAGTGTGTGTTTGTTACATCAGATCAGAATGTGATACATACCTGTGGTTTCAGGTAGCTGATGTGTCTGTGGAAGTGGCTACAGTGGACGCAACTCTTAATAAACTATGCAGAAGATACAACAGACGCAGAAGAAGAGGGAAAAAGCTAAAGAAGAAGAAAAACCCAATATTGAATCTGCAGAATCTGGCCATCCTTATCACAGTGGTGGTGTTTGTCATTGTGGTGATAATGTGGTCACTTCTGTGGGTTTTTATATGTAAGCTAAACACAAACATGCATGTACTGTTCATACCCTTGAATATGTACTTGTATAGTGTACTTCAAATCCTAATTATAATATATTATAAATGATTTGATTATTTATTATTACTGATAATCATTTAAAGTTAATATATTTGAAATGTCTTAGATTGCAAATTCATCATTACTATCTGTCATATTAAAATGCATAACATACAAGTTTCAGTAGAATATATATTTGACTGATCATTTTTCAAAGCAATTTAATTTAAGCTTAGGGTCCGAAAACATATCATTCAGTTAGCATTTAAGTGTATTATTTTAAAGTATTTTTAAATGCTGTATACTTTCACAGGGGTATACGAAAGTTATGTCCACAGTATTACTGTCATTTACTGAAATGCATACTCTGTGTTTTGTAGTCCGGAGAGAGAGCAACAGCGGTGTGTATTTTGCTGGTATGTTCCGTGTTGCCAACGTGGAATTCATACCAGAGTACCGACACGCTGACTCCAGTGAGTTTGTCTCCATGGCAAACCGCATTCAGCATGTGGTGAGTGACACAGCATAAATATGTTATATGATTAAAAGGCCTTCAAAGCCATTGTAACCCTCATCTTAATTTTTATAATCCAAAAAGATAACCAGTGTATACCGAACATCATCAGTGTCCAGACTCTACAAACAAACCGTCATTTCTGATTTGAGGTAAAGTT
This sequence comes from Cirrhinus molitorella, assembly GCA_033026305.1. Taxonomy (NCBI): domain Eukaryota; kingdom Metazoa; phylum Chordata; class Actinopteri; order Cypriniformes; family Cyprinidae; genus Cirrhinus; species Cirrhinus molitorella. The sequence goes on along the minus strand of CM065140.1, from coordinate 18,786,554 downwards.
GCTCCAGTATTACTCTGCTAGGAGGATTTTTAAGGTTTAAAGTTGAGGTCAAAAGTTTATATACACCTTGCAGAATCTGCAAAATGTTAATTATTTTACCAAAATAAGAGGGATCATACAAAATGCATGTTACATTTTATTTAGTACTGGCCTAAATAAGATATTCCTTCTTGATTTTCAAGATATTCAAGAAATCTTTCTTGATTTAAGAACTTTTTTGATATTTTGGCTGGAAACGAGATAGTTGAATTAGATCAACAAAGGTCAGCAGTAAAGTCAATGGTTAATAAAATGGCATTAAATACCTAAAGGAAACAAAAAGTAACAGATATATTCTTGGAAATTGAAAAAGTAATACGCTACTTTACTAGTTACTTGAAAAAAAAATATCATTACGTAACTTGCACAACTTGTAATGCGTTACCCCCAACACTGTTCATGAATCCCGTTTGTTTGCAGTTAAACTGCCCGCTGTTCTTTAGAACAGTGAGCAGGTCCCGCAAATTCTTTGGTTTTTGTGTGTTTAAACTGTTTCCAACAATGACTGTATGATTTTGAAATTCATCATCATACTAAGGACAACTGAGGAACTCATATGCAAATATTACAGAAGGTTAAAACACTCACCGATGCTTCAAAAAAATCTAAGTAAGAAAAGCATTTTTTGCAGTGTACTAATAAGCAAAACTTACTTTAGATGAACTAACATTTGTGCTTTCCTCATTGCTGAAGACTTTTGTCTTCAACTGTATAATAAATTATCCATTAAAATCTACACTACTTATTTGGCTATTTTGACATTTTTTAATGAGAAGTTTACATTCAGAATTAATCAGTAATATTAAAATATTATTTAATCGAACACATTTCTGTTAACTGTAATCCGTGACCTTTCTCCTCATCAGTAATAACAATCAAGGTGGTGTACTGGTGCATTTCTGGATGATCTTCGTGGTGCCGCACCTGAAGACTCCATCGGTGTGTGAGGACTGTGTGAGTGCCATCCTCAAAGACTCTGTACACATGAGTCTGAAGAACAGGTCTTCAGTGGGCTTCCTGGAGGGCCTTCCTGTGGACATCGACTCCATTCTTGTTAATGGTAATCTCTGCCACAGATAACCTACTTTACATAATGTTACATTTTATACACATATTCCTTGTACACTTGTTTTTGTGAATAATTTCAGCTTCAAAAATACTTTCAGTTTCTTTTTTTTTGTCTTCTCAGTTGCTTTACGCTCAGATTACACATCAACAGCTGTGGGTGAGTCAGTCAAAACCAGAGGGTTATGTAATTCAGAACTGCTTTTTAAAATCTAATTTATGTTTTTGAAAGAAGCCTTGTGAAATGTTATTTCAAAATAACGCTTTTATAAAATGTCATTTATTCTTGTGGTGGCAAAACTGAATTTTAAGCAGCCATTACTCCGGTCATCAGTGTCACATGATCCCTTCAGAAATCAATCTAATATGTGACCCTGGACCACAAAACTAGTCTTAAGGAGGGTATTTGTTGCAATAGCCAAAAATACATCGGATCAAAATTATAGTTTTTTTTCTTTTATGCCAAAAAATCATAATAATAAGTAAAGATCATGTTCCATGAAGATATTTTGTAAATTTCCTACTGTAAATATATCAAAACTTAATTTTTGATTAGTAACATGCATTGCTAAGAACATCATTTGGACAACTTTAAAGGCAAAATTCTTAATATTTAGATTTTTTTGCACTCTCAGATTCCAGATTTTTGGCCAGATATTATCATAACAAACCATACATCAATGGAAAACTTATTTATTCAATTTTCAAATGATGTATAAATCTCAATTTCAAAAAATTTACCCTTATGACTGGTTTTGTGGTCCAGGGTCACATATGCTGATTATTATCAATGCTGAAAACAGTTGTGCTGTTCAATATTTCTGTGAAAACATGATAAAAAAATTGTGATATTTGATGAACAGACTGTAAAAAAACAGCATTTAATTTATATGTTTTGTAACAATGTAAATGTCTAAAATGTAACTCACTTCGTCAATTTCATCCTTACTGAAGAGTAGTATTAATTTATTTTGAAAAATTGCACTGGCCCAAAACATTTGAGCACATATTTCTTAATATTTTCTTTTTCATAGATCATTTACACTATGGAACCATGGATGTCAATTTATATATATAATTTAATTTTTTTAAATTTGTTTTAATTTATGAACCATGTATTTATTTTCATTTATTTATTTTATTTAGATAAAGATAGTGCTTTGATATCCAGCATTAAAATTATTATTACAAATATTTATCATTAAAAATATAAAGTTAAAATATAAAGAGATTTTGCCCATTAGCCAAAACTCTTTGCTCTGAAACGAATTATAGATTAATGAGACCAAAGACTGTTCGTTAGATTTACCCAAAACTAATTATATCTCATGTTTAACCACTGTAGAGACATGAGAGCCAGCAGCAAATTCCGAAAAAAAAACTCTTAAAACTACATTCTGTGACACAAAAACAGTATTTTTTATTTTTTACTATAAGCGGAGTGATACAAAAGGTGAAACGGTTGGAGTTTCAGTATCACTAGAATATCACACACCTCTCAGCTCAGATTTGAGGACCAAAAAGAAGTGTTGTGTGTGTGTGCATATATATATATATATATATATATACTGAATAAAATTAAAAACACAACACTTTTGTTTTTGCCCCCATTTTTCATGAGCTGAACTCAAAGAAATCGAAGATCGAAGACTTTTTCTATGTACACAAAAGGCCTATTTCTCTCAAATATTGTTCACAAATCTGTTAGTGAGTGCCTTAGCCTGGCCACAATAAAAGGCCACTCTAAAATGTGCAGTTTTTCTGTTTTTGCCTCACGCAGTGCAACACATCTCCTTCACATAGAGTTGATCAGTTTGTTGATTGTGGCCTGTGAAATGCTGGTCCACTCCTCTTCAATGGTTGTGTGAAGTTGCTGGATATTGGCAGGAACTAGGACACGCTGTCATATACGCCGATCCAGAGGATAGCTTATGGATGGATTATTTTGGCAAACTGCTCACTAACACAGATTTAGACAGTTTTGTGAACAATATTTGAGAGAAATAGGCCTTTTGTGTACATAGAGTCTTTTTTTTTATTCAAATTCACAACTAAATTCTGATTGTTAATTCTAAATCTTGCCCAACCCTGCACAAAGAAATATTTTCGGAATGTCTCTTATTAATAATACAACCTTGTACCGTATTACTGCATTTCTGTGTATGATGGGTGCTGTTATCATCTCTCTGTGTGCCCAGGCTCTCAGTGTGTGGATAAGCTGTATGCAGGTGTTCCTGATGTGAGTATTCCCCTTAACGTCTTCTCCTCATGGGGAGGCTTGAGCTGCTACATCAAACTGACAAGTGCTCCAGGCTCAGTCATCCAACTCACTGTGAAGAGCTTTCGCATTGACCCTAGTGACTGCGTCTATGATACACTCATTGTGTACGACGCTCTGCTTCCCATGAGAGGCATGATTTTGTACAGGTTTGTGAAAAGTTTTTTGGGAGAAATCATTCCAGAAAAATCAAATAGGTCAAATAAAGGACAAAATAATTGACAATTTGCGTTCTTTTTTAAGGTTTTGTGAATCAGTGTCATCCCCGATCTCATTAGTCTCCACCTCCAATGTCATGCTGCTCTCCTTCAGACTCACTCAAGGCAACAAGATCTTCCGAGGATTCTTCCAGGCTCTCATGGAAGAGCGTGAGTCCTTTGACCAAAGTATCTGTGTGTTTGTATGTCTGTGATCCTTAGGCTGTTTTGTCTTTCCCATACAGAGTGTATGAATATGATAGCGTTACCCACTGGACCAGGTGATGCTGGAGTGATTAACAGTCCATTCTACCCCAGCCTGTTGCCCCGTCAGTGCTCATGCACCTGGATGTTTCAGGTACTGCACCCAATCAAAAGCTTTTTTAGTGTACAGCAATATTATCTACAGCATTCCTGTGACAGACTGGTGTTTTTTGTTGGGTGTTGATGTGTCAGATGCCCAGCGGTGCTCTTGGTGTGGCTCTCAGGTTCCAGAACTACATGCTAAAACTAAAAGACTTGCAAAACTGTGAACACGGCTGGTGGAAAGTCAATGAGATTATGTAAGTGATATTTCTGAGTCAGTTAAAGTACATCTGTAAAACAATAACTGTGTGCTAATACTATATAGTGCCTTGCAAAGGTATTCTTCATACCCTATCGTTTTGCTGTGTTGCAGCTTAAAATGCTTTTAATTACTACCACATCAGTCTACACTCCATACACCATAATGACAAAATGCAAAACAGGCTTGTAATAACTTTGCAAATTTATTAGAAATAAAAAACCTGAAATGATTGCATAAGTGTTCATACCCTTTTCTGGGACACTTGAAATTTAGCTCAGGAGCATTCATACTGCTTGTAGATGTTACTACACTTTAAGTGGAGTTAAAGTAATAGCTGAAAATGTGTATCAGAGCAAAAACCAGGCCCTGAGCTCAAACTGCCAGTAGAGCTCAGAGACACGTCCTGTCCAAACTGAGCAATTGATAGAGAAGGGCCTTGGTAAGACTGGTGACCAGGAAGCAGATGGTCACTCTAATTAAGCTCTCATATGCAGATCAAAGAAACTTACAGAAGGACAAACATCACTGGAACACTGCATTGATCTGGGCTTTATGGCGGTGTGGCCAAACTCAATCCTCTCCCCAGTGAAGACACATGAATGGCCACTTGGAATTTGCAACAAAGCACCTAAACATCTCTCAGATTGTGAGAAACAAGATTCTCTGGTCTGATGAACCTCAATTCCAAGCAACATGTATGGAGGAAACCAAGCATCACCTCATCAGCTGCAGAGTGCCATCCCATTATTCTGGAGAAACCTGATGTCTGCCAGACCCCATCTAAATTAAGAGGTGAAGAGGTGATGCGAAGAATGGCAGATAATTGGCAAATGTAGATTTGAAAAGGCTGTAAAGGTGCTTCATCTCAAGTACTGAGTTATACTTATGCAATGTACTTATTTCAGTGTTTTATTTTTAATGCATTTGCAAAGTTGTCTTGTGTTGTTTTGTGTTTTGTCATTATGGTGTATGGAGTGTATATTGATGTGAAAAAAAGCAATTGAAAGCAGTTTAACATAAGGCTACAACATAACAAAATGTAAAAAAAATGAATACTTTTGCAAGACAGTATTTTTAAAAATAGTTCCTAGAAATATCCATCATTACATTTACATTTGCTGCAGAAGAGCAGATATATGGATACATTTGATGACGCAAAAGAGAACTTAATTCAGTTCGGTTTTCTGAGAGCTTAATTGATCCGGTTTTCAAGTACTCTTTTGCATCTCATGAACGGAGAAATACACACAAAATTATGTTGAATTGTCCGTTTTGACAAGTATTTGCATAAACATGCCCAGTTAGGTTTTAGGTGAACGTAAACAGTTGGGAGAATATCAGAATGTGTATCAGTACATTGCATCCATGCATTCGGTTTTAAAGGGACAGCAGTCTAATTTAGTTGTTATTGTCTGTGGTATTGTTGTTAATCAAGCAACAAAAGAAAGACAGAAAATCACTCACTGTTTTTGACTGAATTACTTTAGTAGCCCTAATAAAGATTAATGTAAATGTATTTATATAAATAAATATGTCTGCTCAAAAGAATGAAGAATGTGGTAAACAAGTTGTTATAAAGAATGCATAATTAGCCTAAATAACCATTGGCATTTCATTGAAAAGAAGACCATGTTCTTGTTTCTTAATGAGAAGTGGTTTCATTTCATTTTAATATAAAGGCATGTTGTGTCTCACAGCAGTTAAATCTGTGTCTATCAAGATAAAACCGTAATATCAAACCTGTACAATAAGTTTGGTAATTTCAGGGAAATGCTTAATAAATGCTTTACACTGAAAACAAACCCATTGGATTTCAGCCAACTAAATCTACTGTAGATTTAGTTGACTAAAATCTTATTTTATTTAGTTGATTAAAACGATTCAGATGGCTAAAATATGACTAAAACTAAATGGAATTTTAGGCAAAAGACAAAGACAAAATTTGCTGTCAAAATTAACACTGCACAGAAGAAGGTCAACAACAACATTTAGGTGATTAAATAATGACAGATGTTTCTTTTGGTTATCTGTTCCTTTAATGTTGACAGTAAGTCATATTCATCAGGTTATAGTCTAATTATAAACATTTTGAACTGGTATAGAAATAACTGCGATTGATTTACAGATACTGTGGAAATTACATTGACCACTCAACTGTCTTCCGTATTCCTGCGCAAAACCTTGAAGTGGTTTTCCGCTGCAGCTCACGTAATGCTGACCAGCCCTTCAGTGCCACTTACAGCAGCTACAACACAAGTCAGCGTAAGAACAATGCAGAGGAAATGCAGAACAATTTTAAAATAGTCATTTTTCATCAGTAGTACATTCTCACTTACGAGCAAATGAATAAACTATGTCACTAAAATGACTCATGGCACTAAATGTTCTTACTCTGGTCTTGTTTGGTTTTTTTTCCAAGCATGTCCAGAGGGTCACTTCCTGTGCTCCACAGGTCTGTGTGTGGAGAAGTTCAGGCGCTGTGATGGACTGGATGACTGTCAGGATGAAAGCGATGAGATTTTTTGTTGTACGTTAACACACAAAATTATGTAAACCCCAATTTTTTTGTCAGTATTCATCATTTTATTAGCAGTTATCTTTATCCAACAGCTAAACCTCCTAAAATATGTGGAGGTTCATCCCCTTTGCACCCATTATACATCTGTAATGGAGAGATGGACTGTTCAAGTGGTAAAGATGAGACCAACTGTACTCAGGGTAACATGAGAACTATTTAAAAATTTGAACTTTGAGACTGAATTGAATGTACAGTGATTAATGTGTTGGCTATGCAGAGACTAGCTGTTCTGGAGTCAGTTACCAATGTGGCAATGGAGCCTGCATTCTTAAGAAAAATGCTAAATGTGACGGGTTACCTGACTGCTATGATCGCAGTGACGAGAAGGACTGTGGTGAGTTTAACTGTGTTAACGTCTAGACAGTGTGTCACTCACATTAAGTTGGTTTGTTTGACATATAAGAAGACAAAACAGATTTGTCATATAGTTTAAACACCAATCATGTCTGTTTTAGGTTTTTTTAGTATTATAGTTTTTTTTTTAATTCCACTATAATTATTAAAATCTCCTATGAGTGAATGAATGAAGAAAATGAACAAAAACAACAACTATTATTATTTTATTTATTGATTTATTTATTTATTTATTGATTGATTTATTTATTGCTTTATTTATTGCTCTTACTGGAATTTTTTCTTGAACTTTTATTTCCTCCCTACTCACACTTTGGTTCTTCACTTGTGATTCAACATATTGCAAAGAAAACCAAAGCATGAAGAGGGAGATAAAAGTGCAAGTAAAAAATGTCAGCAAGAGCAATAAACCAGATTATTGTAGAAATAGAAAACATTAATTTGCTTGCAAAATTCTGATGATTATGGTTTAATTTTTTATTTTATTTTTTTTGGACGTTTTCTACATGTGTCTTCAATTTTATGATTCACATATACACTACCAGTCAAAAGTTTTTGAACAATAAGATTTTTAATGTTTTATTTTTAAAAGAAATTAAAGTTTTTTGCTGTAATACTGTACAGTAAATTATACTATGTTTCATATTTTAATAGATTTTAAATTGTATTTATTCCTGTGATTTCAAAGTTATTTTTTAAGCATCATTACTCCTGATCCTTTTTCCAGAAATCATTCTAATATTCTGATTTGCTGCTTAAAATTGTATTATTATTATTATTATTATTATTATTATTATGTTGAAAACAGCTAGTAGAATTTTTCAGGTTTCTTTGATGAATAGAAAATTCAGAAGAACATCTGAAATATAAAACTTTTGTAACATTAAAAATGTTTATGGTTTTTAATGTTACAAAAAACCATAAACATTTTTATGGTCAAGTCTTTATCATCACTTTTGATCAATTTAAAGCATCCTTGCTAAATAAAAAGTATTAATTTCTGTCATTTCTTCCAAAAAAAAAAAAAAAAACATTGTTTAACAGCAAATTAACATATTAGAATGATTTCTGAAGGATCATGTCACACTGGAGACTGGAGTAATGATGCTAAAAAAATTAGCTTTGAAATCACAGAAATGAATTACATTTAATGAAAATAAAAATAAAATATAAATAAAAATAAATAAATAAATAAATAAAAAATCTTACTGTTTAAGGACTTTGTATGTTTTTAAATTCTGTTACTGAAATACATTCAGATTGATGCTAAATATCAAGGCAATTTCCACATCCTTCAAAAAGACTTCAAAAGTCATTTAGGACCACCATTTTCACATATGATTGGCTAGTCATTCAACCCAAAATAGATTTAATGTTCCCATGATGATATTGCTGCTATTATTGTGATCTGTTGACCTTTTTGTAATGGTTGATTTGATATCGTGTTAGATAATTGGTGTGTGTTGGAGTTGAATTAGAGGGAGATTACAGAAGACAAACTGTGCTTTAATCACGGTTCATTCTCTTCCTGAACGCTCTGTGACTTTAATGGCTTTGGCTTATCAGATCCACCTGCCATGACTGAGCAGTTTATGCACGTTCAAACATACACTCCTGGTCTAAAGTTTGTTTTTTAGAAAAAGTCTCTTATTCTCACAAAGGCAGCATTTATTGGATTAAAAATATTTAAAAAGTAATGTGAAATATTTAATTATTAATTTTTTTTTTATCAATGTTGATACAGTTTTTGCTGCTTTTGTGGAAATCATGTTACTTTTTTCAGAATTAAACTACTTGTACTCTAACACAAAGAACTGAATCTGCTTTTGTTGGATGTGTTTCCATATGATTTGTAGCCTGTGGCAATCCCACCCCTTCAAAGCGTGTATTTGACAGCGGCACTCCGCAGCAGCGTATTGTAGGCGGGACCAATGCGGTGGAGGGGGAGTGGCCATGGCAGGTCAGCATGCATTTTTCTGGTCAACTGTATTGCGGAGCATCGGTCCTCTCTGATGAGTGGCTCATTTCTGCAGCGCACTGTTTCAGCAAAGAAAGGTGAGGAACATCTGGTAAACCTACAGTATAAATTGCTGTATCAAAGTTTATTATGAGCTGTCTTAATGCGGCTTGAGCATGTGTGATCTTTGATGCTTTCAGGTTGGCAGATCCACGTATGTGGATGGCTCATCTGGGCATGCTAAACCAGGGCAGTGCCAAGCATGTGGCCGAAATCCGTCGAATAGTGGTGCATGAATACTACAATGCGAGAAATTTTGACTATGACATCGCCCTTGTGCAGTTGAAGAAGGCCTGGCCCAGCAGTCTGGAACAATATATTCAGCCCATCTGCCTGCCTGCCCCTTCACAATCTTTCACTGAGGGACACCGCTGCTGGGTCACCGGTTGGGGTTACCGCTCTGAACAGGGTAAAGAGCTCAAAAACAATGACAAATGATGTAATTTATTACTGTGATGCAAAGCTGAATTTTCAGCAGTTATTACTTCAGTCTTCAGTGTCAAATGATCCTTCAGAAATCATTCTAATATGCTGATTTGTTGCTCATGAAACTTATTATCAGTGTTGAAAATAGTTGTCCTGCTTAATACTTTTGTGAAAACAGCATTTTATTTTTTTCAGGATTCTTTGATGAATATAAAGTTTAAAACAACTGAATTTTTTTGCAACAGAATTTCTTGTTTTTCAATTTTTCTTGTTTGTACAGTTGAGGTCAAAGGTTTACACCCCCTTTCAAAATCTGCAAAATGTTATTTTACCAAAATAAGAGGGATCATACAAAATGCATGTTAATGTTTATTTAGTACTGACCTGAATAATATATTTCACATAAAAGATGTTTACATATATTCCACAAGAGAAAATAATAGTTGAATTTATTTTAAAGAATTACCTTGTTCAAAAGTTTATTAATACGATTTTTAATACTGTGTTGTTACCTAAATGATCCACCGCTGTGTTTTTATTTGTTAAGTGATAGTTGTTCATTAATCCGTTGTTTGTCCTGATGTTTGTTCAGGCATGCTATTCTTCAGAAAAATCCTTCAGGTCTCACAAATTCTTTGGTTTTCCATCATTTTTGTGTCCTTTCCAACAATGACTGTATGATTTTGAGATCCATCTTTTTACACTGAGGACAACTGAGGGACTAATATATTATAGAAGGTTGAAACGCTCACTGATGCAAAACCATGCATTAAGAGGCGGGGGGGGGGGGGGGACTTTTTGAATTTGAAGATCAGGCTAAATTTAACTTATTTTGTCTTGTGGGAGACATGTAAGTATCTGCTATAGCCTCTGAAGGGCAGTACTAAATGAAAAAAATATGATATTTAGGCCAAATAGGAAAAATGTACACCATCACCATTCTGTTCAAAAGTTTTCACCCCCTAGCTCTTAATGCATCGCTTTTCCTTCTGGAGCATCAGTGAGCGTTTGAACTTTCTGTAATAGTTGCATATGAGTCCCTCCCTTAACTGTTCAGGACAAACAAGGAACTCATGAACAACTATCACTAAACAAAAAAAAACATCTGTCAAGGGGATGTCGGCGCCAGTAGCTTAGTGGGCAGTGCGCCGACATACAGTGCTGTTGCACTTTGGGCGTCGCGAGTTCGAGTCCCGGCTCGCAGACCTTTCCCGATCCCATCCCCTCTCTCTCTCCCGCTTCACTTCCTGTCAGTTTGATCTGTCCTATCCAATTAAAGGCAAAAATGCCAAAAATAAATCTTTAAAAAAAAAAAAAAAAAAAAAAAAAAAGAATCAAGGGGATATAAACTTTTGAATGGGGCCATTTTTATAAATTCAACTATTATTTTCTCTTGTGGACTATATGTAAACATCTTTTATGTGAAATATCTTATTCAGGTCAGTACTAAATAAAAAAAAACATGCATTTTGTATGATCCCTGTTATTTTGGTAAAATAATTAACATTTTGCAGATTCTGAAAGAGGGATGCAAACTTTTGACCTCAACTGTATGTCTTTAGTCTTTTTACAATATGTAGCATATAAATAGCATATTTTCCCTCTGTTTATGCAGATAAGGTTCTACCCACTGTATTGCAGAAGGCAGAAGTCAGTATTATAAGCCAGAGTGAATGCAAGAGAAGCTATGGCGCTGTGTCACCCCGCATGCTGTGTGCTGGCGTGCCCTCAGGAGAGCAGGATGCCTGCCGGGTGAGGGGAGATAACAACCATTGGACTGGTTCCTGCTTTATGAACCGAACATAAGCTTAGTATCTAATTTCAGAGCATTATTAAAGGACTAACCTTTCCTTTCTCATTGATGAAAGTGAGCTGTCTCTCTAGATTTTTACATAACCAATTTTTGATTCCAGGGAGACTCAGGTGGTCCTCTGTCCTGTCAAGCTCACTCGGGCGGCCGCTGGTTTCTGACAGGCATTGTGAGCTGGGGTTCTGGCTGTGGCAGACCCAACCTCCCCGGAGTTTACACCAGAGTGGCCAAGTTCATAGACTGGATCCAAAGACATATTCATGACTTATGAAATGCACAGCCAATAAATCCTTACAATGAATTATGTATTTCACACACTCAAAACAAGCCATTTTTATCTCAACAACTGTTCCACAGCAAATATGGTCTGTCAGTCATGCAACACCATTTGTCTTGAACAATACTTTTCTTGTAATTCCTACCAAATAAAAAAACTGAAAGTTATTTTTTTTCTACATTTGTTCTATATTGTATATTTATTAAACCTTTTTAAATTATCTAAATGATTATATATTTTTAAAAATGGCATATTAGTTGGTTTGCAGGCTGGTTTTAGATGTTTTTTAACCACTTTTGTAGCTGGTTGGGTTAGCTTAACCATCTTAGCCAGGCTGGGAAACCACCTAAAACCAGCTACTTCTACCTTACTCTAACTACGACCAGCCAACTATCTTAGGCTAGTTTTAGCTTTTTTTTCCCAGCATGATTAATACTTCAGTATTACAGTATAAAAAGAATAAACTAACAATTAAATAATAATACTTTCATTACACACAATTCTTGAATACTTATCTACGATGTGTTAAATGACCATAATCACAGCTGTAGCTGTGCAATATGGCTCCAAGTGTGATATTGCGTTTATATTACAGTTTGATGGCACAAGTGTGTAAATACATAAGAAACAACAACGGAGTTTCTTTAAAAATGCTCTTTTGTGCAGAATTACTTTTTTCTGCCATGGATCCAAATCTCAAATTTACAGTTTAACAGCTGAGCCCAAGCTTCCCTTACTAATTCGAAAATGTTGCTTTAGAACTAGTACTGAAGGAACGCTGGAGTTGCTTCAATGAAACTTATAGTATTACTGTATTAAAAGCTCACTGTAATTAATATTTAATAACCAAAAATACAGCAGCACTCTGATATACAGCATTAAATTTACATTAAATGTAACAGATAAGATTTTGCCCTCAGCTAAAACTATTTGCTCTGGAACAAATAATAGATTAATGAGGACAAAGACTGCCTGTTAGATTTACCCCAAACAAATTATATCTCAGCTTTAACCACTATAGAGGCATCAGAGCCAGCGACAAATTCTGGAAGATCTGGCCAGAGAGGTAAGGCTGCTCTCTGCGAGTTCATGAGCGCTGATGCCCTGGAGCTCACATATCCAAAAACATTTAAGCAAGTAGACGTTATCTTTATTAACAAACCACATATTTGAAGTCTAAAGAAGTACATTCTCGTCTAAAAAATGTTAAAACTCTTAGGACTGCAAGCGTCATCAATCTGGCATATTGGCGGCACTGAGCATAAACAATGTTTAAAATTTGCATATTTGCTTCTAAAAATGGTCAATTATTGTCATGTTTTGGACTGTACTAATTGGTCAGACCAGGAAAAACATTTGGAGCACTATAGACTGCCAAAAGTTATAACAAATTGAGGAGAAGAGTGCAAAAAACTGAGGAACAAAAGACGTTTGTGGCTGGCCAAATTGAACCAGGATTTCCAGGGCAAGAATCTCGACAATGTTTGTGTTTTTCTTATTTCTGGTCAGGTAGGTGAAATATTAGGCTAATGTCTTAACTGACCCAAATATAAGCCGACCGATGACACCCATTTTTCAAGATGTACCTTTTAGGTAAATTTTTATTAAGCATTTTTTTTTTCCCTTAAATTATTTTCATATTGCATTTTTTTTCTTTTTTATGTATTTGAAGTATGGTAAATACTGGTAAAATGCACCAACATTAAAAAAAATCCACACTTTTTGATATACCATAAAAATAACAGGTAACCCATTGTAGAAAACTTTTTTCTTTGTTGAAGCAGAGAACCAGGAGACGTTGGGATATCTTTCAAGCAGAAGTTACTCTTTATTGAAGAACTCGCTTGAGTGTTTTGCTGTAGTCATCCAAGTCCAATTTAGGCCATGATAGGTAGTTTTTATAGTTTATATAGGCATTAATAATTAGCCTATCCATTTCATAATAGCCTACCAACATTTCATTAACAGAAGTGAAACCTATTGTAGTCTTCAATCTGGGTACTGTCTTACATTTTAAAATCACTTACAGATGAAGTTTGGTTCCATCAGGCTAACATGACAGTCAAGACTCATGCTGATGTAAGTTTTTCTTTTATTTTCGTATTTGCTTTGTTCTAACATTACCAACTAACATTACATTACGTATTTCTTGGCACACGCGGATTTGGCGCCAGCTATAAGTCTAGACCCCTGAATATAAGCCAAACGTGTTTTTTCAGATGTATTTCCAAGAAAAAAAACTCTTATATTGGGGTCAATATGGTATTGCACCCTTTCCTGCTTACTAAATTCTTCTATATATGATTTAGCAGCTTCCACACATTTTTTTCTGTGGTTTCGACAGCATAAATTAGCAGAACAACATATTCGGAACTAGGCTGTGCAATCTATGCTGTTGTTTACATCCGAGTATCGCCAGTATGGCTGCGCATCCGGGTAACTGACCAAATCGTGACATTCGTGCAAACCCTCATGGCCAATAAAGATATAATAGTATTATTAAAAAATTCTATTTTAAAATAAAAGCACCCCCATCCACATCAAGAATGAGACATACAGTAGCCTAAATACTCTCCTAAAAAGGAAAATGTCCCGGTTTGGCCCAGGAATCAATACAGTGTGCAGCACACGGGGATATATTGAGTCCACTTTGTTCTCAGGCTGCACGCCTCACTGGCTGGTAACGTGAGACACGGGGGAAACAACAGGGAAATATTTCATCCACACCGACTCCCGTTAAGCAAATATTTTAGCTATGCGCTGACTTTTCATGTCCAGCAGACTGGCCGCTGTAATGATGCATTATTGTCCGCGATTAATTTAATGATGCTCTAATCATGTAACATCAGACTGCCCATTGTGGCCCATGGCACACGCACACCACGGGAGAAGTTTGCCCACAATTTCTGTCGCACGGATGGCTATGTGGATTGTACCTGCTCATAGTGCTCCCTTTGTGCCGCGGTGCATGCTGGGGGCCGTGCAGCACCTGTTCACGGAGGGACACGGAGAGTGAATGCTCGCAGCGCCAGACCCGCTCAGGTCGGGTTTCTCCGGGATCGCACTACGTCTGCGGGCTGATTTCTCTGCCCGAGGTATTGTTCTGTATCGCTGCATCGGAGCCATGAGAGAGCGGGCCATGAGGACTTTTCCCAAAAACAGAAGCTGCGAAGTTTACAGCGTCTCTGGTTTAAGAGCCTGCGCCCCCGCCGGTGCACCTGCACAGGTAGGAGACCCTCCATCAGCACCGCAAGCACAGACAAGGCGACTAGACCGATTTCAACACTGTCATGATGCTTTTGAGCACTTTTGACGTTGCAGATGATTAAAATGTATTTATTCTTACTTAGAAAATACATATAGCTACGTTTACTGTGTAAGGAAAACATTGTTCAAACGTGTATGCATATCTGTTTTTGCTATGTCTCAAACTTTGATATATAATTCCCGTATTATACTACATTAATAGCAGATAAATACCGGGATATTATTAATTAATGTATCTTATTTTTAGTTGATAAATACGGGAATAATATTATGTTGTATGACTAAAATAAAACGCAAATAATGACATTTTCATCGCAACCTTATTTTATACAATTTAAGGACACATTTTATTTTTAAACGTATAAAAAATACACAAAACATATAAAAAGTGTACATTTTTTGAACAGTAAGATTTTTTATGTTTTTAAAGAAGCCTCTTCTGCTCACCAAGCCTGCATTTATTTGATCCAAAATACAGTGAAAGCTGTAATATTGAAAAATATTTTTACTGTTTAAAATAACTGCTTTCTATTTGAATATATTTTAAAATGTAATTTATTTTTGTGATCAAATTTTCAGCATTATTGCTCCATTTACCAGTGTCACATAATCCTTCAGAAAGCATTCTAATATGCTGATTTGCTGTTCCAAGAAACATTTATTATTATTATTATTATTATTATTATTATTATTATTATTATTATTATCAATATTTAAAGCAGTTGAGTAATTTTTTTGTTTGTTTTTGAATAGAAAGATCCAAAGATCAGTATTTATCTTAAATCAAAAGCGTTTGTAACATTATACACTATACCATTCAAAAGCTCTGAGTCAGTATATATAGGAATATATATATATAATTTTTTTTTTTTTTTTTGGAGAAAGACATTATTGAAATTAATACTTTTTTTTAGCAAGGATGCTTTAAATTAATCAAAAGTGATGATAAAGATATTTAGAATGTGAAATCACAGGAATAAATTGCATTTTAAAATATATTCAAATAGAAAACAGTTATTTTAAATAATACAAATATTTCAAGATTACACTGTTTTTGATCAAATAAATGCAGGCTTGGTGAGCAGAAGAGACTTCTTTAATAAACATGAAAAATCTTACAGTTCAAAAACTTTTGACTGGCAGTGTAGGTCTATTCTGTGCAAGTCTTTGTGGGACCAATAGAAGTTTATTAATTCATTTTTTTTAAACGCATAGTTGAAAAGCTTGCATACATATCCGATTATACAAGAGAAT
The DNA here is from genome assembly GCA_033026305.1 of Cirrhinus molitorella. Classification (NCBI taxonomy): domain Eukaryota; kingdom Metazoa; phylum Chordata; class Actinopteri; order Cypriniformes; family Cyprinidae; genus Cirrhinus; species Cirrhinus molitorella. The sequence continues at coordinate 18,770,424 of CM065140.1, read as the reverse complement.
ATGACTGATTCAGATATACACATTTTTTTCTGAATATGGACCCTTTCCATTCTTCAAAAGTTTCTTTATAGTGGAAGAAGTTTCTTTAGGTTTTTACAATGTCCTTAACACTAAGAAAAAAAAAAGAACTGTTCACTGAAAAGTTTTTTGGGGAACCAAAAATGGTTCTTCAATGGAACCAAAACCCCTTTTGAAGTCTTTATTTTAAGAGTTTCCAGTTTCTAATTGGTTAAACTGACGTGTTACAACTCGCCCCGTGTTACAACACTCCCTACTCTCTCCTATACAAACGGACAAAAGGTTTTTTAAGCTCATTTCAGCTGTGATAATGAATTTAAACCTTTTCGTTTGACCACTGGGTTGCCTGTGTCTAAACGTTGGTCTTGATAGTCTCATGAATGTGCTTGTCAAAGATGGAGTGCTGACACCGCTGAGAGGGGCCGTGGGAAAGCAGACCCTCAAATTACGCTTTGTGCGACTCCACAGGGGAATCCCACCAGGATATCCTAGTTCCGCGACCCCTTCCTCCTCATGAAAAGATGTTTAGAATGATGCGGCAGGAAGCCAATTAAATACGACACATAGGTTGTTGTAGGGTGACAGAAAGGTTGCGATAGCGATCATGAGTAATACTAGTATGCAAGTGACGTTAAGACACAGTTTCTCGACTTGTGTTTAGGAGGACTTTGTGACGAAGCCCATCCAGACGTCAGGTCCTTCTAGCTGCAAGTCTGACATCAAGAGCCCGGTGGGCAAGAGAGCGGATTGCAGGGCATGGAGTAAGTGGGCGCTGAGAGCCTCCCCCCTCCTCCCTCTCTCGGCTGCCATTGCACTGACTCTCCATTTCCTTGCATGTAAGTTAAGACCCTGTGCTGTAGAGGAATGCTGAGATTATGATCTGGTATGTTCCAGTATAGCTAGTCAAGCCTCTCATCCTTGGCTGTCCAAGGAGATTTTTCAAGGGGAGCTTGAAAATGTTCCTGTTTTGTTTGGCAATGCATATGATTTTCATTTGATTTACAGTCAAAACAAAAATTATTCAGATACCATTTTTTACTAGTGGGTGCAGGACACTGTAATTCATGTACGTAAGTGAGGATAGCAGAATAAAGTAAACTGTGATGTATTATAACCCAAAATTCTTTATACAGTAGACTACCAGTGAAATTAATACAAATGACCACATTTTACACAATTTTGACACAATTTAACTCACAGTTCTTGTCATAATTTATTACTATTTTCTAAACTAAACTGTGATAATGTGAGAAATGGTGAAGGTGTCTGAATAAATTTTGGTTTGACTGTATGTGATCCCCAAAAGTTGGAGAAGTATTTGCATACTAAAGTCACACTTTGCAAAATGCAAGACCTTTTGTCTTTAGTTTATTTTAGTGGATATATAGTGGATTTGGTGTTCCAAAAATGGTTAACTAATGATTTAATAATATTTCAAAATACACTACCATTTAAAAGATTTGTTAGAAATTGTAAGAAATCTCTAATGCTGACCAAAGCTGCATTTATTTTATACGGTAAAATACTGTAAAAGCAGTAATATTGTGAAATGCTATTAGCTGTTACTGTAATATATATTAAAATGCAATTTTTTCATGTAATGGCAATGCTGTATTTTCAGCAGCTATTCTCCAGTTTTTAGTGTCACATGATCCTTCAGAAGTCATTCTAATATGCTGATTTTGGTGATTTCTTATTATTGTTATCAGTGTTAAAAACAGCTGTGTTGCCTAATATTTTTGTGAAAACCGTGATAAATTTTTTCAGGACCTTTCGATAATAGAAAGTTCAAAAGAACAGCATTTATTTAAAATCTAAATATTTTGTAACATTATAAATCTCTTTATTGACCAATTTAATGCACCCTTGCATAATAAAATGATTAATATTAATTCTAAAAACAAAATTCTGACCCCAAATACTGTATGTATTATTTTAAAGGCTGTCTGTGTTAAAGTATCTGTGTCCTTTTTTCTTTCGAATAAATGGCACCTGATTTGATACTTTGTTATATAGTTTATCAATATCCTACATTTTAAGTGTCCAGACACATTTTGGAATGTGTGACCCTGGACCACAAAACCAGTCATAAGGGTAATTTATTTTTTAAACTGAGATTCATACATAGTCTGAAAGCTGAATAAATAGGACAATATTTGGCTGAGAGACAACTATTTGAAAATTTAAAAATCAAAATATTGAGAAAATCGCCTTTAAAGTTGTCCAAATAAAGTTCTTAGCAATGCATATTGCTAATCAAAAAGTTTTGATATATTTATGGTAGGAAATTTACTAAATATCTTCATGGAACTTGATCTTTACTTAATATCCTAATGATTTTAGCATTAAAGAAAAATGTATACTTTTAACCCATACAATGTATTTTTGGCTATTTCTACAAATATACCCATGCTACTTAAAACTGTTTTTGTGGTCTAGGGTCACATAATATTTAATCAAAGTGTAAAACTTTTGAAAGAATTTTAAAATGTCCTGTGTTGTCTCTGTATGTATCATCTATTCATATGTGTGTGCTCCTGTTCCCGCAGCCTCTCCATCGCTCTCAGTGTTCTACCTTGGAGGAAGCATCGAGTTCTCCAACCTCAGCTTCTCTCCAGACCTGGCAGACCCATCGTCGACACAGTTCCGCCTCCAGTCTCAGGCGTTAAGCCATTACGTAAGCATAAACATACATAACACTGTCTCTGTGCGGCCCTCGGCAACAAAGCCGGTTTCTCCGTGATCTCTCCGGAATGCGGCCGCTCTCCAGAGACCACTCAAGGAGCGATGCTCGGCCCTGGCACTTTCAAACGCAAAGTCCGCCAGAGCTGCAGGTCCAGTGGTGCGCTCGTCCCTCATTGTCACCCTTTTAAATGTAAAGCAGGCTCTGCCGAGTCTTCGGCCGCTCCGTGGCCCTCTTAAATGTAAAGCCAGCTGTAACCGGAGCCCGGCTCGGTGTGAGGCGGTGCGGTGAGACCGGCTCCCAGAGGACTGCGGCTTTTCAGGCCTGAGGACAAGAACGGTGTTTGTGAGAGGGACAGGGCCCAGGCAGGCTGAGTGAGAGGAAGAGCAGTCCTTCAATAAAAACATTGTCTGTGGGCTTCCTCACACACAATCAGATGCTCTGTACCTCTTTGCTGAGAGGCTGCAGCCAGCGGAGAAAAGAAAGGTAGACCAGGGGACAGAGTAGGCCAGGAGAGAGAGAGAGAGAGAAAGTAAGGATTTAGGGCACCGAAAGAGAGCGCAGGAAAGTCTGGGCCAAAAAAGCCAGTATCATGGGAATGGTTGGCATTTGTGTCTGCATTAGGCGTGAGATTAATAGAGGCCGATGAGGAAACCGGCCAAGTGTGGCTTTTCGTCCGGCGCGATGCTCTAATTAGCCTAAACGTAACCTGTGTTAGCTTGTAATCCCGCTTAATAGCGAGCGAATGCGATTGTGAGAAGTGACGGGCTGCGGGTGTGCGCCCTTGCTCAAAACTCGGTCTAAACCCACTGCCCGCCCCTTCCATCCAGCACTTCGGGATGACATTGAGCCCCAGACAATGGCGCTGTTGTTGCCCAAAGCTCTTGTTGCTCAAAGCCAATCGCACAAGAACAACGCTTTTGTGCCAAGGCTGCAGGTCTCTCCTGGGCCACTGATGTCTCACCTTCTTCAATGATGTCACGCCTTCCGTAGCTCTGATGTCATTGAGACGTCTCAAAATACTGTTTTTACCGGGCGGAAACTTCATGACCTTGGTAGATGTTATCAGTGCTTTGTTTCTGGCTTTCAGAAATAGAATGAGAATGGAAATAGAATAGTGGCTGATGTTTGTCATGGTAATTTGTTGTGTTTTGTTTTTATCATCTCTTTACTTCCTTTTGGTTGATGTGCCATGGATCTAAGTTCTCAGAGTTGTATGATTCTTCACCGTGGAGCTCGTATTACCAGCACTCAGGAATTATTGCATTTAGGTGAGTCTGTACATGAACACAAATACAACAGTATGTTTGTAAACAACATCAAAATGAGCCTTTTTTATACCTTGCTTTTATGTGCAAACATGGAATTTCTGACTGGCTTTTGCTGTTTAGCCTGTCTGATCTCATGCCAAAAACATACCTGGGGGAATTTTTTCGCAAGGCGCAAAATACGTACAAATAAGTACATATTACTGCAGTTTCCAACAGAAATTAACACTAGAGATGGTAAAACAGCAAGCACTCGTAATCGTTTTCATATGCAATTATGATTACAGCTTCATATGTTTTGCTTTCCGAGTGTAATAAGATTGCTCGGTAGCTCAGGTGGCACGGAATTGGACTTAGAATGCAAGAAAGGTATGAATCTTGTGAAAAACATGACTCATAATAAAGAGCTAAAAGATGAGAGATCGAAAATCAAGCTAAAGTGGCATGCTTGTGATTGCGCTTTTATGTCACATTCGCTTTTGTTCATACTATCGGGTAGGTTTAGCCACATAAAATGTACCATATGTACGCTCATCTGTTTCAGGGAAAAAAAACAAACACTCTTTTAGCGCCACTCAGTGCACATTTTACATCAAATATGTCACAAAAAAATACATGGTGGTATGCATTTCGTGTCTTGTGAAAACGTTTCCACAGGTACGTTTTGTACATGAGGTTGCGTTTAGCACAGCTTAGAGACAGCGACACCTGCAGGTAAAGTTACAAAGCAACTCTGTGTCTCTCTCGACTCCCTAAAGCAGGGGTGTCAAACTCAGTTCCTAGAGGGCCACAGCCCTGCAGAGTTTAGATTCAACCCTAATTAAACACACCTGATCCAGCTAATCAAGTCATTCAGCCTCGCTTGACAGCTACATGGTTTGTGTGTTAGAACCGGGTTGGAACTAAACTCTGCAGGGTTACGGCCCTCCAGGACCGGATTTTGACACCCCTTCCCTAAAGCGTACAGTGGGTTTGTTGGGGGATAAGTGAGAATGAATGGTGGAAAGTCACTTGAGAGGAGGCTACACCTCCAATGCAATATTATTGGATATGACTAGTTATGTTCGGTTGGGATTGGTTGATGCGATAAATCCCACCTCTTGTGTTTGTGCATGTTCTGCATTTGCAAATCAGTCCGAATAAACAATATAATGGCGTTAACGGGTAGACTAATTTAAAAAAGTAAGTAAACGGCTCTCCAACTTATATATCACCACTTTGTCAAGTCAAAATCAAACTTAAAATGACCTGTTAATATGATCTCTGTGTTTTTAGTGAGTAATCGGCTTGTTAAAATTATGACTGTTGATCCAAAAATAAGTTTATTATTAAAAGGAACAGCTGGACGTCAGTTCATAAATAAAATATATGATTGTACAAATTGATTGTTCAAAATGCCTTAAGTTATTATTTAAAAAAATATATATATAATGCTTAAAAACACTAAAGTGATTAGATTTAATTATCTGGCAGCATGTTCAGCACTTTGTCTTATAGTCACAGCTGTTGTTCACTGATGCAGATGTTATGTCTGCTGCCAGTTTCAGCAGACAAATAGCAAATCTAATGTGATTTACTTCTTTTTATGCCAGTCCTGCTCTAATGTGGTCACTTGAGGTCATCTGCTGTACTCAGTGCACTGGTTTCTCCATAGTGCTGGCACAGCATACCAATAGCCTTTATTTTCTCGTCTGGTGCCGTTCAATGCTATATGAAATGTGCAGAATACTAAGTGTGTGTTTTTTTTTTTTTTTCTGGAAGCTTTGAATGAAGGCCTTTTTAGGATGACCTGATCAGGCAATGTTCCACCAAATCCTGTTTGAAAAGTGCACCCAATAAGCTTTCATGTACAAAATATGTGACCAGTAAGAGAGTTTTTTTTTTTATTTTTTATTAAATTATACATTTGTGACCCTGGACCACAAAACCAGTTGTAAGTAGCACAGGTATATTTGTAGCAAAGCAATAGCCAACCATACATTGTATGGGTCAAAATGATTAATTAAAAAGTAAATTCCTACCATAAATATATCAAAACTTAATTTGTGATTTGTAATATGTATTGCTAAAAACTTAATTTGGACAACTTTAAAGGTGATTTTCTCAATATTAAAATTTTTTTGCACCCTCAGATTTCAGATTTTCAAATATTTGTATCTCGGACTATATTGTCCTATTCTATCCTGATTTATTCAGCTTTCAGATGATGTATAAATCTCAATTTCCAAAAAACTGACCCTTCTGACTAGTTTTGTGGTCCACGGTCACATTTTTCTTCAAAAGTTGCAGTGAAATCATTAAAAACATTTTAAAAAATCTCACTGACCCCAAACTTTTGAACAGTAGTGTAGATGTGATGTCCCATTGCATCTGTGCAAACTCAGTGTTCATTATCCAGAATAATCATTTTGGTCTGTTTCTGACAAACATTTGGCAACGGTTAACATCTGAATTTTCCCCCTGTTCCACATGATTGAAATTCAAAGCCCATGAACTCAAACTAAATCAGTTTTAGGTGTTTTCATCTTGTTAAAAGTCATGTGTCCTGATGACAGTGAAGGAGTGGAAGGTCTTTGTGTGTACTACTGGAGTAAATTCTCTGCTCCTCCCGCTATTGCTGAGGAACTCCGGAGAGTGAACCCGTCCCGGTTGCAGCGGCGTCTACCTGGAACCAACAAGGTCCTTTTCAGCAGGAATGAGGAACGCTACTACATGGAAAGGGACGAGGACACACTGCGTCTGCTGGGTTAAGAGCATTTCATCCCTCTTTTTTGTCCTTTCCAAAGTGAGGAAAACAACTTAATGTTCCTGTGTCTGCAGGTTTGAATCCAGATGACGGTGGTGATGCAGAGGAGGAAGACGATGAAGATTCTGATGACAAAGCGGAAAAAATCAAGAACCCAAACTCTTTACAGAGTGGCAAGTGGCAGTTGGGGCTGCAGGGTACAACCATAATACACTGTAAAGCCTGTTGAGTTTACTCACATGATTTATGAACACTGACTCATTTGAGTTGCCAAACGTTGGTTAAACTAAGCTCTGCTGTATCCTCCATGATACGTCGTACCATGAGTGAAGAAAAACACAAGTAAGCCACGCATAGGTAAGGCAATTCAAATGCAACCATGTCCCATTAATCCTCTGAGTAAACTCTGCATGCAAGTCCTTCAACCAGGCAGGTTTTACAGTGTACTATCACTATCATACTATCATTCTGTTATGAAAACTCCTCTACAATCATTATTTTGGTTGTATTCTTAATTTATTCACTTATTTTTATCACATCTTGCTCTTATCTGCCTAACAGCCATGTCTTTTGACCTGTACGCTAAGTATGGGAACAATCGCACACTCAGTCTTGTCAGTCCGAAGAAGCCGTATTACCAGTGGAGGCTTCGGGTGCCGTCCGGTCACGTCGTGCGGCTTGTCATTCTCACGCTTCAAGGGGCGACACCAGGAAGCTGCTCTGCCAACAAGCTGTCTGCTTATGATTTCCTACTGCCGCTTCAGAACAAGATTATCGCCAGGTAAGTGGGACAGCACCAGTGTTGGGGGTAAGCCATTACAAATACGCATACAAACCATTAATCAAAATTCAAAATAAGTTTGTTTGCATAATAAATGTGTGTCTACCGTGTATATTTATTATCTATATATAAATACACACACATACATGTATATATTGTATATATTATATTTTATATATTATATACAAGTGTTTACATACAATACATACAATTTTAAATAAATATATATACATATATGCAGGGTTGGGGGTAACGCATTACAAGTAATGCGAGTTACGTAATCAGATCACTTTTTTTTTCAACTAACTAGTAAAGTAACGCATTACCTTTTCATTAACAATAAAATATCTAGTTACTTTTTCAAAAAAGTAATGCCAGTTACTTCTAGTTTCCTTTATATATTAATCTCATTTTATTAACCAGTGTCTTTGCTGCTGACCAACCATACTAATAAACAAAACTTACTTTAGATTAACATTTGTGCTTCATTTTTCTCATTGCGGAAGTGTGTTGGACTTCCTTCTCCTATAATTCTACTGTACAGAAGTCAGTTTACTTTTCCTTCAGCCTTAGTCTTATTTATTTTACTTTTTAGTTTGAAAGGGCTTTTACATTTGCTAAAAATGTAAAAAAGTAATGCAAAAGTAATGTAACACATTACTGTCATGTAATTAGTTACTTATTTAGGGAGTAACGCAGTATTGTAACTTTCCAAAACACTGGACAGCACTTTAGAGGAAATCAGTTTATATCCATTTACATCTTTTGTTTTGGTGTTATTAATTTGGTTATAATACTCAGAGGGTTAGTTCACCCAAAAATTACAAAACTGTCGAAGCAAACCCATTTGTGATCTCATATTTTGTAGAATCTCCATCCACTTTATTTATTTATTTCAATTTTTTTTTATTTTATAATAATTTTTTTTCTATTGCAATATCTTTTAAAATGTAAGTTATTTCTGAAGGGACAAAGCTGAGTTTTCTGTGTCACATTATCCTTTAGAAATCATTTAATATGTTGATTTGCAAATAACACTTCTTGTGATTATCAGTGTTTAAAACAACTGATCTGTTTACTACTTTTGTGAAAACTGGAAACCATGATACATTGTTTATCTTTGAAACACAAATTAGGATATTTTTTTAATAAAATCCAAGAGCTTTCTGACCCTGGATAGACAGCAACACAACTGACATGTTCAATGCCCAGAAAGGTAGTAAGGACCAATGTTAGGAAAATTCGTTTTTCAAAGTAATGCATTACAATATTGCATTACTTAGTTACTTTCTATGGAAAGAAATCTGTTACGTTACTTTTGTGTTATTTTTATTTTTGTGTATTATTTTTAGATTATCTTGAGCAATTTTTTGCTTATTAGTATGATTAGATCATCGAAGGTCAGCAGCAAAGACACTGGTTAATAAAATGGGATTAAATACATAAAGGATATTTGTATTATTTAACATTTAATTATTGCAGGTTTGCATCATATTCTGAGTTGCATTTCACTTTGAGAAATACTGAATCTGTTTTTGTGAATGAAGTGAATTAATGCACGTTCACATTTATTCTAGAACTAAAGTAACATCTTTCTCTCGATTTCTCTCAAAAGGAAAGCTTTCAATCAATAAACGGGGAAAAAGTATTTTATTTGAAAAAGTAACTATTTTCTTGTAAATTGAAAAGTAATGCGTTACTTTACTAGATACTTGGAAAAAAGTAATCTGATTACGTAACTTGCATTACTTGTAATCGGTTACCCCCACATTATTAAATAGTCCATGTGACATCAGTGGTTCAGCCGTAATTTTATGAAGCTACGAGAATACCTTTTTGTGTTCGAAGAAGACAAATGACGACTTTATTTTTGTGTCAGTCTTCGACATGCGTTCACAAGAGTACCACGACACAGTCTGCGTCATTGTCAGAGTAAAGTTGCCTGAACATCAAACATCTCTCTTTTTTTCCCAGATGGTGTGGTCTGCCAATATCAGGAACGTCCCCTATAATGAAACTGACATCTTCTGGAAACGTCATGCTTGTCACATTTTCTTTCAGTCGTCAGAGGCAAGGAGCCATCTTCAAAGCTTACTTCCAGGCTATACCCAAAACCGGTGTGTGAATTAGTGTGAGGCACTATCATTTAAATCATTACTCTCCTCAGGTATCAGAAATTTCTTGGTTCTTTGTCACTGTTTTTTTTCTGTAGAGTGTGGTGGTTTCCTCACTGCGTGGAACGGCACATTGACGTCCCCTTACTACCCCGCCTACTACCCTCCAAATGTGGACTGTAACTGGAAAATCAGGGTGAGCTAAGGCTAAAGGCTTTCCCATGTGTCCCATGAGCCTCTTCCCCAGTGTTAGCATGCATGCCCTGTGAACCCCATTCAGAGGCCTGGGATGCTCCCTCTTTGAGACGAGGAGCTCGGGGTGGCTGCTGCTTTGTGTAAGAGTGCGTCCGTTGAGAGTCTGGTTTCTCTTTTAGGCTCCGTTGCCGGGATACCTTCTCTCCGTGACCATTGTGATGCTAGACATTCAGGATTCACCGGCCTCAAGCACCTGCGAAAAGGATTGGCTGGAAATAGGTGGCGTCAAGTGAGTGTCATGTCATTCACAGATTCATGACTAGAAAACAGTTGGCTTAGACTTCCTTATACATGCTGTGGATCTACTGTACATGCACTAGGTTTATAATATGTCCGATGAGAAGAATACAATATTTTTGCTAAACTGCAAACATATTTGTGTGCTTCCACAGACTCTGTAACCCGATTGGGGACAGCAGCAGAAAGAGAATCTACTCTTCCCCCGTCCTGCTGCACTTTCACTCAGATGAGTCTTTGACCCATAAAGGTTTTTACCTGATCTACAGGGCATTCTCTCCTGAAAGCGGTGAGTCCTTTATGTGTTTATACATATTTTAGAGTATGGGGGGGCACCGTTATTCTGTTGACGTGAAATGATTGCACTCGGTCAGCTACTGGTGCTACCTGTTGCTATTTTTACCGCAACACAACTTGGAAACTAAAATACTGATACATTGACAATAGCTGCTGAAAGAGCTTACAGGTGACTATAGATATATGCATAGGATTAAACCAAATTCTGTACCACAATGAAATGCATGCTGAGAAACTCCTTCAGTGTCATGACAAGCGTTGCATGTTTGCATCCTGCCAGGATGGCATCTGGCATTTCTTGTCTCTGCTGTTTGTAAGCTTTTTCAGTAGCTATGGTCTACTAAAAGGCATCAGGGCAAAAGTGGAGAGAACAAAGACGCAGGTCTTTAGGAAGGGTTATTCTTCTGCAGACATCTTCCCATTCTTTTCTCCTCTTCTTATCGCTAGGAAAAGCAGGGAAGACTTGCATCGCTTCTCTTGTTGCCCTTTGACTGAAAATTACAACCAAAAGCCGCACAATGTGGCGTCTTATCAGTATTTCATTTTCTGAGGTGTGGTTGGCGGAAAAATAGCAATAGATAGCACCAGAGTCCAACCATTGTATGTCATCGAAAATAATAGCGCCCAAAACACCAAAATATGTATAAAACAATGTGGATTTTTTAAAATAATGTAAATCTGTCATGGGTTTTCTACTACACATTTCACTAAGAGACATCATTTACATTATTACATCATTTACATTATTACATTATTACCATAGAAATTGTAATACCCAGGGTTCCCTTTAATTATCTATTTTAATTGCACAATAGTAATATTTAGCTGCAAAATCTACAAGATGTTAATTATTTTACCGAAATAAGAGGTTAAATCCATGTTATTTTTTATGTAGTACTGACCTGAAAAAGATATTTCACATAAAAGACATTTACATATAGTCCACAAGAGAAAATAATTTTTTATAAAGTTTCAAAAGTTTACATACACTGGATTCTTAATACTGTGTTGTTACCTGAATGATTTTTGTTGTTGTTGTTTAGTGATAGTTGTTCATGAGTCCCTTGTTTGTCCTGAACAGTTAAATTGTTCTTCAGAAAAATCCTTCAGGTCCCACAAATTCTTTTGTTTCTCAACATTTTTGTGTATTTGAACCCTTTGCAACAATGACTGTATGATTCTGAGATCCATATTTTCACACTGAGGACAACTGAGGGACTCGTATGCACCTATTACAGAAGGGTCAAATGCTCACTGATGCTTCAGAAGGAAACACGATGCCTTAAGAGCCAGGGGTGAAAACTTTTGAACAGAATAAGGATGTTTTCTTATTTTGCCCAAATATACGATTTTTTCATTTAGTACTGCACTTCAGAAGCTACAGAAAATACAGAAAATACATGTTTCCCAGAAGACAAAATAAGTAAAATTCATCAAATTCAAATGAATTATAACCAAATTGAATCAAAACACAAATGCACATTCCCATAAGTAATTATCATGCTTATTGTTCAACATTAGCATGTCCAAGGCAGTTCCGCTGTGGAGATGGCAGGTGTATTCCCCTGAGGAAAGTGTGTGATGGAGAAAAAGACTGTTCTGATGGACGAGATGAGGCCAAATGCAGTAAGTGTATGAATAATATTTTCCTCACATTCCTTTCAGTCGAACATATTTGTCTTATTTAACCCTGTTCCTCATTCCTTTTAGACACGTGTAAACCAGGAGAAGTTTATTGCATGGGTCAGTGCAGGCCACACAGCCAGTGTAACATTGCATGTGCTGACAGCAGTGAAGAGAACAACTGTGGTAAGATTGTGTTTTTATCAATACTTAAGATTATTTAATACTTCAGCATGCACAATTCCTCTTTTTCTGCATTCACTGATACTCAGAGATGTCTATTTCCATTGCTACAGATGTGTGGAGAGAGCTTGTGGTAAGAACTGCCTATGTTTGGGTGTGTCTGTGTGCATGTGCATGCATTCACCCGTGCAGTCACTTTAGCAAAATATTATGCAAAAACACGTTCATTGTTAACAGCGTGGAGATGTATAAAGCACTGCTCACACATAAGTCACTTTCAAACCAATGAGGCGAACTTGCTTGACCAACTTGAACATGTGGCATCTGCATTAGGAACTTTTTCGCTCTCGCTCTAAACTCTCATTTGCACAGATTCCTTATGGAATTACTGGATTTAGCCTGCAAAATTTCAACAAGCAACGATACATGTGACCAACAACTTATATGTTTGTCAAGCTCATTTCTTTTTGTGTTCAATTTGCCCATCTTTTAGGAGGTAAATGTTACCATATATGCCCAAACAAAGTCTGCCTCCCCAAAGCCTCAGTGTGCGATGGGATTTTGGACTGCAAAGACCGCAGCGATGAGCTCAACTGCACAAGAGCATGTGAGTAAATGTCAGCTGTTTTACCAACTGCACAGTTCTGCTTTTTTGTCATCTTTCCATGATTACAGGCCCAAAAACATACAGTCATGGCCAAAACTATCGGAATAAATATCAGAAAGTTGTTGCAGTTGCAAATGTTTTGGTACTCACATGTTTATTTTTTTTTGTTTGCATTGGAACAACACATAAAAACAGAAAAGTCAAATCTAAAACAGTTCCACACACAGAACCCAAAAAATGCACTAGACAAAATTATTGGCACCCTTAACTTAATGTTTGGTAGCACCCCCTTTGGAAGAATAACAAATCAGTCGCTTCCTGTAACCATGAATGAGTTTCTTACACCTCTCTACTGGAATTTTGGACTACTGTTCTTTTGCAAACTGCTCCAGGTCATTCAGATTTGAAGGATGCCTTCTCCCAACTGCTGTTTTGAGATATCTGCACAGGTGTTCTATGGCAGGGGTCCCCAACCTTTTTTCTAGCGCGACCCAGTTATCTTTTCTTAGTATTCTCGCGGACCGGGGGGGGGGGGATTATATTAATGTCACATATTACATCGCTATATAAACTGCGTGTAACAGCACTCGACAACAAATACATTATTATTAATGTATATTAATGTCACATATTACATCGCTATATAAACTGCGTGTAACAGCAAACGACAACAAAACATTAGAAATAAAAAATAAACAAAACTCACCATAATAAAGGAGCATTGAGCTTGTTGTGCAATGGATCATATCAGAACAAAAATTATTATGTGATTTATTACGTGAAATCACGTATTACATCGCGGTATCCACTATTGCAAACTATAACAAAACATTAGAAATAAAAAAATAAACAAAACTCACCATAACAATTAATGGGAGCATTGGGCTTGTTTCCCTGAAATTATACGATCCCAACGAGGAGAGATGGGTGACAGTGAGACGCGAAGTGTGTTGCAGATGTCCAGTCTGCTCCGTAACTTGGATTTAGTGGCTGTGAGCGCAGAAAAACCCACTTCGCAAAGGTAAGATGTTGGAAAAGGAAGTAAACATTTCAGAGCCTTCGCAGCTATCTCAGGATATTCCGCCTTTGTTTTACTCCAGAAGCTTGCAAGGGAGGATGTCTGAAACGCACTTTTCAACCCGCCGTCATTTGCGATTTCAATGAGCTGATGCTCTTCATGCAGTGGTATGGATGATTCGCGAGGTGCGTTCGCAAATGGGTCGCGGACCCATTCCTTGTCAGTTCTTGGATCACTTTCATTTGGGAAATAGCGCTCAAACTCGGCTGAGAGTAAAGCGATGTGATCGCAGATCAGCTGGGAGAGAGAAGGCCCAGGTTCTTCATTTCCCAAATGTCCGGATAATGTTGGGAACATGTCAAATGTGCCCTTTGGCACTCGCTGTCCCCACAGTTGCAGCTTGGCTTTAAATGAAGACACTTTGTCTGCCAATTTAAAAACAGTTGTCATTCTCCCCTGCAGTGACAAATTAAGTTCATTCAGCAGGTGGAACATGTCACAAAGGTACGCAAGTTTACAGATCCATTCCTCGTCACTGAAGTGTGCTGCCAGTGGTGACTTTTTTTCTGAAAAAAATCTCTGTATTGGCTCCCTTAACTCGTAAACTCTCGCTAAGGATTTCCCCCTTGACAACCATCTGACCTCAGTGTGTAGCAACAGGCGTTTGTGTTCTGCTTCCATTTCTTCGCAAAGCTGTTGGAAAAGACGGGAGTTGAGGGCATTTGCTTTGATGTGGTTAATTATTTTTACAACATCATTTAGCACGGAGTGAAGTTCTGGTGACATTTTACGGCTGGCCAGCATTTCCCGGTGTATGACACAGTGTGTAGATGTACATTCGGGCGCAACTTCTTTGACCCGGGTCGTGAGACCGGACAGCCGTCCGGTCATGGATGCAGCACCATCTGTGCATATTCCAACGCAAAATAACCAGTTAAGTTTGCCTGATAAGTAGTCATTCAAAGACTTGAAAATTTCTGCCCCAGTTGTGTTAGTTGGCAGCGAGCGTACACACAATATATCCTCATGCACATCGTCTTGAAATATATATCGCACATAAACCAGTAATATTGCATTGTTGTCAACATCGGTCGATTCATCAACCTGCAATGCATACCATGGCGACTCGTTAACCCTTTCTAACAACTGGTCTTCAATGTCCTCTGCAATGTCATCAATTCTCCGTGTGACAGTGGTTGCTGAAAGAGGAATCTGGCCGATCTTGTTTGCTGCAGCTTCACCGAACATTTCACGACAAATGTCTTTAGCGGCTGGCAAAATCAGTTCTTCCCCAATGGTGAAGGGCTTCTTAGCTTTTGCGATACGGTCAGCCACCAAGTATGATGCTCTCAGTGCAGCTGTATTTGTAGATGTGGTCGCTTTTAACAGTTGCTGTTGCCCCACTTGTTCACGTTTTTTCCGTTCAAAATAATCTAAAGGTTTGTCTCTCAGTGCTGGGTGTTTAGTTTCAAGATGCCGTAGCAGTTTTGAGGGCTTCATTGACTCATTAGCTAATTTTTCTCCACAAATGATACACAAGGGGTTTGGAGCATGGGAACTGCCCGTAGAGACAAAACCGTATTTTAGATAGGAATCATCATATTTTCGGTTAAAGGCGACCTTTTCCCCCCCCCCTTTTTTTCGCCAGCTGCTGTCTCTTCGTTGTCATTACCATTTTTTCTTTTCTTACCTCCTCCACTTAAGAAGCTTTCTAGAGATGTTTGTTTCCCACTCATTTTTATATTAAAGTTAGCTGAACCTGTTTCGAGATTTTTCTGAAATGGCGCCCTATGTAAATGTGGATGTTGCATCTTAAAGGGGAAACGCACAATAAATAATAGTGTCATTTTGCGTTCTCGCGGCCCGGTAGCAACTCTTTCACGGACCGGCACTGGGTCGCGACCCGGCGGTTGGGGACCCCTGTTCTATGGGATTCAGATCTGGACTCATTGCTGGCCATTTCAGAACTCATCGGTGCTTTCTATGTAACCATTTCTGAGTGCTTTTTGAAGTGTGTTTCGGGTTGTTGTCCTGCTGGAAGACCGATGACCTTTGTTGGAGATGCAGCTTTCTGACACTGGCCACTACGTTGCACCCCAAAATTCTTTGGTAATCATCAGACTTCATGATACCCTTCACACATTCAAGGCATCCAGTGCCAGAAGCAGCAAAGCAGCCCCAAAACATCTTTGAACCTCCACCATGTTTGACTGTAGGGACTGTATTCTTTTCTTTGAAGGCCTCATTTCTTTTACTGTAAATAGTGCCATGATGTCCTTTACCAAAAAGCTCTACTTTTGTCTCATCTGTCCACAGCAGTGTTAATTTCGGTGACGAATAATTTTCATCATAAACTTCATCAAAGACATTTTTTTCACAGACGAAAATGAAACGAAGGAGCTAAAATTATTCTTGAGTGACAAAAACTATGACAAAATGTTAGGGAGGGAAGATTTGGAAAGAGATTATTTCAGAACAATCTGTTGCGTAGTAGGAGGTTAGATGTGTACAAACCGTTGGGACACAAGCTAAAATACACTTGCTGCACGTCTTATAGAACTTTCAAAAATGTCAATATGTGGGAGAAGTGCAGACATTTGGATAAATTTGACGACGAAAGAGAGAACTCAATTCGGTCTCGTTTTCTGAGCGCAGACACGGAAGCATACACACAGAAAGCACATCTCACACTCTTTCACTTTGCATGAACTGAGAAATACTCACAATGATCTCGAATTTCCGTTTTTTATGAGCATTCACGTAAACACAGTCGATTACGTCTTAAATGAATGTAAACAATAGAGAGAAAGTGTATCAGTACATCGCATCCATTGCATTCGTGCATTTGGTTTTAAAGGGATAGCAGCCACATTTAGTTGCTATTGTCCGAGACACAGATGTTAACCAAGCAACAAAAGAAAGACAGAAAACCACACACTGCTTGACTGAATCACTTACATAGCCCTAAAGATTAATCTAAATTAATTTATAGAAATAAATAAGTCTGTTTGAAAGAATAAACAAGTTACTATAAAGAATGCATAATTAGCCTATAGAACCATTGGTATTTCTTTGAAAAGAAGATCATGTTCTTTAGGTGGTTTTATTTAATTTTAATATTAAGGCATATTGTGTATCACCACAGTTAAATTGTGTGTTTATCATGATTAAACCTTAATATAAAACCTATATAATGAGTTTGGAAATTTTAGAGAAATTCGTAATAAAAGCATTGCACTGTAACTAAACCCATTCAATTTTAGCGACTAAATATACTGTAGATTTAGTCGACTAAAATCTTATGATATTTAGTCGAATAACTAGACTAAAACTAAAAACAATTCAGATGACTAAAATATGACTAAAACTAAATGGCATTTTTGTCAAAAGACTATGACTAAAACTAAATCAAAATTTGCTGTCAAAATTAACACTGGCCCACAGTATGTTCTCCCAGAAGCATTGTGGTTGGTCTTGCTTTGTTATGCCTTTGTGTCAGCGGTGGTGTCCTACCATAGCGTCCCTTTTCATTCAGATGGTGACGGAGAGTACGAGCTGACACTGTTGCATCCTGTGTCTGCAGATCAGCTTGAATTTGTTTGGAAGTTCATCTGGGATCTTTATGCTCCATTCAAACAATCATTTGTTGTATTTTTTCATTAATTTTGCTCTACTGTCCACGTCCAGGGAGGTTAGCTACAGTGCCATTGGTCGGTAAACCTCTTGATGATATTGCACACAGTGGACACAGGAACATTAAAGAAACACTCCACTTTTTTAAAAAAATAGGCTCATTTTCCAACTCCCCTAGAGTTAAACAGATGAGTTTTACCGTTTTTTAAACCATTCAGCCGATCTCCATGTCTGCCGGTAGCACTTTTAGCATAGCTTAGCATAAATGAATAATTTAATCAGATTAGACCATTCGCATCTTGACTAAATATTTAAGACATTTTTTCCTGTAGTTACAGTGTGTACTAAGACCAACAGAAAATGAAAAGTTGCGATTTTCTCATCTGTTTAACTCTAGAGGAGTTGGAAAATGAGCCTATTTTCAAAAAAATTGGAGTGTTTCTTTAAAATCTCTGGAGATGGACTGGAGATTGTCCACGTTTTTCCACATTTTTTTCTCTTAAATCTACAGACAACTCTTTACACTTACTTATTTTCTCCATGCTCAGTGCTTACTTTTCTCCATTTTAACTGGTTGCAAGTGTGGTTACTATATTGTCCACACCTATTGCTTGCCACAGTGTCTAAATACAAATTACAGGAGCATCACATGTTTGGAAAGCAATTATTTCTTACAATTTTGACAAAGGTACCAATAATTTCATCCTGTCCATTTTTGAGTTCTATGTGAAATTTTATCAAGTTTGACTTTTCTTCTGTTTTTTTTGTTTTGTTTTGTTTTGTTTTTTTGTGTGTTGTTCCAGTGCAAACAAAAACAATTAACACATAAATACCAAAACATTTGCAATTGGAACAAGTTTCTGACAGAATTGCAAGGGTGCCGATATTTTTGGCCATGACTGTATATGACCCTGGACCCTGGATATTTGTAGCAATACCCAACAGTTCATTGTATGGGTCAAAATTATAAAATTTTCTTTTAGAGCTAAAAGTCATTAAGATATTAAGTAATCACGTTCCATGAAGATATTTGGAAATTTCCTACCATAAATATATAAAAACTTTTTGATTAGTAATGCAGTAGTAGTGCATTGCTAAGAACTTCATTTGGATAACTTTAAAGGTGCTTTTCTCTCTTTTTTTTGCACCCTCAGAATCCAGATTTTCAAATAGTTGTATCTCAAACAAATATTGTCCTATCACAATAGTCTTATTTATTTAGCTTTTAGATGTATAAATCTCAATTTTCAAAAATTATAACTGGTTTTGTGGTCAGGGTCACCTTTGGAAAATCAAGCCACATGGATTTTTTAATGCTGAATATTGAATATGTCTCTCTGATCATTGCAGTTTCAAAAGGATGTTCTCCTTCCTCCTTTAAATGTGCCAGTGGAAAGTGCTTAAGTAAAATCAATCCGGAATGTGATGGGATTAAAGACTGCAAAGATGGTTCAGATGAGTTGCGCTGTAGTGAGCATTCTCATACTTTATTATTTATTGGCAGTTACATCTTTCTTTTTAATTTTTTCTTTGCTTGCACAAAAAAAATCCTACAAATGTCATACTGTGCGTGTAGGTTGTGGCACAAGGCCAAGGAAGAGGGCAAAGATTGTGGGTGGAACGGATGCACAGGCAGGCTCATGGCCTTGGCAGGTCAGCCTTCAGATGGAGCGCTATGGTCACGTGTGCGGGGCATCTCTGGTGGCCAGCCGCTGGCTTGTCTCTGCAGCTCACTGCTTTCAGGACTCAGATGCAATCAAGTGAGGTTTCATTCAGGCATATGCACTACTGTTCCAAACTGATATTAGTACTTTTAAATATACTAATAAATGCTGCTCTTTTGAACTTATTTATTTATTAAAGAATCCTTTTAAAGAATATTTTATTTTATACCTTAATGTTGCAGGCTATTCAAATGGTTAGTTCACCCAAAAATTTAAATTCTGTCATTAATTTCTCACCCTCATGTCGTTCCAAACCTAAAGTTAAGATATTTTTTTGATGAAATCCAAGAGCTTTCTGACGCTGCATAGACAGCAATGCAACTATCACGTTCAAGGCCCAGAAAGGTAGTAAGCACATCATTAAAATAGTCCATGTGACATCAGTGGTTCAACCTTAATTTTATGAGGCTACGAGAATATTTTTGTGGGAAAAGAAAACAAAAATAAAAACTATTCAACAATTTCTTCTTTCCTGTGTCGGTCTTTGACGTATGTTAATGACGGTTACATTGCTGTCACTTAATTTCTTAATTTGTGTTCTGAAGATGATTGAAGTTCATACAGGTTTAGAACAACATGAGGGTGAGTAATTAATGACAGAATTGTTATTTTTGGGTGGACTATCCTGTCTGTCCTGTCAAGTCTGTTGTCATTAGGACTTCAGATTTGAAGTGTTTGCTCATGTTTTGGCAGGTATTCTGATGCGCGATCATGGAGGGCCTACATGGGCATGCGAGTAATGAACTCAGTCAGCAATGCAGCAGCCACCAGACAAATCCGCCGCATCGTCTTGCATTCGCAATATGACCAGTTCACCTCTGACTATGACATTGCCCTTCTAGAACTAAGTGCCCCTGTTTTTTTCAATGAGTTGGTACAGCCCGTCTGTGTTCCTGCCCCCTCTCACGCCTTCACCTCCGGAACCAGCTGCTTTGTCACTGGATGGGGGGTTCTGTCAGAAGAAGGTAAGGCACAGTGTAAAAACACATTCAGAACAAACAATTACTTCTTGTTCAGATGAAGCACAGCAACATAAGCAACATTGTCTTGAAACACATGATTCATATGATGACTAAAGATGAGAAAAACGCATTCTAAAGAAATCATCTTTAACCACACCCACTAAAAAATCCCCAGGATCTCCATCGAAATGGCAAAGTCACACGTTAGATATGCTACCCATGAATGCTTTATACATTTCCATGGCTTCCAGAAGTGGAAGTCATTATAGCTGGGCAATCTTCTAAAGTGGTGAATGGAAACTACAACTACTAATTTGCCCAAGTAGCTAAAGAAAATCTGTGATAGCATTTCTATGAAAAAGAAACAGAATTTTGTTAGAAGAGAGAAATTTTTCAAATTTGCCTTTACTCCTTCAGCTAGTTTTATAGATATACTTTAAATAAATAAATGTGTGTATACTGTTGAAGTCAATACAACAACAAGAGGGATCATACAAAATGCATGTTCTTTTTTTATATAGTACTGACCTAAATAAGATATTTCACATAAAATAGTCCACAAGAGAAAACCTGCCCTGTTCAAAAGTTTACATACGCTTGATTCCTAATACTGTGTTCTTACCTGAATGATCCACATCTGTTTTTTTCCCCTTTTGTTTAGTGAAAGGTTCAGGGTAAATTTTTACTTATTTTTGTAGCTTCTAAAGAGGCAGCACTAAAAATAAATATATATTTAGGCAAAAAAAGAAAAATGTACACATCTTCATTCTATTCAAAAGTTTTCACCCTTAATGCATGTTTTTTTCCTTCTGAAGCATCAGTGAGCATTTGAACCTTCTGTAATAGTTGCATATGAGTCTCTCAGTTGTCTTCAATGTGAAAAGATGGATCTCAAAACCATACAGTCATTGTTGAAAAGGGCTGAAATACACAAAAATGCTGAAAAAAACAAACAATTTTGGGGACCTGAAGGATTTTTCTGAAGAACAGCGGGCAGTTTAACTGATCAGGACAAACAAGGGACTCATGAACAACTATCACTAAACAAAAACAGGTAACAAAACAGTATTAAGAATGAAGAGTAAACATTTGAAAAGGGTAATTTTTATAAATTCAACTATTTTCGCGCCAGGACTATATGCAAACATCTTTTATGTGAAATATTCTTTTCAGGTCAGTACTAAATATAAAATAACATGCATTTTGTATGATCCCTCTTATTTAGGTAAAATAATGACCATTTTGTAGATTCTGTATGTAAACTTTTGACTTGAACTATATATATATTCTAGATTTATGCTGTTAATAGCTGTGCAAATGCATTATCAAAGTCTATGCTAACCGAATTGGACTGGTGCTTATATCTTCTATGGAGAACTTATTAAAAAATATTTTTAAGTGCATTCCTGACTAATAAGAAATTTATTTATTTTCGTACTTTAAGTATTTTTATACCAATAAACCAATAAACGCAAAAGTGAAGTCAGATTAAACAAGTAAAATCTGTTGCAAACACAGTTTCATATCATGACATGCATTGTTTCAATGTGTAAACTTCTGTTTCAGGTGAACTGGCCACATTGCTGCAAGAGGCCACTGTTAGCATCATCAGTCACAACACTTGTAATAAAATGTATGACGATGCTGTCACTCCCAGAATGCTTTGCGCCGGAAACATTCAGGGAGGAGTGGATGCTTGTCAGGTACGTTTTTGCTTTGCATTCACTGCTTATCAGTGTTCACCACTAATATATTCCCATCTGTGTTCGCACAGGGAGACTCCGGGGGACCGTTAGTGTGTCTTGAACGTGGCCGGAGGTGGTTTCTAGCAGGCATTGTGAGCTGGGGTGAGGGCTGCGCCCGACAGAACCGACCTGGAGTTTACACACGTGTCATAAAGTTCACAGACTGGATTCACCAGCAAACGAAAGGCCAGGTGTGACTTACACACGCACACATATATTTACACCAGAGAAGAGGTGACTGGCCCACACTCAGTTGCATGTGATCAAAGTGCACCGGCCCAGCTCTCATGGTGCCCAGACACACCGCAAACATCAACACCTCTGCATCGGAAGCAATTTCTCACCAATTCCTGTTGCTAAGCGTTTGAAACCTCTACCCACGGTCTGCCAGCAACTTCACTCCCCTCTGTGATTCTTTATGCCCCAAACTCATACAGTAAGAACCACCTACAAACCAACTGTACTCTATAAAGCCTCGACAGTGGACTACTAGTGTAGAGATTGAGGAGATTATTTGCAGTGGAGAGAGTTCTCTTGGTAAGATTTGTGTTATTTGCATACAGTGGCTAAATATTAGTTTTCATTCATTTATTCATGTTAATGGAATCGTTTTGATTTTTTTCATTGTTTAAAAATGATATAAACCCTCCACTTCATGGTCCGTTTCAAATATGTCCAACTGTGAAATTGATTGCATGTCAGAAATTATGACCAATATGAATTGTTACTGTTTTGTATGTTTTTTAGGGTTTTTGTTATCACAAATGATTATGGCTTCTCCTTCATCTGGAGAAAGCAGTGGCAGCCCCTAAGACTCTCTCTACTGGTCATTATTTGACATTACATCTTACTCAATACTTCTTTAGTTACGCACACGTTATGATCTGTATACCTGAAAACCAGATGTAAATGTCAAAACTGAGCAAATGTTGATACTTCATATTAGATATATGAAAATAGAACTATATTAAAAAGAGGTGCTACATTACTTCCACTCTGTGATTTGTTTTTTTTGTTTGTTTGTTTGTTTTTTTCATATACTTGAGTGTTTCTTACTTGTTTCTTTCGTATTTGTGACCCTGGACCACAGAATCAGTCTTCAGTTGCACGGGTATATTTGTAGCAAAAGCCAACAATACATTGTATGGGTCAAAATGATAGATTTTTCTTTTATGACAAAAATCATTAGGATATTAAGTAAAGATTGTGTTCCATGATAATATTTTGTAAATGTTCTACTGTAAATCAAAACTTAATTTTTGATTAGTA
Organism: Cirrhinus molitorella; assembly: GCA_033026305.1. Taxonomy (NCBI): domain Eukaryota; kingdom Metazoa; phylum Chordata; class Actinopteri; order Cypriniformes; family Cyprinidae; genus Cirrhinus; species Cirrhinus molitorella. The sequence goes on along the minus strand of CM065140.1, from coordinate 18,747,261 downwards.
ATATGCATTGCTAAGAACTTAATTTAGACAACTTTAAAGGCAATTTTCTTAATATTTAGATATTTTGCAGATTTTCAAATAGTTGCATCTTGGCCAAACATTGCCTTATAACACACCATGCATGAAAGGAAAGCATATTTATTCAGTTTTCAGATTATGTATAAATCTCAGTTTAAAAAAAAAAAAATTACCCTTATGACTGGGTTTGTGGTCCTAGGTCACATTTAATGTGAATATAATCATTGTTAAAACATGTAATATGTATTTAGAGGTATAAAAACTCACAAATGAGTTTCAAATGTTTCTCCTAGACAACATATTAAAGGTTAAAATTGAGATTTGTTTCTCTTTTTTAGAAGCTTTTTCTTTTGAGAAAAATATTGAATTAATCTCACCTGCCTCTGAGATGTTGGACAACGTCTCACTTTTTTATTTAATTGAATTAAATTAGAGATTTCAGTATGTTCGCAAACATTTCTCATCAAATACTTCCAAGACCAAGACCAAAGCTATAGGAATTATCCACATTAACCGACTCTTTTTGTATGACAACAATGCTCTCATCTGTCTATTTTTATTCTCCTGAGGAATTTTAGGAGAAACGTCTGAGACAAAGTTGATACTTCAAAGAAATACAACTGAGATCAATGAAAGAGTTGTATCGAATGACGCAATTTTCTTTTGTTACTTTTCTGTACATTTCTATTAAAGGGATAGTTTACCCAAAAATAAAAATTCTGTCATTAAGGTTAAGGTCGTTCCTAACACGTAAGATCCTCGTTCATCTTCATAACACAAATACATTTTAATGAAGCTACGAGAATACTTTTTTTTTGTGCGAAGAAAACAAAAACATCTTTATCCAACTTTTTTTTTTTTTCTCCCGGGACAGTCCTCCGCCATTATGGAGAGTACCACTAAGTGTTTTACGTCAGCAGCATCACGGGCATGCGTCGTGGTACTCTGGGTGAGAAGAAATTGTTGAATAAAGTTTTTATTTTCTTTGCGCACAAAAAGTATTCTCGCAGCTTCATAAAATTGCGGCTGAACCACGTCCTTACTACGTTTCTACGTTTAGGTAGGACCTTTGCTGTCTATGGAGGGTCAGGAAGCTGCCGGATTTCATTAAAAATATATTAATTAAGGTCTTACAGGTTTGGATCGACATGAGGGTGAGTAATTAATGACAGAATTTTCATTTTTGAGTGAACTAAACCCTTAACTACCTACATTTTGAATTGTTAATATTCAACCTGCAAAATCAAAATTTCCATTGATCTTCACCGGTATCTCTTTTTCCTCACTCCTAGTCTCTCTGAAATAAAGAGTTGTTTCCCGTCATGTTTTTACTCTCCTCTTTTAAAGATTGCAAGGGTGGGATATCTTCAGACAGCGTTGGACTTACAGCAATAAGCTTGTTTATTCTTGATATGATTGATGAAGCGGAGGAGAGACGCAGGAGCGGTGCAGTACATCGGGCCCTTGTAGGTCACGTCAGTCGCGCGGGATGGGTGTGTCGAAGAGCGTCACGGAAGCTCCGGTGGCAGTGGGAAATGAATAAATCCCAGCCCGCGGTCATAATGGGCAAGAGTGTAACTGGAATTCATGCGTGGTCATCCTGCTTCAAGAGTTCATATACTCCGGGCGATACCGAAGTTGTAGTCAATGTGAAAGCAGGGGTTTGAGGAGTTTGGTGTTGTAAGGTGAATTGATTCTCTGGAGTATTGGATTCGCAGTGTTTCCTTCGTAGGTGTTCATCTCCAAGCAAACGACCTCAAGGAAGACCAAGAGAATGTTCGATATATTATTTGTGATTATATTTGGACTGACAGGGCGTGCTCTGACTAAAGGTGAGTATAATACTTAACTTTTAATTTACTTTTATTATAGAATATCAGTTTTCATCGGTAGCTATTCATATTAGACATCTAAGCCATATATTTATCTTTCAAAAGCGCGCGGCGTTTCATAGTCCATCAAAGCGAAAATTATGAAAATTTTTTGGAATGCTTAAGGATGAGAGTGCACGTTCCTCAGTCTCAGCGCATCATTTCCATTTAATTAATGAGACATCCTTTAACGTGGGATGAATATACTAACTTGTTCAAGTTTTTTTTTTTTTATTCATGCACAATTGGTAATAATGCGTACTACAGAAACGCAAAATTAAGCGGTAAACGAGCGTAAAATACGCGCTAAATTAGATGAGCTACAATTCGTTTTTTTTTTTCAAAACTATGGCAAGCCTATTTAACATTTGCATTCATAATTTTAAAACGAACAAGTGTATATACTATAGTGTATAAACCAGTCTTAAGTAGCACGGGTATATTTGTAACAATATCAACAATACATTGTATGGGTCAAAATGATCGATTTTCTTGCCAAAAATGCCAAAAATCACTGATTAAGTACAGATCATGTTCCATGGAGATATTTTGTAAATTTCCTACCGTAAATATATCAACTTATTTTTGATTATTAATGTGCATTGCAAAGAACTTAATTTGGACAACTTTAAAGGCAATTTAGATTTTTTTGCACCCTTAGATTTCAGATTTTCAGATTTTGGTTTTGTGGTTCTGGGTCACATATAGAAATTAATCCAACTATGAGACTATACAATTAGTCACTATTGTCTGATCGACTTGTTTGAAAAGAATACTTGATATCTAAAACTTTTATTAAAAAAATAGTACAATTTGATTGCAAAAAATTACACTTTGTTACATAAAAAAATAGTTACTTGTAACTGCTTTGAATGGAGATGCTGTAATCTATTGATCTGGTAATACTATTTAATGAACTAGTAAAAAATTTAAAAGAATCAGAATGAGCTCGCCACGTATGTTTATAATTACACACAAGGAATTTCTTTGAAAGATAGAAACTTAGAGTTTTCATAATACTAGGATATACTGAGAAGTAAATATGCAATAAAAATGCATATAAAAATTCACAACAGACAAAATAAGTCATGTGGACAATACAAAACAGATATGTGACCATGGACCACAAATCCAGTCTTAAGTAGCAGAGGTGTATTTGCAGCAATAGCCAAAATGTGAGTCAAAATGATGAATGAATTTTTATTTTATGCCAAAAATCATTAGGATATTAAGTACATTTCCTACTCTAAATATATCTAAACTTAATTTTTTATTAGTAATATGCATTGCTAAGAACTTAATTTGGCTATTTTCTCAAAATTTAGATTTTAAATGTTAAATCGGACTGCCATAACAGGACAACTTGTTTTGATAGTAGGGACCTCTCTGCTCTTACTTGGCATCCGTCTTCAATGTTTGGCCCCGGTTGAATCAGAGAGGGCGTTATTTCCTGAGCCTGATGACTTTGTGAAATGGAAGTTCTAATATAAATGACTTAGGGGTCATGACCACCGTGAGGCAGGAACCAGCGCTAATCAGGGTGTTATAGCTAAAACAGACCCAAGGGGAGGAAGCAGGGGGTGAAGCGATGTACTGTCCACAGTGCGTAATTATTAGTGCTTTATTGGTCAACAACTCGCCGCTAACATCACAGAATGGAAAACTGAAATTGATTAATGACCAAACATGTGTTTTACGCATATTGTACGCATTTGCGTGTTCAAAAGCATACAGTAATGCCGGAAAAATGATTTTGTAAAATTATTAGGATATTGTATTTTAGAAAGATTCATAAAAACAAAATTCACTAATAAAATGTAAAAAAAAGTTCAAATAATTCAGCAGCCCGTTTAAAAAATAAATGAATACATGTAGTTATGCAAATAATAGGCTAATTATAATAATCATTGCATTTTCGTTTAGCTTTTTCTTGTTGAAATTAAAGGTCTAGTTTGCAGCACCTTATGGGTTCAGCAAAGAACCTTCCTATCAAGAAACATTTCCTTGTTGAATTGGCTTTATTATTTTTGGTGATCAATAAAATTATGCATAGTGCACAGATTGTTTCTTAAGAACTAAAGAATACAGTTCCTTTGTAGAACTTAAAAAAAATATTTGTTTTACCTACCTTTAAAGATTTAGAATGGCATGTGGCGTAGAGAACTAGTTTTTTAACTAATTTTTAAATGGCGATTTTTTATAGCCTATTTTAAATAGCAACACTTTTAAATAGCCTATTTATTAGTTTCCAAGTGGGTGCAGTTTTTACAGATATTGATGTATTTTTTCTTGATGTGATATTTAAGTTGTCAGACGAGTAATAACTAAAGATTAAATTAATAAGCGCAAAAATGACTTAAATGCGTAGCGCTGATGAAGTCGTTTCCTACATTTTTTTAAACTAAAGTTAGTCATTTTTAGATGCATGCAGCATCAATTCAGTGTTTAAATATTCTATATTTTATAATTAACCCTTGTTTGTGTAGCCTAAATGTACGTGCTTCGCCTTTTAAACTCCATCCTTATTTACTTTGGTTCATTGGTTTTGTTTATTCATGTGACGTGTTAGTTTTGTTGAAATTGGCAGGATTTCGTTCTGTCATTAGTGGCAGGCGCTCTTGTTGAGGGTTTCTGAAACGGAATCTTAGCGTGTGGACCGGCTGATAACGAGCCTGTTTGAATCCCATGCGGGACTTGCTGTGGGAAAAAGTGCTTGACTCCTACTTCCTTTTTTCATTGGCCTAACTACAATACCATTTTAATATATAGACGGCACATGGCCTGCACATAGCGTGTGAATAATGGAAAGGAAATGATGCTGTAAGGTTTTTTTTAAAAGCAATAAACAATGGTGAGAGCAGTCCGTATTGTATCGACACGTATGCATTGAGACGAGATGTTTAAAATCATATTGAATTATGTGCCACATTAACCTACAGTTAAGTGTTTTTTAAAACGACAAAAAGAGAGTATGCAAACACTATTTTTGATTTAGTGTATTTGTGCTTACAATACGTGATTTTGCAAATGAATAGGCTATTAATGTCACGGTATTACGCGGATATGGCAAATCATTTTTATAGGTCTGTTATTCAGTACAAAATATAAAGTCGTTACGTTCGTTTTATGTTCCATTTGGCGTGCTGTCTTATTAATCAGATACTAAATAAAATTTAATTTATGCATGTATTTATTTACATTAGGGTTTATACATCATTTAAAGCAAGACAGTGTTCCACTTGACACGTTTTTAAAATAAGAATAAGATAAGAAAAAATGATCTATATCCAAATATTATGAACATAATATTTAAAAATGTAAATGTAAATTCTATGCTTATATACACATAATTGTATCTTTCACAGTCTAAAGTAAAATGATTTTTAAAGGAAAGAAATGGATGTGTTTTTTATTATCTGTAAAAAAAAAAAAAACACATCAAAAATGATTGTAGGAAATTTACAAAATATCTTCATGGAACATTATCTTTACTTAATATCCTAATGATTTCTGGCATAAAAGAAAAATCTGTAATCTTGACCCATACAATGTATTTTTGGCTATTGCTACAAATATACCCCTTCTTCTTACAACTGGATTTGTGGTCCAGGGTCACAAATGTTCCTCAGTAACAACCTTGAAAAAGTAGTCGTGCTCAGAAGCACCTAAAATTTAATTCTATCCCCTGGTTTCACATACAAGGCTTAAGCCTAGTCCTAGACTAAAATGTAAATCTGAGCTGTTTCAGCTGAAAGAAACTTGCACAGACTGATTTTAAAATATAAAAGTGTCCAGTAATGTTTTTTTCTAAGCGTGTTTATAAAAAAAATACTTAAATGTCCTTATTGAATTATGGCCTCATCCTGACTTAATCTAAGTCTGTAAAAGTCTATAAGTATAAGCAGGAAGTCTGTTTCTATAGCATAGTCCTGTTTTATGTAAGTTCTATTACCTGAATGTGGTTAAGGTCACTCTTTAAAGTTTCACATCTTATTCAGCAGCCTCTAACATGCCTTTCTGTTTTCTGTCTGAAAGACACAGACACAAAAGGGAGGTTCAGTTCTCCAGTGTTGGATGTTACTGAAAAGCAGCTTATTATAGAGAGAAATCAGACACTTCAGCTAAACTGCAGGTGAGTCATTTGTCATAATCACATGGTTAATGTAGGAGGAAGTAGTTAAAAATGGACCATGAGGTTTTGGATGAGTCATGTATGGCTTTATGATTTACAAAGGTCATACAGATTTTGGTCAAGAAGAATGTGGAAATATTAAGTAAAAGTATGGAGAGAGGGACTGTAAAATGCAAGCATAAAGGATGAAAATTGAGCCCTGTGCAGTGGGGTCCAAAATCCTGAGAGAATACTGAAAATCTGGGATTCATAATTTGATTGAAACCTTGAAGTAAATGGAACGTTTTGAGCTTGTATGACGGAAATATTCTAGGTCACTAACCATTAGCTCCTTTGTACAAAAGGTCAAAAGTTCACAGGAGTCTTTCAAATCATATTGAAGAAATTAATCATCAGATTTTACACAAACGTCTTCATGCATTTTGCATGAAATTCAAATCATAAGTCAACCATAAATCATGTTGACTGATCTGACCTCACATTCTATGCTATTAAAGCTTAAATGCAATGCTTTTAATTAGTAAAATGCAAAACAGAGTCTTAAACTTTTGGACATGTTGATTACTGGACCATTAAGTATAAAGTTCCTTGTATAATCCAAACTTGGTTTTTAATGTTTCAGGGGACGGTGGGAGCTCCAGTGGGTTTTGCCATCAGGCATCCCGAAAGTCTACCACGGCACCCAGATAGAAGAGACTCGATGCGGGAGGAAAAATAACCAGTACTGCAGCCGCTTGACGCTCAGTCCTGCTTTAGCTCAACACACTGGCTCTTACCGCTGCAGGTACCACCAAAAGCAGCGCAAGCAGGCATCTGTCTACGTCTACATCACAGGTAAGACGCTTCAGGTGAACACAAGAACCTTCAAACCCTCTCTTTTTCTATGTTGTGACAAATTGGGTACTTCCTTAAATATCATGTCTGATATTAAGATATTAAGAATCCAACAGCTTTCTGACCCTGCATAGAGAGCGACGCAGCTGACACTTTTAAGGCCCAGAAAGGTCATGGTATTCTCATGAACGAGCAGGTCAAAATTAACCAAGTTCATGCTTTAAAAAGAAAAAATATGTCAAAGGCTAAGAAAAATTACCTTGTTTTTCTTAAACTCACTTAATTCTGATACATTTCTCAGAAAACAAGATTCGATATCTTAACTTATTTAGCAAGATGTGAGAATTTTTACATATTTGTACTGGAAAACAAGACAAAGTACTGAGTAAGAAAATAATTTTTGTGGTCTATGAAAGTGCTGTTTTATGTTTTGAATATTACTAAGCATTTGTTGCCGGTGTCTACTTTTCACTGCAAAAATGATTTTCTTTCTTAGTATTTTAGTCTTGTTTTCTGATACAAATAACTAAACCTTCTAAATCAAGATACATTTGCTGGAGAAGCACAATTACTAGAGATACTAAGTCTTGTTTTCCGAAAAATGTATCAAAATTCAGTATGTTTATGCTTAAAATAAGAATAAAATTTGAAAATAAGAATGAAATCACTTCATTTTTTATATTTTCTCAGAAAAAAGAATTATATTAAAGGGATAGTTCCCAAAAATGAAAATTCTGTCATTAATTACTCTCATGTCATTCATCTTCAGAATACAAATTAAGACATTTTTGATAAAATCCGAGAGCTTTCTGACCCTGCATAGACAGCAATGCAACTGACATGTTCATAGCCCAGAAAGGTTGTGGTACTCTTGGGAACAAGCGGTGGAGACTGACATGGAATAGAAGAAATTATTTAATTATTGTATATATAAGTCCTTATTTTTGTTTGTTTTTTTGCGCGTGAAAAGTGCGCACGTAGCTTCATAACTTTACATTTGAGCCGACACATTGACTAATTTAATGATGTCCTTACTACCTTTCTGGGCCTTGAATGTGTCAGTTGCGTTACTGTCTATGCAGGGTCAGAAAGCTCTCGGATTTCATCAGAAATATCTTAATTTGTGTTCCGACGATGAACAGTCTTACAGGTTTGAAACAATATGGGTGAACAATTTTGGGTGAACTATCACTTCAATGCTTATTAGAACACATAATGTGATTTTGTCGAAATTGTAATCAGGCGCTAAAGAGAGTACCCATTAAAAGCCGCAATCGCTTGAGCAGAGACCTGATTTCCATGGAAGACCTGATTTGTCACTGGACTGGCCTCCATTTAATAGCTTGGCCATCTCACTGACCATTTCTGTTGCTTAAGGCTAAACAGGAAGCCTCAGGAAGCAAATAATACCTAAACACCATTTTTCTCTTGAGGCAACACATCCGACTAAGTGAGTGTCTGGCACGGTTTTGCGCTGGCATTTTTTGTTTTTGCTCACACCGTAGACCGTCCTCTCTCACTTTTGCCTAAATTTAAAGTATAACTTTCATTTACGTGCTACCTCAAGGGGACAGAAATAGCCCCAGCTGTTGAAAGGCTCAGCTCTTGGGCAGCCTTTCCCAGGGTACCCGGTCTTATCTATCTCCCTCAGCCCGGCCGTCCGTATCCTGTGCTGCTCTGGGGGGAGGGACGACTTGGAGACGAGGATAGAGGATGCGATGTCTTCTTGTGTATGTTTGTTGGGATGCGTGTCTGCGCATGGGAGTGGGCACCTTTGAGGGCATGCCGGGGCAGAAGAGGCTAGGATCCTCCCTGGTCAGGCATTAAGGAAGGCGAAGAGGTGCCCCAGGTCACTAGGTGTGGCCCCGGTTAGCCAACAAGGCCCCTGAGGACCATCAATCGCTCTTGCGGCCATGTCCATTTAGCCTCACCCTTCGTCCTTTATATTGAATCAAAGCACGACAAGGAAGCATCCAGCAGTCCTTGGGGTACTTTTGTTAAAATGTTCAGAGATTTTTTTCCGTTCCTTTAATAACACCAGAGCTTCGAACAATGGGGCGAGCAACACCCAAAGCCTTTCATTGCCACAAGAATATTGCAACTGGGGCGAAAGTGCAACCAAGAAAACAACAGAGAGAGAGAGAGCGTTTGATAACAAGCAAGCATTCTCTTGCTATTTGTTGCTGACTCTAGATTGTTGTCAGCATCTACTGTTTGTATGCAGTGTCTGATTGTTCCTGACCTCAGCATTGGCGTTTCAGATAGCCAGCGGCCGTTCGTAAAGGTGCAGTCGGAGATCCCAGATGTGGTGTACATGAAGGAGGGAGAGCCGTTGGTCTTCCCCTGCAGGGTCACAAACCCGGACGCCAAAGTCTCGTTGGTCAAGGTGAGTGACTCAACTGTGAGTCATAAGACACATAAGCTTTCCCTCTCTCCAGGGACAAGAAATCTGTTTCTCAGCACTGAACACAACATGTGAGACAGTCTTGGCCAATCAGAAGATGTCTGGTGTTTAATATGCAGTGTTAATATGGACCAATGAGGGCAGTAGACAGGGTCATTCAGAGAACTAGAAACTCATTGCTGTTTAGAACAAAACTTATTTATAAACAGCTTTTTATGCTTTTTTCTGGTTAGGACACATTGTCAGCCTTCTTTGCCTGACACAGGCTTTTATTTCAGTCTGCTGAAATGTGAAATAATCACAGCCATTCAGAAGATATTTGATGTTTAATATGCAGGATTTGTCTGGTTGTTTTGGGACAAACTCCTTATGTCTAAGGAAAAGTGTTTAATTAATTTGAGTCTGTTTGAGTGTTCAGCAGACATTTTTTAATATGGAAGCCAGTTTCCACCACTGAATAAAAAAAAAACTGCAACTTTTTCAAATCTCATATCTCTGACTCACAGTTGTGAGTGTACATTTTTTCTCGCACTTGTAAGTTTACATCTTACTTTTTTCTCAGAATTGTGAAATAAAATCTCATAATTCAGACATTTTCGTATACATTTTAGATAACTCAGAATTCTGACTTTTTTCTTGCAATTCTGATCTTTGTCTTAACAATTCTGGCTTTTTTCTCACAATTGCGAATTTACATCTTGCAATTCTGACTATTATTTTTAGAATTTTGAAATAAAAAAAATTAGCAATTCAGATTTTTTCACCAAGTTGTGAGATAAAAACGTACAATTCGCACCTTTTTTTCTCACAATTGCGAGTTTACATCTCACAACTATAAACTTGCAAGTTATAAAGTCCAGTTTTGAGGGTGATAAAAGACTGATACATTCTCAGAATTGAGAGTCATAAAGTCAGAATTGCAAGATATAAACTCACAATTCTGAGATTTTTTTAGCACCTGTGAGTTTATTGTGACTTAATTTCTCTGAATTGTGAGTTTGTATCGCATAGAGAAAAAATGTCAGAACTAGGAAATGTAAACTCACAATTGCAAGAAAAAAAGTCAGAATTTTATAATAAAAAGTTGCCTTTTTTTATTTAGTGTCGGAAATGGGCTTCCATATTTTAAACATCTCTCTGTTACAAAAATATAAAAACAGCAAACTCTAAATTTGTTTCATGTTTCATTATAACTATAATGAACTCAAATAAACCCCCTCATAAAGCGCATCATTCTTCACTTCATTCTGATTCCCGTAGGTGCATTCCAATTCAATTTTTATGCACTATTCTTTGCCATTCTAGTGTTCACACAGGAAAAAGTGCACTTTAAATACCCAGATGATGCACTTCAATAACCGGAAAAAACCTACATGGTTGAGTACACAGTGTATAAGTACATAGTGTAACCTATAGTGCGTCATTTGTGACTCAGCTTGTGATTCATTTAAAAACCGTGCACTGCTATTTTCATAGCATAGGTAATGGCTTGATTCTTTACTTAAATTGCATTTGAACAGCTTTAAAATAGTTATTTTACAAGAGCCTCACTAAAGACCTTGCGTTCTGTTCCATTCATTTCCGTTTGGCTGTTTGAAAGGAAGAATGTGCGTCTATGTGTGCGCACGTACTCTCTACAGTAAATGCCTTGCGGTGTGTGCGCTTTCTAAGCATTTCAACGTTGTTGCTGCACTGTACTGAAAGGTGATGTTGAAGCAGATTGACGTGTGATGGATTGTTATTGCAAATAATCACAAAAAGATCGATCATTAGTCTCAAGTAGGCTGCTTCTGTACACAGCTCTTCGTGCCAATCCCTACTCATCTATGGCTTCCACTGCCATTCATGGAGTGCATCCTCTCACTCTCATTCACAAATAAGTCACTCTCCCTGTCCTTATCTCACAATCACCTCAGGTTGTAAGGGCAAGCTTGCGTCTCTTCGTGCCAGTTCGGATGTGTGTGTGTTCGTGAGGGCATGTGGAGGGGATGTACAGAAGTCTTTTTGGCTCAGCATGACATGGATACTTTAAGCCGATGCTCAGAGCGAGCGGCGCCCACAGCTTCCTTTTCTTGTTGGCACTGCGCACAGCCAAGGAGATGACGCCGAGACCACCTCACGCAGACTGATGTCTTCCACAGCTGGTGGCATGGATAGTGATTCCAGGAGCTTTATCTTGCTGTGCATTTATGATATGATTAGATACACTACTACATCTCTGGAGACATAGGATGAGTCCAAATATGGTAACAAACGTCTCGAGAGGGTTTAAAAAAGGACTTAAGCATTTCAGGATGAATTTCAAATGAGAAGAGGAAACGGAAAAGAACAAGTTGACCAATTCCCGTCGTGCTGTCTTTGGCTCCTCGTATGCAGGATGGAAACTGTTTTAGGATATGCTAGCGATATGACATCCCTATCCTCCCTGCTTGCTCAAAAAAGCACCACATTTCATTTCTGTTCGCTTTGTTTATGTCCTGCCGACCCTGCACACACATATTCGAAAGGTAAACGTGCTATAAATACGAGCTCTCTCCACCCTTCTCAAGCTTGGACTGTCACACACCAGTAGAGTGTTTTTTTCCTGAGAGGATTTTGCACTTGGTAGTGTATCTTTAATCTTGCACCTTTCGCATAGGGAACAATACATAAGCTCTCGCTGAAGCTGTGAAAGTAGCCGCGGGGCCCTTCCAGAAGCTGACCTGAGGGCCTAGCCACGATGTCTATATCCTGTAGTAACAGGATGTGAGGAGATGGACTAGAGTCACGTTTCCACATCCTCGCCTTCCCCTCTTACGCATTGAAGATAGGGAGGGATGTTAGCGAGAAGTTGGCTACCTAAGATGTAGGTGGGATTTGTTGGTAAAGGTGAGGGGGGTCACAATCTTTTAGAGCTTTACACGTGTTCATAAATATTAATTAAAAATGATGTGATGTTTGGCCAGTAATCCTATTTTTGCTCTAATTGGTGCTAGGTAGTTGCTATCTGTTGCAGCAATATCAGTGTTATTTGTGTGCTATACACTATTGTAGTATTTTGTAAAATTTTGAATTTGCTTTTGATTTTATATTTGAAGTTTCAGTTTAAGCTATAGTAATGTTTTGTGCTTTTCTCATTTTTTTATATTTTTTATTTTTATTTCAGTTTTAGTTTCAGTAATTTTAGTTCTTCAGTTTAAATTTAAAGTTTTTTAAATCTGATATTTATAGTTTATTTTATTTGAGCTTTATTTCAAATAAATATTTTTTTATTAATAGTTTTAAATATAACAACACTGGTTTGTTCAAGTGGTATTGGCTTGGTCTTGAAGTTGTGCAAAGTATGGAAATATTATGCAGTTGTTATGGCTGGATAAAAAATATTGATTTCTCGATTTTAATTCTCATTTTTATGAAACTATATTGGTTCTCAAATCCCGATTTAAGAATTGATTAGTCTACCCAGTATTTAGTTACAGAGTGGAACCAATCCAGTAAATCGCAATAAGCTTTGTGCTTTGTTATTTTTTGATATGAAGTCTCAGATTTAAAATTCTGTCCATTTTATTGCAATATTCAAACAATAAATGCAGTTTTGGTGCTGTTTAATGTGAAGTGACAGATCGCTGTAGCCCCATCTCTAGAGAAGCGGAAATGCAAACTGATCATCTTCACTGATCTTTGATACAGTTTCAGTATGAAGTAAACATCAATAAACATCTGAAGGTATTTTAAAAGAAAGAGTACAACTTACTGAAATCCGTATCCTGTCTCATGTAATCGCTCAATCAGTTGCAACCAAGTTTCAGCAAAGACGTCATTTAATGTCACATTTACCTCTTAGTGACCACAAACTTATTAGTCAGTTAGAAAAATGAAATCTAGAGAGGAGCTTTTTGCTAAATATAAGGACAATATAACATATTCATTGTAATTTTTACTGTTCTTCAGTGTTTCATTTATGTTTGAATAAATTAAATTGAAGTTTTTAATGACGGCCACCATTTAATGTTTATATTTCAAAAAAACTAAATGGAGTAGAAATATAATTCTGTAATTGTAACTTTATTATAAAAACTTCACTGAGTGTAATTAATATATACTGATAACTGATATATATCCAAAATAATCAATATCAAATTGGAATTGAATAGTTAAATTTGTGTCAAAACCCAGCCCTAGTAAGTGTGTGTATTTAGAATACAGAGACTGCTAGCTCTGAAATTAACCTTAGCACCCCAAAGGATTCCAGCATTTTGTTCCAAAATCATTTCCACCACCGTCATTTCCACCACTCAATGCTGTTACACAATACATAATTTGAGATTAGGGGGAAATGACAATGTGGTGGAAATGTTCACGATGCTTTAGAAAAATGACAGAACTGTATGTTCGCTCTTGGTCATTGTTATTGGAAAATGTGTTTAAAAAGTTTATTTTAAGTCCCCAAGGTCAAAAGTGCCCATACTTAAAGAAACGCTCTATAAACGTTGTTATGCTCCTGGGTAATGGGCTTATCTAATGCCTTACCTAATGCAGTAGTGCTTCCTAGAAACCAGGAGATTTTGAGCAGCTCACACTGGGAGGAAAGCATTCACCTGATCCCCTGAGAAAGGGCAGGACACTTCCACAGTGTCACATCTAAGCCTGTAAACATTTCCTCCATTGAATATGGAAGTAAACAATATCATAACACCGCTCTCCAAGAATTTTCTGAAGGACGGTGCACTGTTGAACCCATTAGAGCCTGTGTGTGCTGGCCAAATGAGATTTAAACTGAAAGTGCAAGTTTGTTTTTAAAATACACACATATGGAAAGCTTTGCAAAGTGAAAAGTGCAGCTGCTAATGTTTTAATATCTCTTTTTCTTACATTTACAGTTTCCTATCCACCGGTTAACTCCTGATTATAGAAACATCATCTGGAACAGCAGGCAAGGTTTCACTATCCGTAGTCCCACGTTTTTCTATATTGGGCTGTTTTCCTGTGAGACTATTGTCAACGGAGTCAAATATAGCAACAAGTTCTTGACTCACAGGCCAGGTAAACACCCTCAATGTTTCTATGATGAACTTAGTAGTGAAACAAAATTTATAGTCTAAATTTGAATTTCAAGAATTGCTTCTGTTTTCTTCTCCTGCAGTGAATAAAATCCTAGACGTGTATTTGAACAGCACGGGATTGGTCCACACGTTACAGGGCCAGATGTTTGCACTGAACTGCACTGTTACAGCTGAATGGAATGCCAGGGTGTCCATTAGCTGGACATACCCACAAAAGGTTGGGTTTACCTTGCATTTGTGATTGATATTTCTGCAGTTGGCATAATCTGAATCTATTGACAATCTGAATCTATTTACTCACTGTTAATAACCTGTATAAGTTTTTTTTCTTATGACTAAACATTTGTTGGTTCCCATTGACTTACTTTATATGAAAAAATATGGAAGTCAGTGGGGACTAGCAACTGTTTGATTACCAGCATTCTTCAAAATATTTTCTTCTATGTTCAACATAAGAAAGAAACTTATACAGGTTTGGAACGACATGAGGTATAGTAATCGATGACTGGGTGGACTGTCACTTTAAGATGATGCATTACTACTAAATAGGGATGGGCGATATATATATCGATCGATATTATGCGCATCTCATCAGTAATGTCGGTTCTTTGATTAGCGGTAAATCTCCTTCACCTGTTTTCAAATAGAGCGCCTGTTTATTCACAGAGCCGTAGATCACTGACAAGCTACGCAATATCGGGTTCAGTTTCGCGGGTGATTCATTGGGGTAGCTTTTCAGTGATCTACGGCTCTGTGAATAAACCGGCGCTCCATTTGAAAACAGGTGATGGAGATTTACCGCTAATCAAAGAACCGGCTTTACTGACGAGATGCGCATGAATTTATCGATCAATATATATCGCCCATCCCTACTACTAAATCTATTAGTTCCACTGCAAACACCCATTAGAAAGCATTAATTTGCTTGCTTAATATGTTATCGAAAGCAAATGGACATTTAAGTCTCCTGCATCAGTTTTTCTCCTCAGAAAAAGACAGTAATTAAATATTTGTCTTCTCTAGAGTTTCATAACAAATCTCAACAGTCTCAAACTGTGCTTAGCTTTGCTAATATATCAAAGTCTGTTATCAAATCTCATGAAATTCTTCCAAATGACCAGGCAATTCATTAATATAGTAATCTAATAAATGTCATTTGCTTCTATTTATATTTTTATATTACTGTAATACTTAAATGCATGATCATAACTTACTCCATTTAGCCTCCTGAGCTATAAAACTCACTTTTTTGGCAACATGGGTCATTTTAAATTACAGTTTGTGCTCTAAAGGGGCATTGTTTTGCAGGCATTCCCTTTTATAATGAAGTGTTTTAAATGGCCATTGAATGAACAGCTGTTCTGTAGCCCTCATTTCCTCTGAAAGCCACATTGTTTATATTTTTCTTGATGGACTGAAATGAGTGTTTGTGACACAATTTTCTCGGCTTGTTTATACTTCAGGCTAATGGATCTGCCACTATCATCAGACGCATATCAAGGAGTCGAACCAACATGCTGTTCTACAGTGTTCTCACCATTCCCAGACTGAGCAAAGCAGACAGAGGACTTTATAAATGTCATGTAACAAGTGGTCCATCCAAGCGAGAAACAAATACCACAGTTGTTGTCTATGGTGAGTTTTATAATCAGTCCCCTTGTTAAAAGTTGTGCTGAAACAATAGCAAATTCCAGATTTATACTATATACAGTTGAAGTCAAAAGTTCACATCCACCTTTGGGGAATCTGCAAAATGTTAAATATTTTACCAAAATAAGAGGGATCATTAGTCCTTTGTTTGACCTGAACAGTTGAACTGCCTGCTGTTTTTCAGAAAAATCCTTCAGGTCCCACAAATTCTTTGGTTTTTCAGCATTTTTGTGCATTTGAACCTGTTCCAACAATGACTGTATGATTTTGAGATCCATCTTTTCACACTATACAACTATTACAGAAGGCTCACTGATGCTTCAGAAGAAAACATGATGCATTAAGAGTCAAAGTCAAAAAGTGCATTGTGTTTTCTTCTGAAGCATCAGTGAGCTTCTGTAATAGTTGCATATGAGTCCTTTAGTTGTCCTCAGTGTGAAAAGATGGACAAACAAGGGACTCATGAACGATTATCACTAAGCAACAACACAGTATTAAGAATCAAGTGTATGTAAACTTTTGAACAGGGTAATTTTTATAAATTCAACTATTATTTTCTCTTGTGGACTATATGTAAAAGTCTTTTATGTGAAATATCTTATTCAGGTCAGTACTAAATAAAAAAATAACATGCATTTTGTATGATCCCGCTTACTTTGGTAAACTAATTAACATTTTGCAGATTCTGCAAGGTGTATGTAAACTTTTGACGTCAATTGTATACACCATAACAAATTGCCGTTCCTCCTCTAATGGATTCTAATTTACTATTTACAGCTTTTTATTTCTCAGTTGCCCACACGCGTGTTTCTGATTGTCTTACTTTCTTGTCTGTCTGTTCCCAGACCAGCCTTTCATTCGGCTCAAGCACAGAGATGGCCCTGTGGTTCAGGCTTCTGCAGGACAGAAATCTTTCCGTCTTACTCCAAAACTAAGGGCATTCCCTGCACCTGAAGTCATCTGGTAAAATTTCCTGTGATTATATAGTTGAGCTGCTAAATAGATGTAATTTCTGCAAATGGTCATTAAAGTGAACAGAAACAACATATTTGGACAAATGGAAAAAATGTCAATAGCTAAATCTGTTCCTTAGGTTGAAGGATGGGATGGTTGCCGCCGAGCGGTGCTCCCGATATCATGTAGACGGGTTTTCTCTGGTCATTCTGGATGTTGCTGAAGAGGATGCAGGAAGCTACACCATCCTTACTGGCATCCAACAGTATGGACTTTTCCAGAACCTCACACTCACGTTGGTGGTAAATGGTGAGACTCAAAGAGATTCATCTTTTAATCTTATAGAACTGTTTTGAATTATTCAACAAAACAGTTTAGCAAATTTGAGCCTAAAGGCAAAAGGTTAATTGTTGAACATGTAATTTATACATGTCTCCTCAAAATATTGGATCAGGGAAAAAAGGAGTACAAAAATAAAACAATGGAAGCATTACAAATTATATATAAACATTAAAAAGTGTATAAATCACTTGTTTTTCTAAAGAAACATTGTCTAACAGTGACACCAGCTGATAAAGTTACAGCCGAAGTCCACGTCTCTCTTGCCTCCCCTAAGCCCACTGAGTTTTAACAAACCCCCTAAAGCATGCGGTGAGGTTAGTGAGGGGTAATTGAGAATGAATGAGGAAAAGTCATGTGAGAGGAGGCAATGCCTTCATCATGATATGATTGGATATGACTGGTTATGATCAACTGTGATTGGTTCATTCGATAAATCCCGCCTCTTGTGTTTGTGCGTGTTCTGCGTGAAATGGCCTGAAAACATGATCTGTGGGAGGTGGAATGTTTTAGCTTGGTGAAATTCAAAGCAAATCTCTGTCTGTGACCAGTATTTACCGAGCTTTGATGACTGATGATCCCAAAAAAAAATTAAAAACAGTTACAAGTTAACGTAAAAAGAACAGCTGAATATAAGTTCACAAATAAAATATATTACTTAAATGGTTACTGCCTTGAATTATTATGTTGGAATAAATGTAAAATGCTTAAAAACACTAACTTGATGAGATTCATACTTGGCTTTAATAAAAAAATATATTTAATAGTCTGTTTTTTCTGATAGTGTAAGTGTATAAAACTATATATATATTTATATATATATATGGAAACAATCACAATGTGACCTAACAGCTTTTTCTGTTCTGTCAAAATCTGTTCACAGTGAAGCCACAGATCGGAGAAAAGACAGTTTCCTCTCAGCATCCCGGGACTGTCCAGCGAGGCAGCAGACAAGCCCTGCACTGCACCTCTCACGGTGTCCCACCTCCTCAAATCCAATGGCTCTGGCATCCGTGCCCTCCGAAAGGCCTGTAAGTTCACTATCCACTCAGAAACACACAAATGTTTGTCAAATATAAAATAAGGCAGTGGTGAATTTACACTGAAATGCTGATCAAAGTAGCCTCCTCGTATAACAATGCTATGCATAGACCCTGTTTTAGGAAGGTTATGGTCCTCTTGTTTTATTCAGGCCTCTGCAAGCCCTCTAAAATCTCATTTTATTTCCCACAAGTTGTAAAAAGTGAAAGCATTACAATGAGCTTTCTAAACTTGAGAACATTTCCCCAATGACTGACTAATCGTGTCCTCATTGCCCTGTAGTCACAGAGGAAAAGGATACGGTGAAGAATACTGGGTCAGGGCCAAAAATTCAGTCACTTTTAATTTAGTATTTGATCCAGGTGAAAAAACACAAGCGAGACAATGCAATTTTGCTAGGTTTGGATTTCCCACACTAGACTAAGTTAGATATCCTCTCCATCATTGCGTAATGTCCTGAAACCATTTTAAACCGTTCAGTTATTTCACACTGTACCTGGTCGCAGTGTGTTTGATGTGTTTTTTTTATAGAATGAATGCACATATGAGTGGAGACATGTGTCTATATTTACAGACATACACACACAAACACACACACATATATATGTGTGTGTGTGTGTGTGTGTGTGTGTGTGTGTTTGTGTTTGTGAATAGAGACCTGTTTTGTCTAATTCAGCATGTGTTCAGACAGGGTTTCCTCTTAGCCTGTAGAACAGATGCTTGAGAAGGCCTTTCATGTGTGTGTCTCTATTCATTTTTGTGTGGATGCAGACGATCGTGTGTATGTGTGTGTGTGTGTGTGTGTGTGTGTGTGTGTTCGTATTTGTGAATGTGTGCCTGGTACAGTCACAGAACTGAATTTAACTCCCGAGTTGAAAGTGCAGAAAAAAAGCACAGTTCAAAAGAAGCCAGTTCCGTGCTTACAAGCACGATTTGTTCGTTTCTAAATCAAACACTATGATTTAATGAACTTCCTGTGCAGAATGCTGGCTGTTTATTATTGTGATTGCTCAGACGCATCCTGCCATGCCTTCTTCAATGTCTGACACACCACATATCCACCGTTCTCATGAGAAAAATTTAGCAAGCATTACTCAGAGATCATCTCACAGAAACACCCTTCCACATACATTACTCCCATATAGACACACACACACACACACACACACACACACACAGACCAAGATAGTTTAAAATGAAATCCACAAACCCTCAAAGTGTTACGCTACAGAATGACACTGCCATTCCTACTCCAAATTTGTCCATTTTTAGGTCATACTTCCCCTTATTGTACTGCCATCGTAACATGTTATATTGATGATATTTTCTTGGCCTATTCTTTGAGTGCTTCCTAAAAGAACTAAAAATGAAATATTGCTGAGAGGAAAAGTCTTGTTGGCTTGAAATAATGCAGCAAACTCACTGTATGTGCCAGCTAAACTTCATGCAATCTTAAAGTGACAGTTCATCAAAAAAATGCAAGTTCTTAATATTAATACTGTTTAAATCCATGCACAAAAGCAATTGAAACATTCTTTAAAATAACTTATTTTGTGTTCTGCAGAAAAAAAAAATTCTGACAATTTTTATTTTTGTATAAAATGCACTTTAAATGTTTGTTAATTTTTTAATAGTTTTTTTAACCTCTATATAGTTTTTAGTGCTGGGCAATGATTAATCACAATTAATCGCATTCAAAATAAAAGTTTTTGTGTACATAATATGTGTGTGTGTGTGTGTCTGTGTGTGTGTACTGTGTATATTTATCATGTGTCTATATATATATATATATATATATATAATATGCAGAAAAATATATATATATAAAAAAGACATACACATACAATATATATTTTGAAAATAATTACATGTATTTACATGTATATATTTAATATATATTCAAAAATATTTCTTAAATGTATAGATCTCTGTGTGTGTGTGTGTGTGTGTATATATATATATATATATATACACGGTACACACACACACACACACACACACACATATATTATGTACACAAAAACTTTTAATTTGTATGCGATTAATCGTTGCCCAGCACTACTAGTTTTATTAAATTTGGTTGTAGTTATTTTGGTGCTTTTAGTTTATATGTTTTATTTTAGTTAATGTTTATTTTATTTATGTATAAGTTATTTTTATAGATTGTTAATGATAATAACCTTGCAAAACGGTTTGGAGCAACATTTGTGGATGAACTGTCCCTTTAAGAAATGCTTTGTTGTTCTATTTGCAGACCCACATGGAATCTGTGGCGGCAAATTTCCTTGGAAATGTAACACTTGTCATTTAAAAATAAAAACTAAATTATTTATGCCTTTGGTTAGCAATATGTATCTAGAAAACTTATTTTAACACTTGTTTAAATTAATTCTGGGGAGTTTTTATGCTAAAATAGGTAGAGAAAATGCCTGTAGATTCTATCTGGGTCTGCTGATATAATTTCTTTATGCATATTTGCATATTGATTTTGCTGAGATACTCTGCATTGCATCAATTACAGTTCAAAAGGTATATATGATTAAAAAAAAGCATTGTGTAAAGCTTGATCATTGAAAGGTATTGTATGTACGTTCTGTTGAGAGGTCTTGACTGGCTGGACCCTGACTCAGGCCCTTATTCTTTATAGCAGCCCGGCGCGGCTGGCCTGACGCTGCGGTGGAGGAGGCCCAGGGAGAGTGGAGTTGTGGGCCGGGCCGGCCTGATAGCGGCTGGATGGGCTTGAGCTCGGCCATGGGAACAGCAGCACTCTTATCTCAGCCAGGCAGGAGGCGCAGACGGGCTTCCTGTGCGAAAAATCAGAGCGCTTTTCCTCTCGTTGTTTGGCTTCCTCCCCGACGCGAGACAGCTTCCCAGCAGCGTGATTGTCCCTCCGTCTTCAAACGTGGCACAGTCCGCTTCCTCAGGAGCTTGATCTATTCTTGAGAGTCCCTGATCCCACACACACACACACAAACCCTCCTCCCCACTTTACTGAAACCCCCACAATCCCCCTCACCTGTCCTGCCACACTCGCAAATAACCCTACAACTGCCAGCGCCCTTGCTTATCCATCCCCCCAGAGACGTCACTAAAAGCAGGCCATTTCACAAGGATCCAGAACAGCTGGGCTCACACAGGACGGAGAGGCTGATATCTCTGCACCCCTGGAACTACATTCTAATTTATTCCTCTTTTTTGTTGTTGCTGTTGTTGTTCAGAGACAGTTTTTTCTGCTCTTCCTCTTTCCGAGCATGATCCCCATCCATACACTGCCTGGTGCTGCTTTGCTTTTCGTGTTCTTGAGTGGTACTATAAAGGATGTATGAACCAAGCCTCCATCTCCAAAGCCCAAACCATCAGTTGTAGTTCTAACATCCACAAAAGCTGTGAGTTCAGATTGTACACGATGAAAATATCCTCTATCTACTATCTCGACGTGAGCCAAGGAGGGCAGAGAAAACCGAGGCTCGCTATTTGGATTTCTCGTTTTTGTTTTTTTGTTTTTTCCAGACTGGACCTGGCCCAGAATGCCTGCTGTGTAGGAGTTCTGATGGGCTGTAAATGAATGACAAGAGCTCTGTCATCCTATGTGTCATCTTATGTCAAATTCTTCCACTTCACAGTAATGCTGTGTATTACAGTTGCTTTATTTTGTGCTGAGAGAAAAGATCCTGCCTGTTTGTATGCAAGTGTTTGTGTGTGTTGAGTGAGTATTTGTGTTTGTTTCTACTCTACGGGTCTCTCCCAATGTGATTCGTCCCTTTTTATACAGATTGTCTATGAGTAATATATGATTCTAATATTTAATAATTTTATACAACTAACTTACTTATGGTAAATCTCAATAATTGCCAAATGTGTAAGAACGCTGATAAAAATGTATTTTTAATATCTAATGTATGTGTTTATATCAAGTGTATTTGTTTTTACATTAAATTTGCTTGAAATTATTTGTACAATATGGTCTGTTTGGTTCCAAAAAGTGCATACGTGAAGTCCTAGCTGCTGGCAAAGTTGTAGCTGAAATATTGGCAGACTATAATAAACTGTTTCCTGATGGATGCTTTTTAGACAATAAAACAGAGTAGATTTCATAATGTCCCACTGAAGTCAGTTCGTAATACTGTACGCAGGCACAACGGGTACGT
Source organism: Cirrhinus molitorella (assembly GCA_033026305.1). NCBI lineage: Eukaryota > Metazoa > Chordata > Actinopteri > Cypriniformes > Cyprinidae > Cirrhinus > Cirrhinus molitorella. The sequence continues at coordinate 18,724,828 of CM065140.1, read as the reverse complement.
GGATGAAGGTGTGTGAATGCAGAATGAGTGGGGATGTTTGTGGTAAAACAAATGGATGTTTGAAGTCTCTGTCTGTGTGTGCGTGTGCGTATGAGAGAACGAGCGAGCGTCTGTTCCCGGAGAGCCGTGGGAGAGTGGACTGTGTGTTTGAGAAGTGCTGTTGTCATGATCAGGGTGGGACATACGAGGACAGAACACTCACTGTCTCAGCCAAATAGGAAGAGCAATCAGAGAGAGTCGTCAAAGCCAGGGAGGGGTAACAGGGCGGCGGGCACACAGTCACGGACAAATACCCATCACTAGAACCTTGCTCCGAAGATTAGAGACCTTAAAGAATTGGCATGGATAAGATAATAGGATAAATGCCTAGAAGTTGGTGTGCAGAAGTGGACGAGAGGTTGGAACTTCGGAAGCATGGCTGGGATGATTTACAGGCAGGAAAGGGAACACATCCAGGCCCCACACACTGCTAATTACGGAACACTCCAACGAGTGTCACTATATCCTGACACAGATGACATACACACACACACACGCACACTGAAAATGAATTCCAAAAAAGAATTCTAGAGAAACAATTCCGTAAGATGACTATAGTGAAAAATGAATTCCCAAGAGACCAGACATCGGAAGATTCCGGTATTCCCCTTTCAGACCGCAGCTGCACCGCACATCTTTGTCTTGTGACATCACTGCTTCGACACTTGTGAACTGAGAGTGCTGTCGTTCTCTCTTCCTCTTTCTCGTCCTCTGTCTTCCTCTCTCTAAGATGCAAGAAGCCTCCTCCTTCGTCCTGGACTGCAGTCAGAGAGAAGACAGAAGTCACGTCCACCCACAATCCCATCCTGACCGTCAGCCACAGGCAGGAAGTGTTAGAAGGGAAGAATAAGGTGAGTGTTCGAGTGGGTGGACTGATCACAGGGGACAGATGAAATAAAACACAAGAGGGCACACAAGAATGCAAAAGTACTCCCCCGGGATTCACACGTGCTTCTGCGCATAGTTCTGTGGAATTATGTGTTCCATCAAATGTTTCTAGATAACAGCAATCAAGTTACAGTTCTAGTTAGTTCTGTAGGTGGTTAAACAGGTGTCCTTCCTCTCTGATTACTGGAACAACATTAAATGAATTATTGAAAGAATGCTCCATCCCCATGCATGTACCTGAATTACCATCCTTGTTGGAACAACATGAACAAATAACAGCAAATAGTATTAGTATTATATTTGTTAAGTAAGTGAAAGTGGAAAATTAAAGTTGTGACATTTGCCGAGTATGGTAACCCATGGTAACCCATACTTGGAATTTGTGCTTTGCAATTAACCCATCCAAATGCACACACAGCAATGAGTATTGAACACACACCGTGAACAGTGGGCAGCCATTTGTTTCAGCGCCCAGAGAGTAATTGGGGGTTCAGTGCCTTGCTCAAGGGCACCTTAGTCGTGGTATTGTGGGTGGAAGAATGCACTGGAATTGACTCCCCCTACCTACAACTCTGGCCGGTACTGAGACTGCGACCTTCAGGTTACAAGTCTGACTCTCTAACCATTACATCACGGCTGCCCCAGTAATTAATAAAATATAAAATAATCAGTTTCAGGATCAGTTCAATCCTTTTATAAGAAACATGGAGGGAGAAGAATCAGATGGCGAGCAATCTGGGAGTCAAAATCCATTTCCCCACCCCTGTGGAGAGGCATGTTGATGTAGTGGCTTAAAACATATGGATTCTGGATATCAGTCTGATAAAAATTAATACCTCCTTATTATCAGAAAAGGGGGGAAAGAATCTGATGGTGAGCAACCCGGGAGTCAGAATCTGTTTCCCCAACCCAAGGAGACACATGTTGATGTAGTGGCTTAAAAGCTGTGGATTCTATCCCGTGTGGGGATGGGTCTTAACCAGTATCAGTTTGATAAATATTAAAACCTCTTTATTACTAAAAAAGAGGGGAATGAATCTGATGGCGAGCAACCCAGGACTCAGAATCTGTTTCCCCACCCCAAGGAGGCACATGTTGATGTAGTGGCTTAAAAGTTGTGGATTCTATCCCGTATAGGGATTGGTCTTATCCAGTATCAGTTTGATAAATATTATTTATCAAAAAAGAGGGGAATGAATCTGATGGCGAGCAACCCAGGAGTCAGAATTTGTTCTCCCAGCTCCCAGCAATTTGAGGATGGATCTTAACCAATATAATTTTGATAAATATTCAAACCTCCTTCTATAAAAAGAAACATGGAAGGAACAGAATCCGATGGCGAGCCATCTGAGAGTCAAAATTCGTTTCTCCACCCCCGTGGTTAGGTATGTTGATGTAGTGGCTTAAATGTTGTGGATTCTATCCCATATATGGATGGCAACCCAGGAGTCAGAATATGTTCCTCCAGCCCTGTGGAGAGACGTGTTGATTATGTGCCATTTGAGGATAGATCTTAACCAATGTCAGTTTGAAAAATATTCATCCCACCTTCTATAAAAAAAAAAACAAGGGGGGGAACAGAATCTGATGGCGAGCAATCCAGGTTCCATAATCTGTTCCCCCGCTCCCATGAGGAGACATAATGATGTTGTGGCTTAAAATTGTTGATTCTGTCCCATTTGGGGATCTTGGGGATTTTGATCTTAACCAGTATCAGTTTGACAAATATTACAACCTCCTTCTATTAAAAACATTGCTGGAACAGTACTTACTCAGTACTTGATGGATAGCAGGCAAACCAGCTGTCAGAATAAGGATGAAACCATTTCTTGGTTTGTCAACCTATGTGGCAAACTTTTGATCACTCCAGAACTTACAGCGATAGTTCACCCATGTCGTTCCAAGCCCATAAGTCCTTTGTTCGTCTTAAGAACACAAATTAAGATCATTTTGATCTGAAAGCTTTCTGACCCTGCATAGACAACAACATAATTACCACATTCAAGGTCCAGAACATTGTTAAAATAATGTGACATCAGTGGTTCAACCTTAATTTTACGAAGCTACAAGAATATTTTTTGTGTGCAAAAAAACCGAAAACAACTTATTCAGCGTTTTCTTCTCTTACCTGTCAGTCTTCGACACGTTTACGTAAGTACCAGTGGACTATTTTAACAATTTCCTAACTACCATTCTAGTTGCAGTTGCATTGCTTTCTATGCAGGGTCAGAAAGCTCAAGGATTTCATGAAAAATATCGGTAACACTTTAGAATAATGGTCCGTTGTTAACAAGTAACTATGCAGGAAGTAATAGGTAGTACTACAGTAACACTGATCTTAATACTACTAACTAATATGGAAGCAAGATGAACTAAGCAGTAAGTAGTAGCACATTTAGGACAAAGGTAGTTCCTTATTAGGTATTAAACAGTTACCAAATAAAACTATCCTGATTAAGAACTACTTGCTAACTATGGTCAATTAATACAGAATAACCAATTAATTACTAATCACAACAGTAACATGTCTAAAAACGTATTAAATTAATGCATGAAATTTAACATCAATCCCTCACTAATTACTCAAGAGTTACCTTGTCAGTCCCCAGGAACTACTAGTGATCTGGACCATTATTTTAAAGTAAAAAACAAGTTAACCCTTTAGTAATTACTCAAGCGTTAACTTCTCAGCCTTCAAGAACTACTTGTGATCTGGTTCTTTATTTCAAAATGAAAGACATGTTAACAAGTTAAACAACTTAACTGCTCACTAATACTCAAGCATTACCTTGTCAGCCCCCAGGAACTACTAGTGATCTGGACCATTATTTTAAAGTGAAAAACACATTAAGCCCTCATTAACTAGTCAAGTGTTACCTTGTCAGTCCACTTGAATATTAGTGACGTGTTTTTGTTGAACTTGTTAATGTGTTTTTCACTTTAAAATATTGGTCCAGGTAGTGGTCCCTGTGGACTGACAAGATGTTTAATGCTTGAGTAATTTGTGAAGGATTGGCATTGATTTCACATGTAATTTATTAATTTAATATATTTTATATCTGACATATACTGTACAGCCATACATTTCTGAGGCCCTAGTGATACAGTGGAAGGGGCCTAAGTTTGAAATAAACTTATTTAGGGGTATATAATATTCATATATTCGCAAAGAGCCCATTTAAAGTGCAAGCTTATGAAAAATGCATTTTATGAGGCAATAGTTTACTTGTAGGTTACTGTTTACCGATTAGTAATTAAGTGGTTATTCTTTATTAATTGATTATAGTTAGCAAATAGTTCTCAATGCAAATATTTTTTTAGTAATTACTGAATACCTCACAAGGAACTACTTTTGTCCTATATTTGCTACTACTTACTGCTTAGTTAATATTGCTTCCATATTAGTTAACAGTAATAAGCTCAGTGTTAATGTAGTACTACCTATTACTTCCTGCATAGTTACTTGTTAACAATGGACCATTATTCTAAAGTGTTACCAAAATATCTTTATTTGTTCCAAAGATGAACAAAGGTCTTACATGTTTGGAACAACATGAGGGTAAGTAATGACAGAATTTTAATTTTTGGTTGAACTATTCCTTTACTCATTTTGTGGTAATGTGAAATGTGCTCAAAAAAATTTAATTACCATAATTTACCCGACATATGCCTGGGTCAACATGATTGGTCATGGCTGCTCTTGGAACAACATTATTATTATTAACCAAACTAATGACTGATTATGGGTTTGTGCATAGGACTTGAGTTAGGGGCTTGAACAACATTCTTATCGATCAAGGTTAGGGTTTGAATAGGGATTGTGTTATGTCTATGACTGTTTAATGAGAATGTAGTTCCTGAACAAACAATGGAAGTTGATGCATGTGCTACTTAAGGAAATCACATAATACACAAGTGGTCTTAAACTTTCTAGCGTACACCACTGCTTGCGTGCAACAGTTGTTTTTGTGTGTGTTTCTACAGACTGTAGGAGTTCTGACCGTTGGCGAAGCACTGATATCTGGCATCTATCGCTGTGTTGCATCAAACTTACTGGGCAGAGATGAACTAGACATCCGTTTCTATGTCACAGGTACTTTGTATGTATATATATATATATAACTACATATGAAAAAATGCTAAAGCCTCAACATCCAAACATTTTACCTTGTCGTCCATATCTTTTTCTCTCATGCTCGCTCTTTCTCCCTCCTTCCCATTCTTCCTGTAATCCCGCCCTCCTCCGTCCCCTTGTTTTCGAGGGTTTGCTTTCAAGCTGTGCTAAATACAGACACAGTGGATGTAGCCCATCCTGGCTGTTGTCATAGCGACAGGGTGGAGGAGTGAACAGGAACCTGTGGCTCTTATCATACTGCCTCCTCGTGCAGTGCATTATTTGGAGAACACTGGTGGTGTTCGGGAAAGATAAACATTATCTTCCATCAGGAAACCCTCGAGCGGTTTCCACGGGAAATTTCAAATAGCTAAAGTAAATAGCGCGCCTTTACACTAGCGTCTTATTGCTACTTGCACTGACAATGGCTATTCAACATTGTCATCAAAGGTTACAAAAAATGCTGCTTGGTCAACACTTGCAAAATGGTTTCTCTATGCTTTAATAGCCCCAAACAAAATTCTGCTGTTGCCAGGAGGTCTGCATGTATTCTGTCTTACTGTATCGTGGATTTATGCACAGGAAGTGGAAACTGAAAATTCTTTTGTCCACCATCACAGATGTCAAAGGAGGCCTTATCGTGTCTTTAGAGGAAGAGCCCAGAGAAGGAGGGGACCTTCGTCTGGTCTGTATAGCCAATAGGCACCTCTATTCAAACCTGTCATGGTATAGATTAACAAATCAATCCACAGCTTCAGAGGGAGATTCAGTTCTCGGAGGGGAACTCACAGAGGGCCAGTTCTCTCACACGCTGCACCTTCTGCGGAAGAATGTGACTGCACAGGATTCAGGAACATACCGCTGTTCCACTACACACCTGCTCACAGGAGAACATACACACCTTGATACAGCAGTGGAGGTCACAGGTGTGTTTTTAAAAGTCGTTGTGCTCAACATACACACACACACACACACACACATTTGTGGTCTCCTTAAAGGGATAGTTCACTGGAAAATGATTTACTCACCCTTAAGCCATCCTAGGTGTATATGTCTTCTTTCAGACAAATATAATCAGTTACATTAAAAAATGTCCTGGCTCTTCTAAGCTTTATAATGACAGTGAATGGGTGTTGAGATTTTGAAGCCCAAAAAAAGTGCATCCATCCATCATAAAAAGTACTCCACTCAGCTCTGAGGGGTTATAAAGGCCTTCTGAAATGTAGCAATGCACTTACAAATATCTGTATTTTAAAACCTTATAAAACATAATCTCTAGCTTCTGCTAAATGTCAAGCAGCATATTCTCACCGGAGCTTACGTTATATCCACGTCATCTGCTGGAACGACACTCTCTTGTGCATGCGGTGCGTGTACAACAGTTAGGCTCCGATCACACCGAACGCGCATTTTATGCCTGAAAACATGAGGCGCACAGCACTGCCTTTTTTTGGTGACTTTTAAAAAAAGAGCAGTGCACAGCGTTTTTTTTATGTTGCTAGGAAACCGTCAAACCATCAAAACATTCGATTGAACAATGGAAAAAATGCGATGACGTCGAGCGCTTTTCTGCACAGAGTTGCTTTTTTTATCAATTTCAGGCGCTTGGAGCGCTCCGGCAAAAACGCGAGGTGCAGCAGACGGTCAAAACACGAGGCACCGGGGGCGCATAAACAGCGTGCAGAATGCTCACTGCCAACCGAAAAACAATTCAAAAAAGGCGTTCTGTGTAAACTTAACCTTAGTGGTTAAGTTACGTTTAAATAAGGATCATTTTCTTACACACATGCATCAATTCACTTCAGAATATTTAACCCCTAGTGCTGTGTGGAGCACTTTTTATGATGGATGGATGCACTTTTTGGACTTCAAAATCTCAACACCCATTCACTGCCATTATAAAGCTTGGAAGAGATATATTGTATCTGACTGTATTTGTCTGAAATTAGAAAGTCATATACTTGAGGAGGCTTGAGGGTGAATAAATCATGGGGTAATTTTTATTTTTGGGTAAACTATTCCTTTAAAGGGATATGAACATTCTGTCATCATTTACTCACCCACATGTTGTTCCAGACCTGTATGATATTCTTTGTTGCATGCGAAAAGCTGTCTTTTCCATAAAATAAAATGTGGAAAACCCCTTAAAAATGACAAAAAGTACCATAATAGCCTATGCATAATATCTTAACATCAACAAGAAAAGCATATAAGCAAATAAGCAAAGGAAAACAGGATTTTTAATGTTATGATCTTTGGCACTTTAATGGGGTACAAAATAGGGTCCGAAAGAAATATTTTTTTTAGCAATTGAACAGTTAAACAAAACATGCAGTGGTAGTTACTGATAAATGTATATTTTCCATTAGGTAATATGTTAGTATTTTTCTCTCAGTATCTAGTAGTAACAGAGTTGACTGAGCTTCACAAACTAAGTCAACACAATTATTGGCTCAAATTATTTTACTTCTTGGGTATCACAGTTCTAAATTTTTGTAACTGGGAGAAATAATAAGGTAGTATGCAAAATGTGGGGCACATTAAAATGACACAATGAAAAATAACTGGCTAATTTTTAATAAATAAAAGTTTTAAACATAGCTGATAAGGAATTTGTATCTAATTCTATCCATGGTCATATACTATATTGTTGTATTATCTGTACAGTTACATATCGTCGCCTTAGAATTATAAGGTTCTATCTGCATTCTGAGCACTTTTGAGATATTGAGCTTCAAAGTTTTTGCGTCCCATAGACATCTGTAGATAGGATCATGTTTGTTTTCTAAAAAAAGGCCCAAAATGTACACAGCTTACATAAGAAACATCACATTATGTAAATAAATTGTCACAGAATACGAATATGTGAATAACTCAATTTTGACAAAAATGTCAGATAGAACCTTATAATTCTAAAGCAACGATATGCTTACAAATGCAAGCAGATCAGAAGGTTATTGCAGGTCAGAACACAGAAGCAACCACAGTCAGAAGCCATCAGACTTCTCTTAGATACTGCCTTAAAGTCACGTAAGGATGTGCTTGCGGACACCCACACATTCAAAGACAAAGGCGGAAAGAGAAACAAAAAGAGAAGGAGAAAGACAGAGCGAAAGGGGTCCTTGGGAACTGGGTCCCAGAGCTTCCTGTAGCCCTTCTCTCCAAGGCTATGTGAAGCAGAACCTCTTTGGTGTGGGAATGAGATCTAGTCAGGAGGAAGAGCACACAATGGCACTTCCCACTATGCCACATTTACAGGCTGCTTCACATGGCCAAAGAACAATCAGCCAATCAGCCACTGTCACAGAACGAGGAAAGAGACAATAATCAATTGTGTCCAGGAGGAAAATATCTGAAGCAGAAGTCAGCTTATTATTCTTCTCTTTTACTAGAAGTTTCTGTAATGTGAAAGACCCTGTTTTGTTTTATCCAAAGTTTTCTTCCACACAAATTAACCTGCAGTTTTTCAAAAACACACAAATTTTCAACAGCGTAAGCCCATCAACTGCCAAAGCAATAGTAGGCGTCCTTGGCCGGCTAACCCGGAAATATCAATGGAGTCCGTGAAATGCTGAATGTGTCATTAAGACAAACAGAGGGATTTTGCAGAATGGCACAAATCCAATGGCTGCAATTCAAACATTCCAGGCCTTAATCTGCAATGAAAGAAATACAACTCGCAGTCTATTCACACTTCTGTAACAATAGTGAACCACGTCGCCCGTAAATCACTCAGCTGCTTTATAAGGCGGAGGTGTAATGCTAAGTGCCTTATGTGACTGCCGTGATTTCCGTCAGTCTCCCTAGGGGTGTTTTTGATCTTTTTGATTAAACTGATTCAGTGGACGTGGAACATCATGCGTAATGACCCCCTGACCCCTTTTTGTCTCACACTGCAGTTCTGCAGGCACCGGTGCTGCTGCGAAATCTGAGTGATCACAGTGTTAACGTAAGCAACTCGGTCACTCTCCACTGCCCCGCTCGGGGAATTCCACACCCTCGGATCACATGGTATAAGGACCAAAGGAAGCTGCAGCAGGTGTCTGGTGAGACTAGAAAGTGTACTTTTTGAGTTCTTATTTTGAATACCTGTAAGTAAATGTATTACATACATGTTTGTTTTATTGACAGGAATTATGCTGTTTCCAGAAGAAGGGACTCTTCATATTGACCGAATAACAGTTGAAGACCAGGGACTTTACACCTGTAAGGCCACCAATGAAAGAGGCTCTGTAGAGAGCTCCGTCCATATTTGGGTTCAAAGTAAGCTACTGCTTTGTCCTTCGTCTCTAGACCTGAGAATACATTTTAATTAGTGCATTGCTTCTTTAAAAAAAAACAAAAAAACATGTATTGACCTTTAAACTTTTAATGTATGCATGAATAAGTGCTGGGTGATATACCAGTTCAAATGGTAAACCGGTTTGAATTACGCACATGGTATGAATTTATAAAAACGGCATATCAGCATAACAGAAAACAGGCTCATTTTCCAGCTTCCCCTGAATTTATAAAAACGGCATATTGGCATAACGGCAAATAGGCTCATTTTCCAACTCCCCTAGAGTTAAACAGATGAGTTTTACCATTATTGAATCCTTCCAGCCGATCTCTGGGTCTGCCGTTAGCACTTTTAGCATATCTTAGCATAAATCATTGACAATCACATTAGACTATTAGCATCTCGTTCAAAAATGAAAGACTTTTCTTATTTAAAACTTGACTCTTCTGTAGTTACATCGTGTACAAAGACTGACAAGTTTTAAATAGCCTATTTTCAAAAAAAGTAAAATTGCGAGATTAAAGTTGTAATATTTTGAGATTGAAGTTCAATAAATGTAAAAATTAAATGAAATAAATTTGAAATGTTTCAAGAATAAAGTAGAAAGTACAAGAATAAAGTTGAAATGTTTTGAGAATAAAGTCGAAAAGTTTCGAGAATATGGTCAAAATGTATCAAGAATAAAGTTTGTTTCGAGAATAAAGTCATAATGTTTCAAGAATAAAGTTGAAATGTTTCTAGAATAAAGTTGAAATGTTTCTAGAATAAAGTTAAAATTTCAAGAATAAAGTTGAAATGTTTTGAGAATAAAGACAAAATGTTTTGAGAATAAGGTTGAAATGTTTCAAGAATAAAGTCAAAATTATAAGAATAAAGTCAAAATGTTTTGAGAATAAAGTCAAAATGTTTCAAGAATAAAGTCGAAATTACGAGAATAAAATCAAAATGTTTTGAGAATTAAATCATATAAATTAAAGTTGTAGCTAATATTTTGAGAATATAGCCTATATTGTGCAAGCAAATAGCCAAGATTGGGCTCACTGTGAGAAGTTGCCAGCCTTTTAATATAAAACAAAATCTCAGCTTTCAAAATTTGATCAAAAAACGAAATACAAACAATGTGTCTTAAAATAATGTGTTAATTGTCTGTGGCGTCCAACCTTTCATTCCTCACATGTGCATGTAATGGCACAGTCAGAGGAAAAAAAAACAGAGATTAACCATCATAATCCTTAAAAAAAGTGATTTTTGGTCAAACCGCCCAGCACGAGTTGACATTTCTTTCCTTTCCAGCTTTTTTTTCTCACACTCCCTTATTTACTCTTGTCGGATGCTTCTAAACATGGTGCTGAGAGGAGACGTTCACGCTGTTCTCTTCCGATAGGTCAGGAAGGAAACTGTCTCCCATTTTCATTTCCCACAGATGGCCTTGGCTTTTCAACCCTTAAACTGTTTACCTATTTCTATGTAGGTTCATTTTTTTAGCTCTTTCTATAGAGGCTAATGCATTACTCTTGATCTATAGGGAGTTGTCATGCTCATGGGACAAATGTGATCCGGGTTATGTTCTATTCTCTTGTTTTTTCTCTGTAAAGACATATTATGTGACAGCACTTATTTATGTGTCATATAGGTTCATCTGAATCGCTTTCTCTGGAGATCCCGACTCTAGCATGTACATGTGTGGTGGCTACTCTCTTCTGGCTGCTTCTCACACTGCTGATTCGGAAACTTAAGCAGGTGAGAGCAAATCAAAGCAAAACTGTTTATATTAGTGTACCATGTAATATATATTTATATTATGTGGGTCATTCTCAGCCAAACACCACTAATGGCAAAGCAGAGTACCTGCCAATCATCCTGCATCCAGGAGAGGAGCCTCTGGTTGAACACTGTGACAGGTTACAGTATGATCCCGCCCAATGGGAGTTTCCACGTGACCGCCTTAAACTAGGTAAAGTGTGTGTGTGCTTTATAAGTTGTATTGATGCTGTTATGCTGCTTTGTGGTATACTGATATGTGCTTATTCTGCAGAAAGGCCCCTGGGACGAGGGGCATTTGGGCGAGTAATGCAAGCCTCAGCTTTTGGCATTTGCAGTTCAGCCAGCTGCACCACAGTGGCCGTCAAAATGCTCAAAGGTATATTCTTAAGCATTAAAACAGCTCAGGAATCCAAACTGTTTACAGTTGAAGTCAAAAATTTATATACACCTTGCAGAATCTTTACCAAAATAAGAGGGATCATAGAAAAAGTTAATTAGTAGACCCAATGACTGTATGATTTTAAGGTCCATGTTTTCACACTGAGAACAACTGAGGGACTCATATGCAACTATAGCAGAAGGTTCAAATGCTCACTGATGCTTCAGAAGGAAAAACATTAAAAAGCCAGGGGTGAAAACTTTTTGAATTTGAAGATTAGGATAATTTAATTAATTTGGACTTTTGGGAAACATGTAAGTATCTTCTGTAGCTTCTGAAGGGCAGTACTACATTTAAAAAAAAATATATGATATTTAGGCAAGATTTACACATTTTCATTCTGTTCAAAAGTTTTCACCCCCCAGCTCCTGATACATTGTTTTTCCTTCTGAAGCCTAAGTGAGCTTCTGTAATAGAGTCTGAGTCCCTCAGTTGTCCTCAGTGTGAAAAGATTGATCTCAAAATCATACAGTCATTGTTGGAAAGGGTTCAAATACACAAAAATGCTAAAAAACCAAAGAATTTGTGGAACCTGAAGGATATTTCTAAAGAACAACGGGCAGTTTAACTGTTCAGGACAAACAAAGGACTCATAAACAACTATCACTAAACAAACAAACAAAAAAAAAAAACAAGAAAAACAACACAACACACACAGCTGTGGATAATTCAGGTAACAATACAGTAGTAAAGGAGAAGTTCACTTGCAGAGCAAACATTTTCTGATAATTTACTCACCCCCTTGCCATCCAAGATGTTCATGTTTTTATTTCTTCTGTCATGAAGAAATTATTTTTTTTAGGAAAACATTTTACGATTTCTCTCCCCATGAGAGTTTGAACTTCCAAAATGCAGTTTAAATGCACCTTATAAAGGCTCTAGATCCCACCCAAGGAATGGTGGGATCTAGTGAAATGATCAGTTATTTTCTAAAAAAAAAAAAAAAAAAGATTAAAAAAAGACAATTTATATACTTTTTAACCTCAAATGCTTGTCTTGTCTAGCTCTGCATGAACTCTGTGCACTCCGGTTCAAGACAGTGTGTTGGTCGAAAAACACCCATCTTATATTCTTTTCCAACTTCAAAATAGCCCTACATCTCTGCAGAAGTACCGACCCAGTGTTTACAAAATGAACGTGAAGAAGATCAAATGCCCTTTACAAAAAACGGTAAAGCAGCTATGTAGGGTGATTTTGAAGTTGGAGAAGAAAATGAGATGGGAGTTTTTCAACATATCCTAACTGTTATGTGTTTTGTATGATCCCTCTTATTTTGGTAAAATAATTAACATTTTGCAGATTGTCCAAGGCGTATGCACACTTTTGACTTCAGCTGTACTGGATGTATTCTGATAAAAATACAGGTAGCCTATCCACCTTTTTCTTCACGTAAGAGTGGACACGAACATACATTTTATGGGTCTGGTTTTCGGTCTCATCTGTGTCTAGTGATTTTTAGCTGTATAAAACAGCTTGTTTTGCTGCTTGATATTGCAAATTGGTGTGTCTTAATATTTTAATGGATTATCTTAATTATGAGCACACTGGTTTGTAGTGCAATCAGTTATCATTTACAGCACATTGTTATTCTTCTTGTTATTTCCTTATAGCAGCTAATAAACTGGAATTCCCTCGCATAGGCTTACTTCATTAAAGAATAAGGTGGATTAGTAAGGAATTCATCAGGAGTTATGACTGTTCTGTCCCTGCAGATGGCGCTACACCCAGTGAACACAAAGCTCTGATGACAGAACTGAAGATCCTCAATCACATTGGTCATCACCTCAACGTGGTCAATCTTCTCGGTGCATGTACCAAACCAGGAGGTCTCTTACCATTTTTCTGTAAACAGAAACCCTCAAAGTTTAGTTTTGCTGTATGGCATTTATAAAAGTGATCTCTTGTGACTAGGTATATACGTTTCTGGGTATTTATGTATTTAGACTACTGTTCAAAATTTTGGGATCAGTACAATTAAAAAAAAAAAAAAAAGAATACTTTTTTCAGCAAGGATGCATTAAATTGATCAAAAGTGAGAGTAATGCCATTTATAATGTTACAAAAGTCTTCCTTTCGGGCTTTCTATTAATCAAATAATTTTAAGGAAAAACATGTATCATGGTTTCCAGCAAAAAAAAAAAAAAATCAAGCATTGACAATAATAACTTTCTCTTGAGCAGCAAATCAGCATATTAGAATGATTTCTGGAGGATCATGTGACACTGAAGACTGAAGTAATTATGCTGAAAATTCAGCTTTGCTCCCACAGGAATAAATTACATTTTAAATATACTAAAATAGAAAATAATTATTTAAAATTGAAATAATATTTCACAATATTACTGTTTTACTGTATTTTTTAATTTAAATATGCAATCTTGTTGAGTATAAAATCTTACAGATTCCAAACCTTTGAACAATGCATATATAATGTTAATATTTAATGTTATACAATATATAATGTTGTATATTTATTAATTTTATTTGTTGTGTTGTTTTCAGGGCCTTTGATGGTCATAGTTGAATATTGTAAGTTTGGCAACCTGTCTGCATACCTTAAGAGCAAGCGAGAAGTGTTCCTGTTGAATAGGGTTAGTCTCTCTCTCTCTCTCTTTCTTTCTATCTATCTATCTAATTATCTATCTGTTTAAATTTCACTTCAACAGTTTCACTTCAGTTAATTTTTTTTAATCAGTCATCGACTTCATGTCTAAAGTGCAATCTTTTATTGCTCAGAAAGTCTTCTGAATGTCACAGTATGCTAAGTGGGGAACTGTTGGTTTGTGGTATTGTGAGGTTTAGTGACCTCTATATATGTCTGATGTCAAGTTTATAGACTTCTCTTATTTCTTTCTGAAATAAACAGACCAGTGTTCATCAAGACAACAGAGTCATACTTCCCTCTGTGACCTCTCTAAAACGTCTTACCTCCTTAAATGGCCTCTACAAAAGCTTCACACAAAGAACAGTGTGTTTCTATATTAGTCAAAGAGTGCTGATCCAAGATCAGCAGAGCCTAGTGATAAAATGTGAGATACATATGGAGTCCCTGTATTTTACTCACACTGATATGTTGATATGTCCATTATTCACGAGATGTTTTCCAGCTGAATGGGTGTTTATGTGTTGTGTGTGTCTGACTCAGGTGAACAGAGAAAAGGAGGGAGACATGAAGGAGGGATATAAAGGACGATTGGCCAGTGTTTCCAGCAGCCAGAGCAATGCCAGTTCAGGGTTTAGTGAGGAAAATGGAGAGATATCAGAGGAGGACAGTGGTGAGCTTACATCACATGCATGATGTCATTTAAATTATTAAGTGCATTATGCAATGACCAATAAAATTTGTTTAACAGTTAAGCAAGTACTAGGTTTAGGGTAGGTAAAGTTATTTTTTTTAATGAAATAAATGATTATTTTATTTACCAAAGATTCAAGTTTAAGAATAAAGTCAAAATATTACAAGAAATCAGCTGAAATTATGAGAACAAATTGGAAACATTTTGAGAATAAATGCATAATGTTACGAAAATGAAGTTGAAATATTTTGAGAATAAAGTTGAAATATTACAAAAATAAAGTCAAAATACTTTGAGAATAAAGTCAAAATATTACAAGAATAAAGTTGTAATATTTCGAGAATAAAGTCCAAATTACAAGAATAAAGGCGAAGTTGAATATTTGGGGAATAAAGTCAAAATATTTTGAGAATAAAGTCCAAATTACGAGAATTAATTCGTAGCAATTACAAGATTAAAGTTATAATATTTTGAGAGTATATTCCAGCCTTCATTCTGCAAAAGGCCTGTAATTAAATATTATTTCCAATTATTTACTGTATTATACCATGAATAAAACTGCTTGTGAATAGTCACTTATATACCTCAGAAAAGACAACAATATAACTTATGTTAATAAATTGGAGCCCACTCCAAGCTTTAGAACATTTATTGTTGTTTTTAATTAAATTCATGTGTGGAATGAAATATTGGATGCCACAGATGTTTTTGCAGAATTTTCAAAAAGAAAACAGTATCATTTAATGAAACAATGTCTCATTGTAATTGAAAGGATGACTGATTCACATGAATACAGCAATCTGTCCTGCCACATTAAAGAGCGTGAAAAACAATTTTGCAAGACACATTGTTCGCATTTTGCTAAAAACTTTATAAAATGTATATTTAAATTCTTGTCATTTAAACTTTATTCTCAAAACATTTAGACTTTATTCTCTAAACCTTTCAACTTTATTCTCAAAACATTTAGATTTTATTCTCGTAATTTCAACTTTATTCTCGAAACATTTTGACTTCATTCTAGTAATTTTAACTTTATTTTCAAAACATTTCGACTTTATTTTCGAAATGTCTACTTTATTCTCAAAATATTTCGACTTTATTCTTGAAATGTTGACTTCATTCTCGAAACATTTTGACTTTATTCTCAAAATATTTTGACTTTATTCTTGAAACATTTCAACTTTATTCTCGAAACATTCTGACTTTATTCTTGAAACGTTTTGACTTTATTCTCGAAACATTCTGACTTTATTCACAAAACATTTTGACTTTATTCTCAAAATGTCAACTTTATTCTTAAAACATTTTGACTTTATTCTTGAAACATTTCAACTTTATTCTCGAAACATTTGGACTTTATTCTCAAAATGTTGACTTTATTTTTTAAAAACATTTTGAATTTATTCTCGAAATGTTGACTTTATTCTTAAAACATTTAGAATTCATTCTCAAAATATCTCAACTTTATTCTCAAAACATTTAGACTTTATTCTCGTAATTTCAACTTTATTCTCAAAACATTTCGACTTTATTCTCGAAATGTCAACTTTATTCTCAAAACATTTAGATTTTATTCTCAAAACATTTTGACTTTATTCTCAAAATGTTGACTTTATTCTCAATTTTTTTTTTTTTTTACTTTAATCTTGTGCTTTTTTTAATGTCATCATAATACATTTTCATTTTAAGAATTTTCATTTTTAGGTGAACTATTTCTTCATCTAAAAAAAAAATTTGATCTTGATATTAAAAAGACACATTTTTGTGTCAGCTCATTAAAAAGAGACTAAAGTCTTACTGTTTGTATTCTCCAGGTTCTCTTCCTGAATCCAGCAACCCTCTGCTGCTTGAAGACCTGATTTCTTACAGCTTTCAAGTCGCCAGAGGCATGGAGTTTCTGGCCTCTCGCAAGGTAAAGTATCCTATATATGAACATGATTAAGGACCTGGTTGAATCTCAGAGTTTTGTTATTCACATTTTCAGTGCATTCACCGTGACCTTGCTGCTAGAAACATCCTGCTGTCCAACAACAATGTGGTAAAGATCTGTGATTTTGGCTTGGCCCGAGACGTATACAAAGACCCAGACTATGTGCGCAAGGGAGATGTAAGTGTACTGCCATCAATAAATTCATCATCAACAATAAGTTTTCAGTGGTCAACAACAGAAACTCAAATGATCAAATGTGTGTAATAAATGTTTGTTTCCATGAAGGCACGGTTACCACTGAAGTGGATGGCACCTGAATCGATCTTCGACAAAGTCTTCACCACTCAGAGTGACGTGTGGTCATATGGAGTTCTGCTCTGGGAAATCTTCTCACTTGGTAATGTCAATAATTTTCACATACATTAGATAATTCAAGCATTCAGCACAAACCACAGATTATTTTTTCATAACACAATCTTAGATACTCAGACCTCAGAATAGTAACAGTGTTTGTGGTCCATAGGAGCATCTCCGTACCCAGGGCTGAACATTGATGAGGAGTTTTGTCACAGACTGAAGCAGGGGACTCGGATGTGTCCTCCTGAATACAGCACCCTGGAGATGTCAGTTTTCACACCTGAATACAACTGTATAAAACGTGTGAACTAATACATTATTAATAATGAGCTTGTGGGATTTGTCTGACAGTTATAACATTATGATGGCATGCTGGGAAAATAACCCTGAGGACAGACCTTCTTTCTCTGCTCTTGTGGAGATACTGGGAGACCTCCTGCAGACCTGTGTCCAACAGGTGCGGCATTATTTATTGTGTTTATTAAGCCATTTTCCTTGTTTGTAACTGTGACTGTGACTGGTCACAGTTTGACTTTTACACACTTTTTTTTAAACAGGATGGAAAGGATTATATTCCACTGAACGCTTTTATTTCTGGAGAAGAAAATGAGGTCACGGCGCACCTCGACCAGAAAGACATAAGCCAGAAAACACTGGGAACTTCAAGGTACAAATTACAAATGTGAACATATGTGCACATATTAACTGAATATGTAAATTACATGTAAAATACAGTATGTACAGTTCAAAATATATACAAAGGTTAAGGTTAATATTTGTCTAATATTTATTTTAATTTCATTTCATTAAAATAAATCTTGCAATTTTGACTTTTTTTCTTGCAAATTCGAGTGTGTATCTTACAATTGCGACTTTTTTCTTGCAATTGCAAGTTTATAGTTTGTAATTTGTATCTTGCAATTTTGACTTTTTCTTGCAATTTTTTTCTTTTTTGCTCACAATTCTGACTTTTTTTTGCAAATGCGAGTTTATATCTTGTAATTCTGACTTTTTCTTGCAA
This sequence comes from Cirrhinus molitorella, assembly GCA_033026305.1. Lineage (NCBI taxonomy): Eukaryota > Metazoa > Chordata > Actinopteri > Cypriniformes > Cyprinidae > Cirrhinus > Cirrhinus molitorella. The sequence continues at coordinate 18,706,695 of CM065140.1, read as the reverse complement.
GTTTGAGTTTGTCTCACAATTGCAAGTTTTTATCTTGCAATTTTTACATCACAATTCTGACTTTTTTCTTGCAAATGCAAGTTTGTATCTCGCAATTCATACTTTTATCGCAATTGCGAGTTTGTCTTACAATTGCAAGTCACCTCTTGCAATTTTGACTTTTTTGCTCAATTCTGACATTTTTTCTTGCAAATGCGAGTTTGTCTCTTACAGTTGTGACTTTTTTCTCGCAATTGCGAGTTTATAGTTTGCAATTCTGACTTTTTCTTGCAAACGCAAGTTTGTATCTTGCAGTTCAGACTTTTTCTCGCAATTGTGAGTTTGTCTTACAATTGCAAGTCACCTCTTGCAATTTTGACTTTTTTCTTGCAAATGCGAGTGTGTATCTTACAATTGCGACTTTTTTCTTGCAATTGCAGGTTTATAGTTTTGTAGTTTGTGAGTTTGTCTTACCTCTTGCAGTTTTTACTTTTTTGCTCACAATTCTGACTTTTTTTGCAAATGTAAGTTTGTATCTTGCAATTCTGACTTTTGCTTGCAATTGCAAGTTTGTCTCACAATTGCAAGTTTATATCTTGCAACTTTTACATCACAATTCTGACTTTTTCTTGCAAATGCGAGTTTGTATCTCACAATTCAGAAATAGAGTTTACATTTAGCAATTCTGACTTTATCTTGCAATTGCGAATTTGTCTTGCAATTTGACTTTTTATCACAATTCAGATTTTTTTTATCTCGCAAATGTGAGTTTGTATCTCGCAATTCCGATTTTTTTCTCTCAATCGAGTTTACATCTTGCAATTTGGACTTTTTTTCTTGCAAATGCGAGTGTGTATCTTACAATTGTGTCTTTTTTCTTGCAATTGCGAGTTTATAGTTTGTAATTTGTATCTTGCAATTTTGACTTTTTCTTGCAATTTTTACTTTTTTGCTCACAATTCTGACTTTTTTTTTGCAAATGCGAGTTTATATCTTGTAATTCTGACTTTTTCTTGCAAGTTTGAGTTTGTCTCACAATTGCAAGTTTATATCTTGCAATTTTTACATCACAATTCTGACTTTTTTCTTGCAAATGCAAGTTTGTATCTCGCAATTCATACTTTTATCGCAATTGCAAGTTTGTCTTACAATTGCAAGTCACCTCTTGCAATTTTGACTTTTTTGCTCAATTCTGACATTTTTTCTTGCAAATGCGAGTTTGTATCTTACAATTGCGACTTTTTTCTTGCAATTGCGAGTTTATAGTTTTGTAGTTTGTGAGTTTGTCTTACCTCTTGCAGTTTTTACTTTTTTGCTCACAATTCTGACTTTTTTTGCAAATGTAAATTTGTATCTTGCAATTCTGACTTTTGCTTGCAATTGCAAGTTTGTCTCACAATTGCAAGTTTATATCTTGCAACTTTTACATCACAATTCTGACTTTTTCTTGCAAATGCGAGTTTGTATCTCACAATTCAGAAATCGAGTTTACATTTAGCAATTCTGACTTTATCTTGCAATTGCGAATTTGTCTTGCAATTTGACTTTTTATCACAATTCAGATTTTTTTATCTTGCAAATGTGAGTTTGTATCTTGCAATTCCGATTTTTTCTCGCAATTCCGATTTTTTCTCTCAATCGAGTTTACATCTTGCAATTTGGACTTTTTTTCTTGCAAATGCGAGTGTGTATCTTACAATTGCGACTTTTTTCTTGCAATTGCAAGTTTATAGTTTGTAATTTGTATCTTGTAATTCTGACTTTTTTTTGCAAATGCGAGTTTATATCTTGTAATTCTGACTTTTTCTTGCAAGTTCGAGTTTGTCCCACAATTGCAAGTTTATATCTTGCAATTTTTACATCACAATTCTGACTTTTTTTCTTGCAAATGCAAGTTTGTATCTCGCAATTCATACTTTTATCGCAATTGCGAGTTTGTCTTACAATTGCAAGTCACCTCTTGCAATTTTGACTTTTTTCTTGCAAATGCAAGTTTGTATCTCACAATTCTGGCTTTTTCTTGCAATTGCGAGTTTGTATATTGCAATTCAGATTTTTTGTCTCGTTTACGTCTTGCAAGTTTGACTTTTTTTTCTCGCAAATGCAAGTTTGTATCTCGCAATTGATGCAAATTTGTCTTACAATTGCAAGTCACCTCTTGTAATATAGACGTTTTGCTCACAGTTCTGACTTTTTTTTCTCCCAAATGCGAGTTTACATCTTGCCATTTAGACTTTTTTCTCAGAATTGTGAAATATAAACTTGCAACTGCGAGTTATATAGTCCAATTTTAAAGTGCAAAAAAGACATGTTCTCAGAATTGTTTGTATCTTGCAGTTTTTTATTCTCACAATTGCAAGTTAAAGGATTAGTTCACTTTCAGAACAAAAATTTACAGATAATCTACTCACCCCCTTGACATTCAAGATGTTCATGTCTTTGTTTCTTCAGTCGTAAAGAAATTGTTTTTTGAGGAAAATATTTCAGGATTTCTCTCCATATAATAGATATAAATGGTGCCCCAAAATTTGAACTTCCAAAATGCAGTTTAAATCCAGTTTCAAATGGCTCTAAACGACCCCAACCGATGAATAAGGCTCTTATCTAGCGAAACGATCGGGTGTTTTTGAAACAATTTGACAGTTTATATACTTTTAACCGCAAATGCTCGTCTCGTCCCTGCGATGCGCATGCGTAATCTCTGTGATTTGGGTCAATACAGTTAGGGTATGTTGAAAAACTCTCATCTCGTTTTTGTCTTCAACTTCAAAATCGTCCTACAGCAATGTTTTATCTTTTTTTTATAAAGGACGTTAGATCTTCTTTGTATGTTTACTTTGTAAACACTAGGTTGGTACTTCTGCAGCGATGTAGGACGATTTTGAAGTTGGGGAAGAAGATAACTCGAAAATAATATAAAATAATATTTGAAAATAACTGATCGTTACGCTAGATAAGACCCTTCTTCATTGGCTGGGATTGTTTAGAGACCTTTGAAGCTGGATTTAAACTGCATTTTGGAAGTTCAAACTTTGGGGCACCATTCATATCCATTATATGGAGAGAAATCCTGAAATGTTTTCCTCAAGAAACATAATTTCTTTACAACTGAAGAAAGAAAGACATGAACATCTTGGATGTACATTTTGTTCTGAAAGTGAACTAATCTTGTTTACATCTTGCAATTCTGATGTTTTTATCAGAAATATGAGATATAAATTTACAATTCTGAGAAATAAAGTCAGAATTGTGATATAAACTCGTAAATCTGACTTTTTATCCAGAATTGCATGATATAAAAAGACTGTTTTCAGAATTGTGTTTATATCTTGCAATTTTGACTTTCTTTCTCAAAATTGTTACTTTATTACTCAGAATTGCAAGCTTACTTCTCAAAATTGCAAGACTTTATAACTCGCAATTGAGATTCTGAATAAAAAAAGTCAGATTTGTGAGTTTATATCACAATTCTGATTTCATTTCTAATATATCTTTATATCTCATATTTCTGATTTTAAAAAAAGTCAGAATTCTTATATGTAAACGAAAAAAAAGTCAGAACTGTGAGAATTACCTTGTATTATCTTTTATTTAGTGGCAGAAACTGTACATATTAAATGAAATTTAACAATGAACTACTAAATAGTGCTGTCAAACGATTAATCGCGATGAATCGCATCCAAAATAAAAGTTTATGTTTACATACTATATGTTTGTGCACTGTGTATATTTATTATGTATATATAAATAAACATGCATGCGTGTATGTATTATAAAAAATATTTTAGATTTATATCTAAAATATATTTATTTATAATCTAAATTGTATAGAGGTGTAAATATATGTACATATAAATATTTAGTTTTAATATATACGTGTGTGTGTGTGTGTATTTATATGTACATAATAAATATACAAAGTAAACACACATGCAGTATGTAAACATAAACTTTTATTTTGGATGCAATTAATCACGATTAATCGTTTGACAGCCCTATTACTAAATGAAATTAAATGAATATGTAATTAAAGAAGTGAATTTAATATGTATTTTAGCTACATCAGCTCTGGGAAAATCAAAGCCATCAGCACTTTCGAGGATCTGCACGAAGAAATTCCTGAAGTAAGTCCTTCAGAATATAGTTGAATCTGTCACTCAGGTGAAGCTGTTGAGACTGACTGTTTTTTGTTTTTTTTATCATACTTTAGGACAACCAGTCTGACAGTGGAATGGTTCTCCCATCTGAAGAGTTGATTCGGGTAAAATGGATGGACAGATTAAAAACCAAAAACATTACTAAGTAGGTGTCATGACATTGACTGGGATGTTACAGAACTATTCAAAGTTTGGGGTCAGTAAGATTTTCTTTTTTGAATGTTTTATTCAGTGCTTAGGGTGCATTAAATTGATTAAAAATCACAGTAAAAACATGAATAAGATTACGGTTTTAAAATAAATGCTGTTCTTTCAAACCTTCTGTTTCAGCACTGCCATCAGAGGAATACATTACATTACTAAAGTATATTAAATTAGAAGTTATTTTACATTGTAATATTTCAAAATATTACTGTTTTTTGTATTTTTGATAAATGCAGACTTTATTAAACATTGAAAAAAATCTTACTAACCCCAATTCTTAAATTGAAGTGTATGTTAAAACAAATGTGAGCAAAACAAATTACTTGTGTGTAATCAGTTACATAATATGGTCACTGCCTTTTGTCTTGCAGGATCTTCTCCAAAGGTCAAAACCAGTGCATGACGCTGCCTGCAAAAGTGCTGCCTTGTATGAATAGCGCCCCCTGTTGTCATCACAGGGAGCTTCCTCCCGTGCATTACCCAGAGAAGTGCTGCTCTCCCCCACCAGACTATGAAGCTGCTCTCCTCTACCCGTGTTTCTAACACTCACGTCAGCCAACCTGCCTGCAAACAGCAGTCAACATCCGTTACCACTACCACAGAAACAACGCTTATCTCAACTCTCCTGCTTTCAGTACCTTATTGTGCCAGGCTTGTCCTGTCAAACCAGTATTTCTGAAGTAATCTCTTGTTCTTTCTCTGCACATTCCCACACCTTTTCACCCAATGATCTTCTAAGAATTTTGAAAACACTCATAATTACTGGTTAAAAGATTTAAAAAGAAAATTTAATTAAAACATTTTGGAACTTTTTAGAGCTTGCACTTACACAAAGCAATTTTTAGCCAATTATAATATTAACAACTAAAAAAATCTTATGGAAATTTACATTTTTAAGGCCTGTAAATTTCCAGGTTGTTTATGACTTTTGTCTGCAGTGTTACTATCATGTTGAGTCTTGCAACTACTAATCAGCATTTCATCTGTTTTTGTTTTTAAACTCATCTGATAGCTGTGTACCCTCTTTCAAACCACTGGTCATCTGTACCACTTTAGTTTTGTTTTAGTAGTCACAGAGCAGCTAATATTATTTATGAGCTAGTGAAACGCATGTATTACAATCACTGCTTGTAGGTACCAAATGTTTAACTGTAGAGCACATTTTATGTGCTGCAAGCCATATGCTGGAAAAGTTCACCTTACACTGTATTTACATACCTTAATAGTAACCTCTAAAAATGTATTTTATATATATAGTGCTGAAAAAAATGTTACAGATTTTAGATCTAGAGGCAAAGCAAAGAAAGTAGATTTAGTTTAAAATTTTGGGGTCAGTAAAAAAAATGAACAGTATTTTTTTAAATAAATTGTGAAATATTATGACAATTTAAACTTTTCTATTTTAATATATTTTAAAATGTAATTTATTCCAGCGTTAGAAAAAGAAATTGTGTCACATGATCCTTCAGAAATTATTCTAATATGCTGATTAGCTGCTCAAGAAACATTGTCAATGTTGAAAACAGTTGTGCTACTTAAAATTGTGTAAACCATAAAAATGTTTTCAGAAAACATCTTTTATACAATTATAGATGTCTTTACTGTCACTTTTGATCAATTTAATGTATTGTGGCTAAATAAAAAGATATATATGGAAAAAAAAATTGCAAGAAGCAATTACTGGGGTTCAAGCGCTTAAAGGCAGTTAAGCACATAAAAAAATACATTGTTTAGCAAGCCTGTAACCACCTAAATCAATAATTAAAAAAATAAATAAAGATTTTGTTAGGCAAATCTAGGTAATTTACTATAGAAATATTGTTTAACATTTATGACTGCTATAGCACCAGCTGTGGTCCGATCTACTTAAAACTTCATAAATTTTCTCTTTTTTTTCCCAGCTTGAGCTAAAAACCTAGGACTAGTTTACGAAAGTATGTTTTTTACATTTTCTCAAACATTTAACAAATGGCAGTGGTTCTACAGGCAAAGTTGTCCAGATTGAGGAGTTCTATCATATGATATGAATATTGCGTATATGTTTGAAAAAACGCAATGTACTATCGTTTACACCAGCGGTAGGCAACAACGGTCCTGGAGTGCCGCTGTCCTGCAGATCTTAGCTCAAACCTAATAAAACACACCTGAACAAGCTAATCAGGTCCTCAGGATTACTTTAGCAACAGGCAGGAGAGTTGTTTTTTTTTCAGGGTTGGAGCTAAACTCTGTAGGACATCGGCACTCTAGGACGTTGCCTAACCATTTGAAAAATGTGATATCGCGCCCCCAGTGGCCAATTTCTTTTAAATTTCTCACAGACCTTTGAGGACGTGTGTCGAACATGTTTCCGATCAGCCTCCGTTAACCTTATAGGTGCACCTTGCAGCTATATAGGTGCTTAAATGAAGGCCATGTTTTTTTTTTGGATAAGTAAATGTCCTTATAGACACTTGTGACACTTTGGACCAAGACCATGCACAGCAATTTTCATGTTGATAGGACAAACGGTTGCGTAGTTATAGCCATTTTCATGTTTTGTCTTTCTTATAGCGCCACTAAGTGGTCAAGATCCACTTTTTTTTCCTATGGCCTTAAATTGAGTGTTTTAAACTGGTCTAAGATACCTCATTCTGTTCAAGAGTTATACGCATTTTACTAAAAGTGACCCTGCCCCTTTTCAAACGTTTTGGTGCCCCTTTGCGACGGTGGGTCGAAAGTTAAATATTTTTTTTTTTGAGAATTGACATTCGCTCTCTAGTCTTTCTGCACTGGTTTGGATCCGATTGGGCAAAAAACTTAGCCGAAACTTTCTGCAACAAATATTTTGTACTTTCGAACACTGTAGCACCCCCATAAGGACACCTGGGGTGAGCCTTGGTGACATTGTAGGTGGCGTGAGTACTACCATCCCTCCGAGTTTAGAGTCTCTACGTCTTACTAGTTTGGTTTGTACGATCAGTTTTACACTGAGATTGCTGATCCTTTCTAACAATTACAATAGTGTTTCGGCACTACACCCTTGAACCCCTGTTTAAAAAAAAAAAAAAACCTTTACTGATCCCAAACTTTTGAACAGTAGTGCGTTACAATAATTTCTGCTATAAAATATTTGCACCTTTCAAAACCATATCCGAGACTGGGTCTCTGCTGCTTTTTCAGTACTGGTCATTTTTGTAGCATCTATTTTGGAAAGTTGCAAACAAGTTCCTTTTGCTGCTGCAGTTCGTCCTATTCTATTCAAGCAACAATCATGCCATTTAAGAACAAACAAACAAACGTTCTCTTTTATTACTCTTTATTAAAATACTGCTGTACACACAAATATTGCAAAAATGTGACAATAAACACAAGGAGGGAATAAAACGTACTGGGATGGTGAAGGAGGATTTCATGTACGAGTGCGTATGTATGTATGTGTGTGTGTGTGTGTGTGTGTGTGTGTGTGTGTGTGTGTGTGTGTGTGTGTGTGTGTGTGTGTGTGTGTGTGTGTGTGTGTGTGTCTGGAGTGCGTTCCACTGGAAACTGGGTACATGATATGAGATCGGTCTGTAAAAGGTGTGTGTGTGTGTGTGTGATTCAGAGAGGGATACGGGCTTGGCACCATGTTCACCAAGTAGTACTTATCAGTTGACTAAAATTAAAAAAAAGGAGAGGGAAAAAGTACATTATTGAACTCACAGCATCCTCAGCTCTGCCTGCTGTATCCTGCACCCTCTCGGTCCAGTGTGGCACACCCAAATCTGTGCTCACTGATTGACTCACGGATTGGGCAGTCACCAATGACAGGTCAGACACATTCAGTCATTGGCATATTCCTGTCAGGGATCAACCTGAGCGAATTCCGAACTGTTTTGCGGATGTTGTCACATAATTCGAAGGTCAAATCATAGTTAAAACAAAAACAAGAGAAACCAATACAATCCCAACCGTCCTGCTGGGATTGGTCCACAGAGATCACACTAGTGAGGTGAGAAGCATCCCATCATGCATCTCTGTACAACAACTTGGTGAGGAAAGGGAACGACAGTAACAACACAAGAGAGCTCTACTGAGATTCACTATATCCAAACCAATGCTAGCGTAGGAAATGAAAACAGAATGACGAGATGAACAGAAACTTGGGATGCTCCACAGAGGAGTAAGAGGACATTCCACAATGAGACAGAACTGGTTTCCCTTGCTAGTGTGGTCCAGTTCTTTGGTTCCTATCACAAGAGCCAGACTAAAAAAAACAAAACAAACGACAACAAAATCCATCCTCTCAAAATCCGACTTCAAAAAGCATCCGTAAAATGAAAAAGGATGTTGCGAAATTCTGAAATTAGACAAGTGTACACAGCAAGAGGAGAGAGCACCCACCTCGACTGCACGCAACCAGTAACTTCCCCTCCCGTCTCCAAGTTGGCCAACTTTTAAATGAGTCATTACAGCAGACGAGGAGTGGCGGCACGTTACTACTCATGCCACACATTCATAAGTGGTCAGTCTCATCAGTTTGCCCAACCCAGCGGTTTGTCCCATCAGAGTCGAGGACTCTGCACATGTGACCAGTGGTCTGTCCCAATTTGTAGTACCTCATTAAAAAACGCGCAAGGAGATGATGTGGGGGAAAAACGGCGCTCTGTTTTTCTTCCATTTCATGTGTGAGGCCCCGGCCCTCAACGCACCCTGTGAGACACGCACAATCACTTAAAAAGGAACTTAAAATGTTTAGTGCATCCTCCCAAAAAAAAATAAAAAATAAAAAATAAAAGCAGGAAGTTTCTTATTTTTTGGACATTGTTCCCAAGTCTAAAAAAAAATTAATTCATCATTATCACAGCTGTCAGTTCAGTTCATAATTCTGCAGCTGCGCCGTTGTTGTGAAAACTAAAAAAATAAGCTTTAGAAAACAAGTTTTATCTCTGGACAGAACAGTGTATCTGACTGGAGGTGAGCAACCAGCTGGCTCCGCCCTGGTCGTGAGATCATCATTCTGCACCTATGATTCCAGGCTGTAGTGCAATGTGCTCTGTTTCAGGCAGTTCCAGCCCACTCTTGTGGATGGCTGGGGGTTACAGGGGGCCGTTCGTGGCGGCCAGCAGTTCCTGGAAGGTGCTCTCAAAGCAGCGCTTCAGGTCTGAGTAAGTCACCACGAGCACGCTCTTCTCATCTCGTGACACCAGACTGATCTTCTCCGGTACTCCAGCATCCAACTGCAATAAAAAAAATTATTCAAGTTATTCACGTCTGCAAAATATTTTAGTTAAAATTCCTTGATGGATAAGCTCAGTTCACAACGTCCCTTTTCTGTGCGTTCTTTTTAAATGATATTGAGCTACTGCTCACTCCACCCTCCATTTTGTGAGTACTTGGTGGTGCGTTACCATCGGAAAAATACAAAACTGAACCACTTCGCCCTCAGCGGCTCTGATGTCGGAAGAAAACGTTGAATCTTATGTTCACTTTTACATAGGGCAGTCCCTAACGATTATTTTGGTAATCGAGTAATCTGTCGATTATTTAGATGATTCATTGAGTATTCGGATAATTATAATCCGTTTGAGGTAATAAAAATAGACCTAGGCAAAAGAAAAGGCTTTAAAATCACTTAAAATACATATACAATAGCAATGAAGCAATAATAATAGGTACTGTTATTTCTTGAATGTGTGAACATCAAAACGTATGAACTCGTATAAAACGTATAAAAGGGTTTAAACTTATTTTGAAACCACAAACAGCATATTGAGAAAGATACTGATGTATTCTCGTGTTTGCGTAGATTTAGAAATGATTTACCTTACAAATCTGATGAAATGGCGCATGCTGCCATCCCAGATGAACATTATAATAAACCACAACTCACAACAATATGCAGAGATGGAGTTTGAGACGCTCCACACATGTAAATGATAACAGGTCTTGTTTGTGGAAATCACCACTTCCGATTTTTTTAAATCGAGTACTCAAATTGAATCAAGGAATTGTGACAGCCCTACTTTTACATCCAACTACAAAACACCTGCATTGCTTTCAAATGTGATAAATGCATGAATATACATTACAACTAATCTTCCCTTGTCATAAAAAGGTTAAATTACCTTATATTTTCAGATTTATTAACCTTGACAGTCATGAGGGTCTGCAGTTTTGTCCCCTACATGTTGGTCACACCCACATGACTTTGCCAAAAAAAAAAAAACCTTTCCACTTCTTGCATTTGATGAGTAGTGACTTGTTTTCATTCACATTAAAACTCATAATAAAGGGAAAACAAGGAATTGTGAAATCCAGTCATAAAAATAGAATTTACTGTATAACATGGAATGTCACTATTTAAATATGAATCCTGCATGTTCTGTGTTTCATTTACTACACACATACTGACGCGTACATGATGCTTGGAGTGTTAGTGTGAGTTTAGTTTAACTTGAGGAAACTGTGACAGACATACATTACTTACTGTAACTATAGTATTGCTAGTAATAAAAATATTGTTAATTATTTAAGGAATATTTACAAGAAAAAACATTTACCAGAAAAATGTAAATACACAACAGTATTTCTGAAAAGAAAGATTTTTTTTTTTTATAAAATCAATTAATTAGAGATGTTTTTGATTATTTCAAATGTAATTAAACCATTAAAATGGAATCCAGAAAATGTATGGAAGACAGTACTTGTTAAAAATAAAAAAGGTATTTCATAAGTTTGCTAAACTTATTGTTAATTGTGCAAGTTGATGATTTCAATTAATTGGACATGCTTTTTGATTAATATTTACAAAAAAAAAAAAAAAAAAGGTAACCATTCAAATAGTCCAACCCAGGGGTCACCAAACTTGATCCTGGAGAGTGTCCTGCAGAGTTTAGCTCCAACTTGCCTCAACACACATGCCTGGAAGTTTCAAGTATACCTATTAAGACCTTGATTAGCTGGTTCAGGTGTGTTTGATTAAAGTTGGAGCTAAACTCTGTAGGACGCTGGCCCTCCAGGACCGTGTGGTGACCCCTGGTCTAACCTGACTAAGGTCTATACACAAACATACACAAGCTAAACAAGCTCACCTTATTGAGACAGGAAACGATGTGGCTGAGATCGATCCAGGGCGTGCCTGCCTCCGTTACTTGGTGGAACAGGTGATCTCTGAAGAGCTTCAGCAGATAACGATCACCAGTTTCAGACCACGTTGGGTCCTTCTGGAACCTACAAGAATTCAAATTCAACGTTGAAGTGCACCATTTCAAAAGTATCCTAATAAATGTTGCCATTTCAGAAAGGTTAATACTTTAGCTGAAATAAAACACTTACTCTGGTCTCTCGTTGATCGTTCCCAGTTTTGCCAGTAGGCGGAACAATCGCCCATTTTGAACCTCCTGCAAAAAAAAAACGCGTAAGCAAGAAGCTGTAATAAAAACGTATCGCTTCGGTTCATTTTAGAATTTAAAAAAAGTTATTTTGGGTTTGCATAAGTGAGACTTTGTAGATTATGAGAAGGGAAGTTAGAGAGGAAACCAGGTCATTTTTAAACCTCTTTCTGAGTCACATTCGCTCTCACATTAGATGCAGCACAGTGTCAAACAAACAGGAGACACGCACTGTTAAAAAAGTCAGTCCTCCTGATGAAAAAATGGGTCAAATGCAATAATGAATGTTTGTAGGTGTTTGTGATAGGGTAGTACCAAAAAAAAAAAAAGTCTTCACACATCTGACACCAGGATTCAAAAGAAAAAGCAGAAGAGAGAACAGCTGAAATCATCCAAAATATCTACAGTGTTCACACCTCCACCCCCTCCAGTGCAAGCTCAACACACACCACCAGATAACAGAATTTGGGGTAAATTGGATAGCAAGGTCTGCAACGGTTTGATGTCAACAGCCTAGCTGTGACTATGAACGGAAAGCAAAAAGACTGACAAAATAAAAATTAAAAAAAAGTATTTTTTTCACAATTTTTATTCTTTCTATTCCATCTAATTAGTCTGTCCAAACTACTGAATAGATCAGAGTGATTAAAGCAGGGTTCCCACTCTAAGGCAAATGTCAAATTCCCTGACTTTTCCCTGACTTTCACTGACTAAACAGCTGACTTTCCATGACCTATAATGAACAGATCCATCCATTTGCAAACTTCATTTACTTGTTTACAGACGTTTTTAGTATAAAACTATGGAAGCCTGTTTCTGTCACTAAATAAAAAAAAGATGAAGATAAAACTTGCCATTCTGACTTTTTTTCTTACAATTGCGAGTTTGTATCTTGCAACTCTGACTTTTTTTCTCAGAATTGTGATATAAACTCATTTCTGAGGAGAAAAAATACTGATGTTCACAAAATTGCGAGTTTATGTAACACAATTCTGACTTCACTATCAATTGCGAGTTTATATCCTTCAATTCTGACTTTATAATTTGCAATTGCGACTTTTTCTCTCACAATTCTGCCTTTTTTTCTCGCAATTGCGCGTTTATATCATGCTATTCTGACTTTATAACTTGCATTTGCAACTTTTTCTCTCACAATTCTGCCTTTTTTTCTCGCAATTGCGAGTTTATATCATGCTATTCTGACTTTATAACTTGCAATTGCAACTTTTTCTCTCACAATTCTGCCTTTTTTTCTCGCAATTGCGAGTTTATATCATGCTATTCTGAATTTATAACTTGCAATTGCGAGTTTATATCTCACAATTCTGAGAAAAAACTTCAGAAATGCGAGTTTGTATCACGCAAATGTGAGACAATAAGTCAGAATTGTGAGAAGTCGCAATAACCTTTTTTAAATTTTTTATTTAGTGTTGGAAACTGGCTTTTTCTGTACTATTTCTACAGAAATTAATTTATGGTTAAACACTCTAAATGATTTTCTGTTTGTAATCAAGTTCATCATTTAGTTTTTTTTTTTTATTTCTTCACATTTAGTTTTTGCTTTTCTATCATCTACTTTTCACACCCAGTCTTTTTGTAGCCAAAGCTCTTGAAATGTACATTTTCCTGGCATGTTTGCCTTAGTTATCAGGTACAGCCTGGCTTAAGTGACTAAAGTGATTGCCAGTTGACGAGCGGGAAGGGAATAAAATGGCACTGAAAAATAGCCTAACCATAAAAAAGGCAAAATGTGTAAAACAATGCAATTAAAAAAAAAAAAGAAAAAAAAAAAGCAACAAATAAAAATCCCTGATATTCCATGACTTGGACCAACAAAATATTAAATTCCCTGACTTTCAATGTCTGGAGAAGACCTTTTAAAATTCCATGATATTCCAGAAATTCCATGACCTGTGGGAACCCTGTTAAAGAATCAACACCTTATTAAGAATCTGAACTCTTTATGTTCTGTGACATTCAGCTCCACATTAGCCAATAACAGTTTGTATGTAGGTTTGTGAAATGTAAGTCAATACCCTTAATGATTAAACACTGGTGTTTAGAAACTGTAAACTTCAAATATGAATACCTTGGCCAGGTCCTCCTCAATGACATCATTCCTCATTTGTGAGGCATCGAGTTGAGTGTAAAACCGTGCTCCAATCATGGGCATAATGTCATTGACACTGCGAAGGCGGCTTTGATCTGAGAGAAGGTACCTGAAGATGGAAACATGACCGTAAGATGTGCATTCACATTCGTTAATGAACTGACAAACACAGAATCACAAACTACCACAGTATAAGGACTGTGTAAGAAAGAGATAGAGGCCTACAGAATGAGGTTCTTGAGGTCAGATGAGTAGTTGATTGACACCAGCTCCATGGCCTTCTGCAAATTTTCTCTCTTAATGCCAGCTAGAGAGTTACATGCCAGAGCCAACACCACCTTCCCCAGGGAGATGAGATCTGCTTGCTGATGGACATGAAGAGGAACAGCAATTGATGAAACTAAGTGTTTAGACCAAAAGTGTAAAACAACAAACACTTGAGACAAAAAAAAAAAAAAAAAAGGTACACCACAACAAAGCAGCCTTTGAAACACATTGCTAGAACTTCAAAATCAGGGTTCGTTTAGATCAGAGGTTCTCAATTTCAGTCCTCGTGCTCCATTGTTCCCTATTCAGTAAATGGGTAAAATCCGTTGAAGTTTACTTCACTTCGAAAAATTCATTCACGAATTTGCGCTGCGTCACCGCATGCAGCATCTTCACACACAGAGGAATCGTTTAAAATTAATGATCGAAGTCATGAGTTTGAATCAATCGGAGCAGTTCCAGCATAAGTGTCTTCAGTCATGTTTACTCAACATTGTCAATACTACTAATGGCTTAGCTCACTAGTTTTATGACATTGACTGAAATAAGTGAAAAAAGTATGATGTTTTTTGAATTGTGTGAATTTTGCATTTAAAGATATAATAATTCAAGCACTTTTTAAAGTACCTCTTTAGGAATTTTGCCATTTTCAATGTTTTCCAAGCCTTACATTTTAAAAAGTACAAATACTTCAAGCACTTTAATCACCTTGTATGAACCCTGCAATATTCAGTTGGTGAAATTATGGCAATTATTTTGTAATAAAAATAATTTGTTATATACACCAATGTTTGGAGTCAGTATAAGTTTTATTTTTTTTAATAAATTAATGTTATTTAGGAGGGGTGAACTAAATTGCTTTTACTAACCAGCACAATTGTTTTTAACATTTATACTTAAAAAAAAAAAAAAGTTTCTTGAACACCAAATAAGCATATTACTGAAGACTGGATAAATTTGCTGCTGAACACTGCTGAAAATTCAGTTTTGATGAATGACGGGCATAAATTACATTTAACAATATACTAAAATCTAAACGTTATTTAAAATTGTCATAACATTTCATAATATTACCATTTTTACAGTTTTTTTTTATCAAATAAATGCAGCCTTAATGAGCATAAAAAAACGTTTAACAATCTTACTGAACCCAAACCTGATTAAATGAAGATTACGCATGTAATGGGTTTAAAATATTTTTTAAATATGCTTGGGTGTAAAGGGGATGTTCAATACCTGGTACTGGGGCATCAGCGCCAGGTGGTTGGTCTGACTATTGTCAAATGTTAAGACATCAAACATTCCTACACAGTTGACTCGTAACCTATGGAGAAACAAGAAACATTTAGCATGTTTGTGTGTGCATGTTTAGTTATTTGTGCAAGCACTGCTGCGAGAAGCTGATAAACTAGCAGTATATAATAAAGGAAGAACAAAAACAATCTAAAAGTGAACTTCTCCATTCACTATTTTTGGCTAGAAAACAAGGGGCCTACAGAACCCAGAGTTGACTGTTCTTCAATTAATAAGTTGGTTATCTACAGCTAACTCTCAAGAAGATTCTACAAGAACTGTGCTTTGTCTGTAGTTAATTTACCAGTGCAAAACATTACTGATTTCAAAACATATCAACTTAAAAAAGGAATGTATTTTAGGTTTAAAATGTGCAAGATGCTTGTGGGTGTACCGTGTCTTTCCAGTGATGAGGATCTTACTAGGGTCCATGACCCTGCAGGCCAGCCCAGCCGTGTGAATGGTGCGCAGTGCTGAGCTCAGTTGGACAATGTAGGCCCAAATCAGAGACTCCGGTAACAGGCCCGCATGCTGCCGTGGAGGAGGGAGCTCATGCTGCCCTGATAAAAGAAAACAATTTTTTTTCTCAAAACAGAAAACAAATAATATTTAAATAATTAACAATTAACACATTAACTTAATGTGTAAAGCATACTGTGATATGGTAGCTGACATCATGGTATTAATTAAAACTACATATCAGTGTACATTTTTTAGATGGTGTGACTGGTTATTCGATTACATTGCTGTATTTTATCCCATCTTGATAACAAACACATGTTTAATGGTTTGAGGCTACACTGTGGTTACTGCAGCCGTATGCGCTGCAGCCGTTTATAGCTAAACATCGTCCCTGGGTTTTGCTTCCTCTGTCTGCCTAGAGCTTGCAGGTACTGAACCACCTGAGGTGGCATCGGTTTCAACCACTCCTTCCTCTTTCCTCGCTACATATTCACGAAGACGCAACTGTCACCAAACACTTGACATACTCTGTATCTAACGGCTGTATGCTCACATACACACAAACAAAAACAGCAGAGCAAGAAACTACTCACCCCACTTTCTCTTTGTGAAGTACGAATCCGCTGCCGGATCGTTGAAGTGCCTGCTGAACATGGTCTCTGCCCCCGCATGGAAGTCATAGGAAAATACCAGTGCTGTGAAGGATAAATGTGACCATATATGAAAAGACACCAAAAGGCACAATGACACAAGCATCCATGCTAAAGAAAGATTTTAATAAAAGGAAATGAGACTCATAACGAAAAAAAAAAAAAAAATGTATTTTGAATGACAAAAACTATGACTATTCTATTGACATCTGCGTCAATGAATAAAAACGGAACAAAAATGTTAGGGAGGGGCATTTTTGGGAAGAGATTCATTTAGAACAAATCTGCTGCGCGGTTAGGAGGTTTTATGCATACATTTGAACTGTATTATAGCATACTGATCTATCCGGCGGGACATCAGCTAGCATCCTGCATGTCTCATAAAATGTAAAAAAAAAAAGTCAATATTTGGGAGTAAGCAAGAGCAAACATGAATAAATTTGACTACACAAAAGCTCACACAGCACATGTACTTCTTCACATCTCAAGAACAGAGAAATACTCTCAAAATGATGTTGAATTGTCTGTTTTGACAAGCATTCACGTAAACACACTTGGTTACGTCTTACGTGAGCATAACAAGTTATCAGAGAATATCAGACGTGTACCAGTACGTTGCATCTGTGTGTATGGTTTTAAAGGGAGCAGCCTAATTTAGTTGCTATTGTCTGTGGCATTGATGTTAATCAAGCAACAAAAGACAGACAGAAAATCACTCACTGCTCTTGACTGAATCACTTCAGTAGCCCTAATAAAGTTTAATCTAAATTTATTCATAGAAATAAATGTCTGCTTGAAATAATAAAGAATGTGGTAAACAAGTTGTTATAAAGAATGCATAATTAGCCCATATTAGCATTGGTATTTCATTGAAAACATAAGTGGTTTCATATAATTATAATACACCGCATACATTACGCACACAAACTGCATATGGAGTATGTGTAAAACAGGCTTCTTGTCCAGTGTGCGACCGCAACAAAACAAAACAGCACAGCAAGATAAGATGACTGATATTACCAAAATAAAACAGCTAAATTTAAGCCAAATGCAAAACCTCATTACAAATGCATCATCATCACACAATGTCTGCACTTTAGCGGGCGTTATATGTGGCTTCCATCGTGACGTGAATAATAGCTAGTTAGTTTATTAGCATATATCTTTTTTTTTCCCCCGATAGAGATCCCACAGATCAATTTATCTGTCATTCGAAATTACCCTCTCATTGATTTACTATTGCTTGGCCCTCTGTAATTTCATAGTTGGCCCATGTAAACGCTAGGCGGAAATATTCAAATATGGAGAAAATGGGCAGTGTTTACAAGCCCATTCAGTACACAGATTTGGAGTTTTTTTCCTCACAGAAATTGTATTTATTTTATTTAGATGTTTGTCAAATTATGAATAGCTTAAAATTAGTAATATTTTTTTTATTACAAATATTTTCTTTTAAAACATTTAAAAATTGTCAATATTATTTTTTACAATAAGTTAGGCCCTCTCTGAGGGCCTAGAGCAGGGGTAGGCAACGCCGGTCCTGGAGTGCCTTTGTCCTACGCTTATTCTTAAATAAGAATAAAAAAAGTAATTACAAGCAATAAGACTAATTATAAGCAATAAAAAAACTACAGCAGAACAAATAAGAAATGCTACATACATTGTATAAAGTAATCACATTTATAAAAACATGCATTTTTTATACATTTGATTACTTTATACAATTTTTCACTGTCTATATTAAATATACATTTCTTCTTAATAAAAGTTACAAATGATTAAATCTCTTACTGCTCTTGACTCTTTTGTTGTTTGATTAACATGAATGACAGAGGAAAATTAGACTGCTGTCACTTTAAGAGCTGCCCGGATCCATTACACTGTTTGTATGCTTTTTCTTTCTCAGCTGTTTGGTTTCGTTCAAAACCTAAATTATTGTGTTTAAGGAATCTTGCAAAGATGGGCATTTTGACATACAAGTAGTGTCAAAAATACCTCAGTTCAGTACTCCTGCCTTCTATGCCTTGCAAATTGCTAATTGTGTTTCAACTAATCACTTATTGATCTAATCACTCAAATCACTTGTTTTTAAGCCACAATGTTAAAAACTATGGCAAACTAAGGTTTCATGACCACGTAGCGCAGCAACGTCACATGAGCATGTAACTGCGATCAAGACGACAGTCCAAAATCTCTACTGGTTGACAAATTTGTTTAAAATTTCTACCGGTGTAACGCCCACCCCTACCCACACATTAAAAAAAGAAACGTATTCGTACAGTGGTCTCCAAATGCTTTGGTGGTGAAGACCTCTCGGAGGGTCACAGTATTGGAGTGCTGAATCTTCTTCCACATGTCTACCAGCATCATACACTTGGTGTTGACCAGCCTGAAGCCTGTGAACGCACACAAAAACAGTTCTACAGTTACCTACGTGGGTGTTAAACCAAAAAACTACGATGTCAATGTGTTGCCAAGATGCAGGGACTGTTTATTGTATTAGTTCTCCAATTTTGAGATATATATGACCCTGGACCACAAAACCAGTTATAAGTAGCATGGGTATATTTGTCGCAATAGCCAACAATACACAGAGCTGGGTAGTAACTGATTACATGTAATCTAGATTATGTAATCAGATTCCAAAAATGAAGTACTTGTAATCAGTACTTAATCAAAGTTACATTTTAAAGTACTCATCAGACAACAGTTACTTTTTTATGGATTACATGATTACAAATTATTCACACATTATTCATAATTCATTGATTCCCCCCAATTTCTCTTTCATCTTTTACATTTTCCTTTCTAAAATAGCCTATCGATTATACACACTCAGAAAGTTCTGGGGACTAGTCATTATTCAGGTGGCGACACAGCACTGGATTTACAAAAGGGTTAGCTACTGATGAACATTCATTTTTATATGAATTATCACTCAGATTTTAAAAGAAATATTTCAATAATTAAGTTCCACATTTGCATGTTCACTGTTTCTTTGATGTTGATTATTGGTCACATGGCATGCAGGTAAATAAAAATATTTAATCTTTTTTTGTAAGTGTTTTATTTTAATTGTTAATTTAAATCAAAGACTAATGAAACACAATGATTGGTCACTCCTATATTTATGAATGGGACAAACTGCAACACGCAATATGGAAGAACATTCCCACATTCTAAATGAAAGAGACAAATTTCCCATAGAAACCTGAGGCTAGACCAGCTACTGCTCATGCGCATTCATAATTACATTATGACTGCGCATGCGCATTGGCTGGTCTAGCCTGAAAAATAAGCCTTTTAAACACTATCTGAGCATAAGAAACATTCATGGGGCAATTCATTGAAGATTTTTGTTGCTAATTTGATATTGATAATTTAATTGTGAGTTCAGAGAGCAGTTTTTGAGATTTCAGGATTCCCCCATTCATTAAGATAGGACTTGGTCTTGTATGAGCTGCCCGGTGGCGTTGCAGATATGGCCACCAAGTAAAGAGACACTTCATGTTGTAAATTACAATGAATGGAACATATTTTCTTACTCTTTTCATTTGTTACATCATTATGTTAAAAGATCATTCTATTTAAATCAATGTGATAAACGAGGTAAGTCAAAAGTAATCTAAAAGTGATTGATATTACCTAAAACTACAATTTTTGTCATGTAATCTGGAATCAGTAACTAATTACAATTTGTAGGTAATCACCGAGGTCTGACAATACATTATATCAAAATTATAAATTTTTCTTTTATGCCAAAAATAATTAGGATATTATGTTCCATAAGGATATTTTGTAAAATTCCTACCGTAAGAATATAAAAATTAAATTTTTGATCAGCAATATGCATTGCTAAACACTTTATTTGGAAAACTTTAAAGGCAATTTTCTCAATATTTAGCTTTTTTTGCACTCTCATATTTCAGATTTTTAAATGGTTGTATTTTGGCCAAATATTGTCCTATCCTATAACAAACCATACATCAATGAAAAGCTTATTTATTCATTAAAATTTTACATTACATTGACCTTTATGACTTTATGACTGGTTTTGTGGTCCTGGTTTACATATTGGATTCTAGGTACTTTATCAGAAGCACTTTAAAAACTTGAATTTGAACTTATTGAACTTTCTATTTCTTTCTTGTGGTTTAACTGGTTATCCATAAACATCGTCATTGTAAAAAACAGTGACCCAAATTCTTTACAGGAACAGCTGTACATACAAATACTTCCATGTTTTCCTCACCATGTATCCTCCTGAGGCAGTAAGGCAGGTCATCTTTGCTGTTGACTGCCTTGTAACAGGAAGTGATGTAACTGAAGTTGCTGGTTTTCTGAAGACGGTTTGGTGGGGGAAGGGGTTCCAGGGGAAAGAGGCTGTGATAACTGTCTACCTCAGATGGCACTCCTGAAGGAGGGATGGAACAGACAACTTTAATCATACAACACACCTTTTTTTACACACACTTGAAGAATATACACAAATAAACTACAAAGTTAGTTAACCATGTAAATTAAAAAAGGCAGGCAGACAAAGGATGTGGTTTTCTACTAAGACAGCAGGTGAATCCATGTGCACTGACCACAAAACAGACATTAAAACTGAACAGCAGCCGAGTTGTCCATTGAAACCAAAACACTGTTGATATCTCATGCCAACACAAGACAGACCACATCCTTACCAGGGTTCTCAGACTGATCTATCTGTGCCATCGTTATCAAATGCCTGTTAATCAGCTCCTACAAACAAAACATTGTGTTACAACAATAAAGTAACAAATTACAATCAACAACCAACTTGGCTAACAGAAATGGCAGATTACCTGTCGGAGTTCATCAGCCATAAAAAAAGAGGGTGCATTGGCTTTTGGCTGCATGTATGCCACATGTGGTGCAGTTTGCGGATACATGTGATATGTTGGGAACACCTGAAAATGTGAAAAGCGCATTGGATATTGTAGGCAAGTCAGGTAAGGCAATAATAGCATACAGCAAAGTCTGATTTATATGGGCCATACCATTCCAGCTAAGGGTGCAGGGGTGTTGTCGGTATAGAAGTAGGTTGTCCCGCCCACAGTCTCCTTTTGAATCACGTGGGCTCCGCCTCCCTGATCAGACGCAGTGGTGGGCACCATATAATTGGCTGGATTGGGGTTGGGGTTGGGCGTGTGACTGCGCCGCCGTGGGGCTGGGGAGGTGTGAGGGGTGATTTTGGGGGAGTGAAGAGGAGATGACCCAGCAGAGAGTGACATACCTGTCCAAGAAACCACATATCCAAGCCTAATTAAATACAGAGTACCCTGAACAGATTCACAACTTAAAAGATCACACATTAAAAGACTGAATAGAAATATTAAGCATAAGAAGAGACAAAAATGGCAGAACACCAGGTGGTACTTTCTGGAAGTGAGTCACTGACCAGGTGCAAGTGCAGCCGCTGTGGAGCTGCTCAAGCCGGGATGAGGGAAGATGGGGGAGGTGAATGCTGGCACAGTCGTCTGAGACATGGAGGTCATGCGTGGGGCTCCTTTCGGAACGAACTCACTGGCTGTGGGGTTAGGAGCCTGAAAAAGCAGCACAGATACAAATACAACCATAATGTTTTCACTCCAACGCCTTTAAGCAAAGATCGACTCAAAAAGGAACACCTGTAAAATCAGGCTGGTTTCTGATTCACCTGATTTCAATTAGACTCATTACTTACCCTTTGACTCTTTTTTTTTATAATAAAAATACAATTAAAACGTCATAAAATATCGAACCATAATAATAAATACTTTCCTAATAATATTTTACACATTTGTAATATATATATATATATATATATATATATATTTATTTTTTCATAATAATAAATTGGGTCTTCTACATAAAGACTTTAACATGATTGAAAGTACAGCAAAAACATTAATATTTTAACCATTTAAAATAACTATTTTCTATTTGAATATATTTTAAAATTAAATTTATTCCTGTGATTTCAAAGCAGAATTTTTAGCATCATTACTCCAGTCACATGATCCTTCTGAAATCATCCTAATATTCTTATTTGAAAACTATTATTATTATTATTATTATTATTATTACTACTACCACTACTACTACTACTACTACGTTGAAAACAGCTGAGTAGAATTTAAGGTTTCTTTGATTAATAAAGTTCAGAAGAACAGCATTTATCTGAAATAGAATTTTTTGTAACATTATAAATGTCTTTATCATCACTATCAATTTCAAGCATCTTTGCTAAATAAAAGTATTAATTTACATAATTAATTTCTTTAATTATACTGACTTCAAGCTTTTGAATAGTGTAGTGTATAATGTTACAAAACCTTTTATTTAAAAAAAAATGCTGATCTTTGGATCTTTCTAATAGAATCCTGAGAAAAAAAAAATCATGAACAGCAAATTAGTATATCAGAATGATTTCTGAAGGATCATCAAGGAAAATGTAGCTTTGATCAGGAATACATTAAAATTTAAAATATAATCAAATAGAAAGCAGTTATTTTAAATGGTAAAAAGATTTTAAAATATTACTGCTTTTGCTGTGTTTTGGATCAAATAAATGCAGGCTTGGATTTCCTGTGCAAACAGCATAATGTCAGTATTGTAATTAAAATTCTGCATTTTTTTTAAACTCACTAATTGTCTGGTCAACTGTTGGATGACAAGTCTGAACAAAATGCAAGTTGATAACTGTTTTTATTCCTTTATGCCTTCTTAAAAGATGTCAGAAATACAAGTGATTCTTCCATCAACAAAACCCAGTCATAGCACAATACAAAACAATTAAGCTCTCACCTTTCTCCTTTGTGATATGCTCAAAGCACCAAAATCACTGAAGAGAGATGATGTTGGGGAATTTACAGGATCTAAAAGTGGAGCAGACACAAAAGAGGTTTTCAAATCTTGCTGTGACAGTTTTATTGCCACAACAAACATTTCAAACAATTTTTAACTCACCATGTGTGCTGTGGCTGAAGCTCTTGGCACCATCGTTCAGCAGACTTGGAGAACTGCTACTGCTGGTCATCCTCTAAAATCACAAGCGACCATTAACATGTGAAGTGTCCCATTTTTAATCACCCCTGTGTGCTCCATTTGACAGGTCCAGTTGCTAGTACTATCTGTTGATTTCCTGTTTATCACCACACAGTCACTAGTGGTTATGTTACCTGCATCATTGAATATTTGGACTCTGCTGGGCCTCCAAACCCATTGACCCCAATAAAGGTGCTGCTGAAGTACGAGTTGGTCAGACTGGCATCATTCAGAGCACCTCCCTCCATCCCAGGAACTGCAATAAAGCAAACACACTCATGTGAACCCTTTGTGTTTACACAATATCTTGCACAAAGTCCTATGTAAGCCTTTTTCAATTTAAATAAATAATTCAAATAATGCAGTGAATGGTTGCTTCAGTATATACTGTTTTAAAAGATTCATGCGCTCTCCTAAAAGCAAGTTCCATAGAATTTCTCCTGAATTCTAAAACAAAGTTTTAAGAGCCGTTGGACATAATTTCCCACTCTACTTCGAAAATGCACTCAGACTCTTCTAAAGTGTCATCAAAACACTATTAAACAAGATGTTTCCCATTGTGTTAGTTTATGGTTCAATCTGGCTTGTGAACAATGGCAGGTGTCTTTCTATGGCAAGCCATTTAACATTTATTTCTTAAAACTAGTATCTATGCAAATGTCAATTCTGTGGAGATGTGCAACTACACATTTTGAGACAAAACAAAAATGTCAAAGGATTTCGATAGAAGTCAAGAGGAGACTTTGCTTCCTTTGCTCCTATAAACAAACCCGACGTCCTACGTCATCCGGCCAAAACAGCTTCTGCGTAGGACAGTTCGCGCAAAATAAAAAGTGTTCATTACTTTTTTAAACATAGATACATTTTTATTACAAAAACACATCAATTTGAGATGAGACCCTTTTTATTATGGATAGATACACTTTATTGGACTTGTTTTGGACTGATAAAGAGAAACACCATTACCATGATAAAGCTTGGGAGAACCAAAACTATTTTTAATATAACTCTGATTAGATTAGTTTGAAAGAAGGAAGTCATATACACCTAGGATGAGTAAATAATGGTCTAATTTTCATTTTTGGGTGAACTAACCCCATTAAATACTGAGTTCTTGTCATATTTTATTGCTATTTTCTAAACTATAGCAAATATACTGTGATAATGTAAGAACTGTTGAAGGTGTCTGAATAAAGTTGGTTTGACTGTATGTACTAATTAACCAGAACAGCTGCTTTAAAAAAAAAAAAAAGTAGCAACTGTAATACAGTAGTATCCGAATAGCAGGTCTACTACAGTCAACTCATAGCACTAGGAAAAATGAAACAGATACTAGTAACAATTAAAATAAAGTAAGTAGTAGTTTCTCAAAATGAGTATTTATGGGGAAACTGTAAAAGACAGTAGTCAATGTCGGCTTACAGGAGTATTCCAGTAAAAACTACTGGGTAGTTTAGTTTTAAAGTATAAATGTTAAAATGGCTTGCCATACTTATCAGTTATCAAATACTAAACTTGTGCATTTGGAAAAACAATATGGAACCATAAAAAAAACTCTCAGAGCATTAACTAAACGCATTCGCTTCGGTTGTTCTAGTATTTCGTCTTTCTTTTAAAAGTACTTGCGCGCTGTGGAGTAACATGTTGATATCCCGTGTTGTTTTGGTGGCGAGAGGTAGGCCGCTGAATCCACGGCCTCGATTTAAACAAAAGCCGCCGTGTAGCCCCATAACCGAACAACAACAACAAGAGAGGACAGGATACGTTAGGCCTCAGTGCAAACTTACTGGACAACAGCTGTCCCTCCAAAGCTGTTCCCGCGGGACCGAGAGAATCGTTCTTTTTGGGAACGTTTGTCGGAGCGCCGCTAGCCGCGCTACTTCCGAGCACGTATCCCGCCGCCGTCACTGCTCCTCCGGCGAGAGATAAAGAGACGGGGCTTCCTCCTCCGCCGCCGCCAGCACCTGTACCACCACCGTGCAGAGAAAGGCTCGCCATGGACGGGTCCTCGTGCAGAAACTGGCATTCATCTCCATAAAAACAAGTCTTGTCTTTCGCATAATAACGGCAGAATTTCACCTTCACACCGGGTATTCCGACACCCCCAAGCGGAGCAGCTGAAGCTGGGAGTCCACTGTTCATGGCACCGCTGCTGCTGCTGCTCCCGCCGGAAGACACTCGCACATAGACTCGAGATATTTAGCAGCAGTATATTTTAAAACACTTGAGAAACAATGAGCACCTTACTAAACGTTTAGCGATAAAATCAACCTCCTCATCGAGCCAGATGACTAGTCAGCAAGAGCCACACTTTTGATGCCATGCACTGATACTCGTTATCGGGGTCCATGGCTGGCCTACTAGTCCATCAGCCTGGCGTTTGGCTGGGATCATGCTGTTGTTGTTGTCTTCTGTCTACACTTGTTCAGCTAAGCGCTAATAGCTCTGCTGTGCATGCTGGGTACAACCCGGGCTGCAGTTCACATTAGAAGTCAGCAGGGGATTCATTTAAATCATAAAGCATATATTACAATCGTTGCTATATTGATATTGTATATTGACATTTACCTTTT
Organism: Cirrhinus molitorella; assembly: GCA_033026305.1. Lineage (NCBI taxonomy): Eukaryota > Metazoa > Chordata > Actinopteri > Cypriniformes > Cyprinidae > Cirrhinus > Cirrhinus molitorella. Next base: position 18,680,598 of record CM065140.1, on the reverse strand, counting down.
TTGTAATGTTACATTTTTGTACCTTGAGTTTAAGTGCAGGGAATTTTACTTTGCACTTTTCATATCGTAATTTATTTTGTATTCATGTGTCAAATTGTACTTTTGACAAATTATAAATTAATAATTTATGTTATTATTTATATTATTACGTATACATTTCACTAGTTATAAAATTGTTAATTCAGTGTTGGGCAAAGTTACTTTTAAAAGTAATGCATTACAATATTGAATTACTTCCTAAAATGTAACTAATTACGTTACTAATTTGCGATACTTTTTAAATCTGGGCAGGGCTTACATGTTTCTTTTTAATATAAAAAGTTCTATTTTTGGCAAATGTAAAAGCCTTTTCACACCAAAAGCCTCAGGCTTAGAGAAAAGTAAATTCATGTCTGTACAGTAGACCACAGAAGAAAAAATGTCAACTCTTAAGCAATAAAAAAAAAAAAGGAAAACAAATGTTAGATTGACTTGAGTAATTTTTGCTTATTAATAACGATGAATTAGATCATCGAAGGTCAGCAGCAAAGACAGTGGTTAATAAAATGGGATTAAATTAGTGCTGTCAAACGATTAATCACGATTAATTGCATCCAAAATAAAAGTTTATGCTTACATACTATATGTCTGTGTACTTTGTATATTTATTATGTATATGTAAATACACACACATATGCATGTATAAATTAAGAATTTTTTTTTTTTAGATTTATATCTAAAATATGTATATTTATTTATAATCTACATTGTATACAGGTGTAAATATATATACATATAAATATTTTTTTAAATATATACATATATGTGTTTGTATTTATATGTACATAATAAATATACAGAGTAAACACACATATAGTATGTAAACATAAACTTTTATTTTGGATGTGATTAATCATGATTAATCGTTTGACAGCCCTAGATTAAATACATAAAGGAAATTTGTATTATTTAACATATTTAAATATTGCAGGTTTGCATCATATTCTGAGTTGAATTTCACATTTTTTATTCATTTTGAGGAATACTGAATCAGGTTTTTTTTTTTGTAAGTTAGATGAATTAATGCATGTTCATTCATGTTTATTCTAGAACTAAAGTAACTGGCTTAGGTTACTTATTTGGAAAAGTAACTCAGATATTTTCTTGTCAGTTAAAAATTTAATGCGATACTTTACTAGTTACTTGGGAAAAAGTAATATTATTATTATATTATTATTATATATGCTCTGATTGCTTCTATGTTGCTCTGATTGCTTATATTGTAAGTCGCTTTGGATAAAAGCGTCTGCCAAATGACTAAATGTAAATGTAAATGTAAATGTATTAGTGTGTAGGCGATCAACCTGTGGCACTGCTGTGGTTTTTCTCCTTAGCCCAGGTGAGATGCTTCTTACGTTGTTTCTGGTTCAGGAGTGGATTGGTTTTAGGAATGTGACAGCTGTAGCCCATTTTCTGAAGATATCTGTGTGTGTTGGCTCTTAATGCACTTAAGTCTCCTTGTGAAAGCTCTCCCAAGTTCTTGAATTGGTTTTCCTGACAATCTTCCCAGGGCTGCATATACATATATATGAATATACGTATGTATGTATATAACTACGTTAAATCAACATTTTGTGTGACCACCCTTTGCATTTAAAACAGTTTTTGGGTACCCTTGAGCATAGTTTTTCAGGTAGCTTTGCAGCAGTGTTGGGGGTAACGCATTTTTCAAGTAGCTAAATGCATTACCTTTTACAAGAAAATGCCAGTTACTTTGTTTTCCCATTTATTGAATGACAAGTCTCCTGTCTCCATGTTGAGAGAAATCGTGAGTACAGAGGCGTTGTGTGTAAACATGTTACTGTTATAGACTAAATGTGAAAATGCATTAATTCATCTCACTCGCAAAAAAAAATCTGTATTTCTTAAAATGAATAAAAACAGAGAAATGCAAACTCTGCAATATGCAATATGACGCAAACCTGCAATAAATAAATGCTAAATAACACCAATATTATTTATGTATCCCATTTTATTAACCAATGTTTTTGCCGCTGACCTTTGATGATCCAATTCAACCATACTAATAAGCAAAAATTATTGTAGATCAACTAATATTTGTGCTTCATTTCTTTTATTTGCTTAAGAGTGTTGAACTTCCTTCTACTGTACCGACGTGAATTTACTTTTCCTTCATGCTGAGGCTTATTCATTTCACTTTTTGGTGTGAAAAAGCTATAGGCACTGACACCCTGCCCATAAAAGTAACACAAAAGTAACGCAAAAGTAATACAACACACTACTTTTTGTAAAAAGTAACTAAGCAACGTAATTAGTTACTTTTTAGGGAGTAGCGCGATATTGTAATACATTACTTTTAAAAGTAACTTTCCCCAACACTGCAGGTAGGTTCTTTAAGTGTCTTGAAGGCTGCTCTCAGCTGGTTCATGAGCGTTGAATGATCACTGACGCCCTGGATCTCGCATCTCCGAAAACATTGAAGCAACGTTTCTAATAGACGTTATCTTAATTAACAAACCACAAATTTAAAGTCTAAACAAGAACATTGTCACCTAGAAAACTCTTAAAAGTACATTCTGTGACACAAAAACAGTATTATTTATAATGTAGCCTATTTCCTATTTCTCAGCCAGTCAGATTCGAGGACCAGGAAGAATTGTTGTATAAATAAAAAATGATAAATATATGTTTGTGTGTGTAAATATATATTTTACAATTATTATTATTATTATTATTATTGAAACATTCTCTGATATTGGCTGAATGTTACGCCACAAATACCTTCTTTTTTATCCCCAGAAACATAACCAGGTCGTCACAAAAGCTCCTTCTTTTAATTGCTCTCAGACTAATACCCAACCTGAGGCGTTTAAAGAAGTGCATAAACGTAAGTAGAAGTGATGTTTAATGTCATGTGTTGAAGCGACTGTCTTTGTGCCATATTAAGAAGTGATGTTTTGTGTCATGCGCTGAAGTGAAAGTCTTTGCGCCTTTGTTCGCTGTCCATCCTATTTCATGATCAGACAAGGGTCGAGGAAGAAGCTGTTATGCCTTCACACGATGCGTCCAGGAAAACGGTTTTTGGTGGGTAAGTCGGACAAAAAAAAACTTGTTACTTGTAGACCAGTTGAACTGGTGAGAAACAGCAATATCTAGTTCATTTAGGCTGTCTGGAGCGCATTTTAATGAATTTGATGTCCTTAATTCTGCTGATTTGTAAGTTATACAATTTAATTTATTAAAGTATAGATGTTTTTAGTTTCATTCAGTAGTTTTTCTCTCATGGTTGTATTTTTCTAATCTTGTACCCAAGTGTTACTCGTGCTGCACTGGAGTGCCAGCGGCAGCGCGGTGTCGGACGGTTCAACTGAGACTCATCCTCAATGTGACACTGATAGATCGGTAAAGCCTTTCTGATCAGCCCCTCACTGGCTTAGTACAGCTTTCTGCCTGTAGTTTTCAAGCTCATTTCAAGCAGATACTTTAGCTTCACCCACATATGCCACAGGGTTGAGGTTATAGATTTCTGACATTTGTAAAATGTCATTTTAAGCACTTTTTTGTAAGGTTTAAATATGATAAACATTCAGTTCTTTACTGTAGAAATGAATGGCAATGAGGTTGTTAATTTAATAAAATATAAATGATTAAAAAAGTAGATTAGTCCTTAAAGAGTTAATGAAAGTATCACTGTAATGGGTTCACTTGAAGAAAGTTTTTTTTTTTTTACTGTTATATTAAATATCTTTAATAACACACAGTAGGCATTCATTCTTTAAGGTAATAGTTATATGTTAATATGATAGTTATATGCTTAACGTATTTAAACACCACTTTTGTGTAATGACCCTGCAATAGCTTGTGTTTTTGTGTGATTATTTAACAAGATTTTGGGACATTGGGTCTTTTCTTACTTTGCATACACGGCTTAGCCAGTTTTTAACACAGCTAAAAATAAAAGCAGAACTGATGATTTTCAGAAATTGCTGTAATAACCACAGAGATTGTGTTTTACAGGTTTTACTGTCAAACTATATTTGTTTAACGTCAATGCACTTTTCTTTTCTTTTTTTTAGACTGTAAGATGCACATTGGAAGAGAGTCATTTGATGAGTTCTAACCCAATTAAACTGAATTTTACTGAAGGACAAACTGTGGAAATTTACAGTGCATGCAAGCAAAACAGCTCCGATGGGGTTAAATGTCTCTGCCACCACCAGCGGTTCGTATCTTTTAGATGGATGATGATATCCAAAATGTTGATAATTTCAAATGATATTTCTAAATTAATAATTGATTATAATCTTTTACACGCATTCCTTCAGGATAAATTCCTCTATGCATGCATTGCAACACACTGAGAGATTTAGAAATGGACTATACACTGTAATCTGTGGCAATCATAGTGTTACAGTTGTTCAATCACCACAAAGTAAGCCGAACACAAACATAAAATGGAGGAAATATATTTATATTGATACTAAACAACATTTGTGTTCAGTTGTTTTGTTTCATTTAATTCATTTAATGTCTCTTTGTTGTCTCCGCAGGGAGGCCATCAGTTCCAGTGCTGAAAGCGATTGCAAAACCAATGTCTACAAATATAGCTCAATTAGAGTGTACTTCTGAGGGGAACCCAAAACCAACCATCAGTTGGTATGGTTACAGGTAATATGATGTTATGGCCTGCTACCACTACTTCTGAAAGGATGGTTTCTTGTTGGGAGAATTTATTGCATTGAATGCTGATGTAACTATACATCTGTGATCCAATTGTTTGTTTTCCTTTTAGAAATAATCCAGAGGAGGGCATGAAAAATGAGTGGTATAAGACTGAGAGCTTTATTGTGATGAATCACGAAAATCATCCTGATTCAAATTTACAGTGCTGTGCCAAAAATTGGCTGGGAGAAGAATGTACTGGGCTTCATCATTTCGGTACGTAATGTGTTAACATGATTGTTTTATTACAAATGTGCACAGCCGTTCCAAAAATTGAGGTCGGTACAGTTTTTGAATGTGTTTGAAAGTCTCTTGTGCACACCGAAGCTGCATTATTTAATCAAAAATCTATTTTTCAGCAGTCAAAGTGAATTTTATTTGCTGCTTAAGAAACATTTCTTATTATTATCAATGTTGACAACATGCTGCTTAATATTTTTGGGAAACCATAATACATTCATCAGGATTCTTTGATGAATGAAAAGAAGAATGTTTTGAAATGTAATTTTTTTGTAACTATCTTTACTGTAACTTTTTAGACAGTTTAAAGCATCCTTGCTTTCCAATTTTACTTACAATTATACCGTTGTCAGTAGGGTTTTTCACATATTTACTTTCTTATATAAGGAACAGATGAATAATGCTGTTTATGATGACCCAAGCGCAAACTATGCAATCCTTATATACACTACCAGTCAGTTTTTGAACAGAAGTCTCTTCTGCTCATCAAGCCTGCATTTATTTGATTCAAAGTACAACAAAAACAGTACAATTTTGAAATATTTAAATATTTAAAATAACAGTTTTCTATTTGAATATATTTTAAAATGTAATTTGTTCCTGTGATTGCAAAGCTGAATTTTTGCATTATTGCTCCAGTTACATGATCCATCAGAAATCATTAAAATATTCAGATTTTCTGCTCAAAAAACATTTATTATTATTATTATGTTGCATGTAATAGTAATCTTTTCTAACATTCTAAATGTCTTCATCATCACTTTTTTATCGATTTAAAAAATATTGACTCCAAGCTTTTAAAATTGTTTAAAGTTTCTTTTTGAATTATTGAAATATTACTTTCCCATTTGATACTGTAAAGTTGCTTTGACACAATTTGTATTGTAAAAAGCGCTATATAAATAAAGCTGGCTTGACTTGACTTGACTTTTAAATGGTATAGTGTATAATGTTACAAAAGCTTTTTATTTCAAAAGCTTTTTTTTATTAATGATGCTGAAAATTTAGCTTTGATCACATGAATAAATTTGATTTTAAAATATATTCAAATAGAAAACAGTTATTTAAAATAGTACAAATATTTCACTGCTTTTGCTGTATATAGGATCAAATAAATGCAGGCTTGGTGAGCAGAAAAAAACTTCTTTAAAAACATTAAAAATCTTACTGTTCAAAAACTTTTGACTAGTAGTGTATTAATAAATGACTCAAACCTATAATGGTAACAAACAAGTTTAGCAAGTTTAACAACTTGCTCGAAAACTTCCTAGGAAAATGTATAAACTGTTTGACAGCAAATATTATTTAGATGATATAGAATGTGGGTTATAGGGATTTTGGTTTAACGTGAAAACCTTTTGCGAATTGTGTTTGTTATCCTTCAGATCTGAATATGAACATGAATGGGCAAAAGGCTCATCAAATTTTCCTGAAATCTGGTCAGTCTCTGCTACTCCGATGCACCACGAAATCTATGGACGCCCCTGAACTGAGATGGATTTTCAATAACACAGCAGTAAGCATGTGGATGCTAACCGTAAACGAAATACTAAATTGATGTTTCACTGCTTCAAGCATTTGCTGTTTTTACTTAGTTTTTTCCTGCGCTTAATTCAGGTCAAGGGAATCACATCAGTATATTTTCAAGACTGGACAGAATACTTCTCTATCGAATCAGTGAACGTGACACATAGTGGGGAGTATATCTGCATGTCTAAAAACACCCCTAAAAACAACCAAACTAGGAAAACCTATGTCAAGGTCCTTGGTAAGTAAAACAATTGCCCTTTCTATTAAAATTTCTTTAAAATGTTTTAAATGCTTTGAATGCTACCAGTTTTAATATGTACAGCATTAAAAATGAGACACTCATTTATTGTACAAATAATAATTAAATTGACATTTTTGCCCCTCTATCTGTGATCCTTCCTTGGCAGAAAATGACAAAATCGACATATTGCAGTTGAATGAGAACAACAGCATACTAGAACAAGAAAAGGCAAGCTTCTGCTTCCAGGCTGTGGTGTTCTCCTACCCAAAAGCTCAGTGTCACTGGATTACACCAAATCGAACCAAAATACAGTGCACAGAGACTCATTACCATAATTTTAACAGGTATTTACCTCATGCTATCCATTTCAATGCAAAGATAGAGTGTGTTGTTGTGTTTGCTTATTTTGTTGATTGTCTCCGTAGTACATTTAAGCTGTGTTACCATGAACCAGGCCAATATCAAATGGAACTAATAACTCGGAAATATAGTGTCATAAGGAATATGTCACTCTGCATTACAGGTGGGTGCTCATAAACATTTTGACAGAACAATAACAGGATATTAAATTGTAAAAACAATAAATATATATGCAATGCCTTTTGCAGATGATCCTAAAATTACAATACAATTACACAATGATTCAAACATCGTCTCTTGTGAGACTCAAAGTTCCCTACCTGTGCATGTATCCTGGAAGATCTGCCCATCACATGTCAAGTAAGAAGCAGCAATAGAAAAAAAAACAGTTTAAGCATGAAATGTGTGCTAATTTATTAAACTGTTTATTTGTATATTTTTGCAGTTGTAATAATAATCCTGAAGACTGGAAAGAGATATTTGCTTCCCCATCCACGGTCATGGATTCAGATCAGTTCTGTCAGAAAAAAAGTAACTTTACCAGACGAATGAACAGCGAGGACCATCTTATCAAATGCTGCATCTCTAACTTTGCAGGAACTAAATGTAGTGAACTAAAAGAACATCGAACAAGTGAGTCTAAACCCTAAATTTAACAGTGGACTAAGTAGAGATAACCTATATGTAGACTAGCATAATCTTACTTATTTCACTAGATTTTAATAAGGATTTCATAACTCTTTACCTTTCAAAGGTTTGGGGTCAGTGAATACTTTTATTCAGCAAGGACATTAAATTGATAAAACTTTGCCATCACAGGAATAAATACAGTTTAAAATGTATTAAAATAGAAAACATTGATTCAGATTTGTAATAACATTTCACAATATTACTGTATTTTTGATGAACCTTGATGACCCTAACGGACTTTCAAAAACAAAAATCTTCAAAAGTCTTACCAACCCCTAAACTTTTGAACTGTATACCCTGGCTTTTATTTATAGCAGTCTTTTCCGCTTTAAACAGGTGTTTTTTATTGACGTTTATAAAACATATTTAAACTTTTTCTTTCTGATATGAATCAGATATCACATATTGTTTGCCAGTGTTAGTTTTGTAATCAACCCTCATTTTCATTTCAAATATGTTTAACACTGAACTTGAGTGATGAATTTATCTAAATTAGTTCTGCTGTTTTCCCTCAGATTTCCTCAGTATTGATTATGTGATTTGTTTCCTGGTCATCGTTATTCTCCTCATGATCATCTTTGCCTTGATCATCTTCATCAGAGTTAAGGTAAACCTGTACCTGCTCATGAGGACAAAAAAAAACATCTAGAATCATGGATCTTACCTTTTCAAGCACATACTCTCACTCCTTTGTTACAGAAGCCTGGATACCAGTGTCAGATCCAGATGATTCAGATGGCCGGACCCAACGACAATGACTACATATACATTGATTTCAGGGAGTTTAAGTATGACCTGAAATGGGAATTTCCAAGAGAAAATCTTGAGCTTGGTAAAGATCACTAGGAACTTTCTTTAGACTGTTTGCTATATATAACTTATTGAGTGTTACGAATTTGTGTGCTTTCCAAAGGAAATGAGCTGGGATCTGGAGCTTTTGGGATGGTTGTGCAGGCTACAGCATATGGGATCAGCAAGCCAGGAGTGTCTATTCAGGTAGCAGTAAAAATGTTAAAGGGTAAGTAATAATACAGTTGAGGTCAAAAGTTTACATACACCTTGCAGAATCGGCAAAATGTTAATTATTTTACCAAAATAAGAACAGTTAACGTGCCCGCTGTTCTTCAGAAAAATCCTTCAGGTCCCACAAATTCTTTGGTTTTTCAGCCTTTTTGTGTATTTGAACCCTTTCCACCAATGACTGTATGATTCTGAGATCCATCTTTTCACATTGAGGACAACTGAGGGACTACAGAAGGTTTAAATGCTCACTGATGCTTCAGATGGAAAAAACAATGCATTAAGAGCCAGTGGGTGAAAACTTTCTGAATGTGAAGATCAGGGTAAATGTAACTTATTTTGTCTTCTGTGAAACATTTAAGTATCTTCTGTAACTTCTGAGGGCAGTACTAAATTAAGACAAAATATGATATTTAGGCGAAATAAAAAAGTGTACACATCTTCATTCTGCTCTCTGCCCCAGCTCTTAATGCATTGTGTTTACTTCTGAAGCATAAGTGAGTGTTTGAACCTTCTGTAATAGTTGCATATTAGTCCCTCAGTTGTTTGCAGTGTGAAAAGATGGATCTCAAAATCATACAATCACTGCTGGAAAGGCAGTTTAACTGTTCAGGACAAACAAGGGACTCACGAACAACTATCACTAAATTAAAAAAAAAAACAGCTGTGGATCATTCAGGTAACAACACAGTATTAAGAATCAAGGGTATGTAAACTTTTGAACAGGGTAAGTTTTATACATTTTCTCTTGTGAACTATATGTAAATGTCTTTTATGTGAAATATCTTATTCAGGTCAGCGAATTTTTATGATCCCTCTTATTTTGGTAAAATAAGTAACATTTTGCAGATTCTGCCAGGTGTATGTAAACTTTTGACCTCAGCTGTATAATTAGCATTAAGTCTCTATAAAGCAGAATAAATCACTGGCATATGATGGTAAATATGTGCTTTGTATTGTTCACATATGAATTAAACAGACAAACACCAGGCAGTGGAAAAGGAAGCTCTGATGTCCGAACTGAAAATGTTGACTCATATCGGACACCATGAAAACATTGTCAACTTGCTCGGAGCTTGTACAGGCTCAGGTAAGATTTGGATATCGTCTGATGGAGACACATATATAGAGCATTGTTGGTTCTGGTAGTATTTTTCCATTTATTTTTCCCTTAAAAAGTCTTTGAAAATCATAAAGAAAGGCTATGTACCTAACGGCTTTAGTGAGGGAAAGAACTACAATCCCATGAAACATTATGAATAATCAAATTAAAAACAAAAGAGAAACATAAAACGGTTTATCATGTGACGCTGAAGACTGGAGTAATGATGCTAAAAATTCATCTTTGAAATCACAGGAATAAATTACTTTTAAAAATATATTCACATAGAAAACAGTGATTTTAAGTAGTAAAAATATTTAAAAAATGTACTCTTTTTGCTGTACTTTGGATCAAATAAATGCAGGCTTGGTGACCAAAATAGACTTAAAAAAACATTTTAAAAAAATGGTAATGTAAGTAGAAATAATGTAAACAGATGACTTGAACAAAAGCAAATACCATCAAATTTGCAACATGAGACCTCATTAGAGTTCTGTCTTTAAAGGTTCTTAAGTTATTGTACAATTATTTTCCCTATGGAGAAAATGAATAGGATTTTTACTTGAGTACAACTGGTCGGTTGTATGTTTGGCCTTCTGCATGGCCACCAATCTTCTGTCTCATGATGTAATTTTATTTATTTATTTTTCAAATGAATATTTAATGTCCACTTATTTACTTATTTGATTTGCAGCAATCAATTTACAGTCAGCTGGTCCTTATAGCCAAATTAAATAGATTACATTTGTTTGTTTGTTTGTTTTAATCCACAGGTCCTATTTACCTGATATTCCAGTACTGCTGTAACGGAGATCTCTTGAACTACCTAAAGAGCAACAGGGAGAGTTTTCACAAATATCTGACAGACGCTTTCAACAGGGACAGATTCAGAGGCCTCTACCACAACTTCCAGCAGAAGAGAAACTCCAGGTTTGCATAAATGTCCACCAAACAGTGAATTATAGCAGTGGCCTTTTAGACAAACCGAAAAAAACCCAGAGCGTAAGAGAGGGAAATGAATATATTGTGCTGAAGGGGAACTGTAAATCTAAAGGTGTACATAAATGAATAAATGGTCATTCTTTACTGTAAGTTACTGTACTGTTACTGTAAATGATTGTGTTCTTCTCTTCTTGTTGCACGTCCACAGTGGGTATATTGAGCCTGATAATAACCAATACGTACACATGATTCCTGCAACCAAAGGACAGGAGAATGAGGTGCTCCTCAGACCCAGCATCAGCTCAGTGTCTACTGTTGAGGGTATGTGGAGAATATCTATTTTATTATTCACATTCATTTGGTTTCACATATTAAATCATACATACATTTAATCATAAAATATTAAGCAAATATGTAATTGTGAAATGGCCAAATGCTCATTTTGTTATTTCCAACAACTAATAATTTGTAAAATAATAATAATAATAAATGATAATAATATTATAGTATATGATATATATATATATATATATATATATATATAATATTTTTTATTAATGTTTGTGTGAATTCTGTAAAGAATTTCTTGAATGTGAAGACAAACACCAAGAAGAGGAACTTCAGAGTCTCACCTATGATGATCTTCTGAGTTTCTCTTTTCAAGTTGCAAAGGGCATGGAGTTCCTGTCCTCTAAAAATGTGAGCTTAACTTTCTGATCATGATACTTCTACTTCCTTCCATTTAACAGTGATAAAAACTAGCAGATTTGTTAATGTTTTTACACCTTTTTTCCTAGTACTATCTCTGAATACTACATGAGCATGTTACAACACAGAGTAGCTTCTGTACACTTTCTACAGTCAATCATTTTTAGTAGTGCTGGGCGTTTGACCAAAAATCTGTATCTGAACCCTGGGTATTATTACTTGTATGGCTTAATTTAATATTATGCTACATAAAACAGCACACAGGCTGAATGAGATGCAAATTCACTCTTTGATAGCAGGTAGCGCTATGGAACTGCTGCCATACAGTGCTGTAAACAAAGCAACAGCACTTTTACACTGAACAAAATTATAAACGCAACACTTTTGTTTTTGCCTTCATGTATCATGAGCTAATCGCAAAGATCTAAGACTTTTTCTATGTGCACAAAAGGCCTATTTCTTTCAAATATTGTTCACAAATCTGTCTAAATCTGTGTTAGTGAGCACTTTTCCTTTGCAGAGATAATCTAATGCTCTAATGCTCATTAGACAGCATGATTATTGCACAGGTGTGCCTTAGGCTGGTCACAATAAAAGGCCACATAAAATGTGCAGTTTTATCACATAGCACAATGCTGCAGATGTTGCAAGTTTTGAAGGAGCATGTAATCGACATGCTGACTGCAGGAATATCCATCAGAGCTGTTGCCTGTGAATTGAATGTTCATTTCTGTACCATAAGCCGTCTCCGAAGGCGTTTTAGAGAATTTGGCAGTACATCCAACCGACCTCACAACCGCAGCCCAGGACCTCCACATCCAGCATCTTTACCTCCAAGATCATCTGAGACCAGCCACCCAGACAGCTGCTGCAACAGTTGGTTTGCACAACCAAAGAATTTCTGCACAAACTGTCAGAAACCGTCTCAGGGAAGCTCGTCTGCATGCTCGTCGTCTTCATCGGGGTCTCGACCTGACTGCAGTTCCTCATCGTAAGCGACTTGAGTGGGCAAATGTATGGCATTGTGTGGGTGAGCGGATTGCTGATGTCAACGTTGTGGATCGAGTGGCCCATGGAGGCAATGGGGTTATGGTATGGGCAGGCGTATGTTATGGACAACGAGCACAGGTGCATTTTATTGATTACATTTTGAATGCACAGAGATACCGTGATGAGATCCTGAGGCCCATTGTTGTGCCTTTCATCCACGACCATCACCTCATGTTGCAGCATGATAATGCACAGCCCCATGTTGCAAGGATCTGTACACAATTCCTGAAAGCTGAAAACATCCCAGTTCTTGCATGGCCAGCATACTCACTAGACATGCACCCATTGAGCATGTTTGGGATGCTCTGGATCGGCGTATACAACAGCGTGTTCCAGTTCCTGCCAATATCCAGCAACTTCGCACAGCCATTGAAGAGGAGTGGACTAACATTCCACAAGCCACAATCAACAACTTGATCAACTCTATGCGAAGGAGATGTGTTGAACTGTGTGAGGCAAATGGTGTTCACACAGATACTGACTGGCTTTCGGACCCCCCCAATACAGTAAAGCTGCACATTTTAGAGTGTCCTTTTATTGCGGCCAGCCCAAGGCACACCTGTGCAACAATCATGCTGTCTAATCAGCATCTTGATATGCCACACCTGTGAGGTGGATGGATTCTCTCGGCAAAGAAGTGCCCACTAACACAGATTTAGACAGATTTGTGAACAATATTTGAGAAAAATAGGCGTTTTGTGTACATAAAAAGTCTTAGATCTTTGAGTTCAGCTCATGAAAAACGGGGGCAAAAAGAGTGTTGCATTTATAATTTTGTTCAGTGTAAATACTACATTAATATGAATTATACAGAAATAAGATGAAAAGAAAATACCATCTAAACTCAGAAGACAGTCAGTTGCCTTCAGAGAAACATTCATAAACTCCTAATTCAATATTTCAATATTTAGGATTTCTTCAAATATTTCACCCTGCCTGCTACAGTATTTTCTTTTTTTCAGTTCGTTTTCAGTGCCTTTGGCTTCTTACAAAACAGCTGCTTACAATTGTTTTGTTTTTTTTACGCAGTTAAAAAACTAGTTGTGTGTTATTAATAGTTCTAAAAGTTAAATAACCATTAGGCAGAAGTGCACACAGTTAACAGGGATCCCCTTTCAGTTTATGATGCGGTCTACTTGCTTAGGCACTTGTACCACCGTTTTGTTTTTTATTATTATTATTATACATACCGTTGGTGTAATTAAAGCCGATTTACCGTTTGAACCGATATATTGCCCAGTACTAATATTAGAGTACTTAACATCTTGATTTGTTTTCTCATATTGTTATATAGCCATTATAAAAAAAAAACGTTGTGTACAATTTCTTGCCTACAGTGTATCCATAGGGACTTGGCAGCCAGAAATGTTTTGGTGACACATGGCAGACAGGTGAAGATCGGTGACTTTGGCCTTGCAAGAGACATTGAACATGATTCGAACTACGTTGTAAGAGGAAATGTAGGTATTGTGTAATAGTCTTGATGTGACTGGTATTTATTTAAGTGACTTCTAATTGTTTACCTGACGTTTTTGCAGGTACGTTTGCCTGTGAAGTGGATGGCTCCTGAGAGTATTTTCAAAGGGGTTTACACAATGCAGAGTGACGTCTGGGCCTATGGCATTCTGCTGTGGGAAATCTTTTCTTTAGGTACCTCTCTTAACTTGTATCCAACCAATAAAATTCCTATAAATCCAATTTCTAATTAAATATGTGAATATTTCTCACTATTAGGAGTCACCCCATATCCTGGTGTAACTGTAAACGACGCATTCTACAGAATGATTGAAAGTGGGTATCACTTGGAGCAACCCTATTATGCTGAAGAAACTGTGTAAGTGCCTCTATATATCCACCTTCTTTTTCAATGTGTAAATGTAATGCGTTAGACTTCCAGATCATAAGTTGCCGTAAGGAAATAACGAGAAGAATCACAAAGTGCAGTAAACAGTAAACTGTTTGCACTACAAACCAGTGTGTTCAAAATTAAGATAATACATTAGAATAATGGTAAGACACACCAGTATGCAATATCAAGCAGCAAAACAAGCTTTTGTACCGGAAGCCAGAAACATTAAATGTACAAATAAAATACTTGAGAATGATTTTTAAAACGTGTTTGTGTTTATTTAGTTACAAGGTAATGTGTCGCTGCTGGATGCTTGATCCTGACGACCGGCCTTGTTTCTCCAAGCTTGTGGCTTTCATGGAAAAAGAGCTGGCTGCTTTGGAAGAGAGGGTGACTTTTATGTAAAAAATTTTTAAAAAATAAGCTAAAAATTTGGTGGATGCACACTTACTGTCATATCTGTCTACAGCTGTATTACAATGTTGGAGGATACTGCCACAATGACATAACATACCAGAATGCACCAGTGACCCCTGATGCGACATTGCTGGAGGAAAAACGGGATGTCTGCCAGTTTGACACTGAGAATTCAGATGCAATCGAAGCTGTGGACAATCCTGGATCAGTAAGAACGGAACTTCTTGTTTGAACATAGGAATTTAAGCCTGGCATTGGGAAAACATAATGCATAACTTGTGCTTCCATTTACTTGCCACTTACACATAGCATTTTTAATTTCTAAGAGAAAATGTGAAAGGAATTGGAATTAATAGTTTGTATGCATATTGTACCACCAATAATGTGTTAAATATTTTTTCTTAAAGGAGGAAGCTTCTTTAGAAATTTTACAATATATACACTACCAGTCAAAAGTTTTTGAACAGTAAGATTTTTAATGTTTTTAAAGATGTCTCTTCTGCTCACCAAGCCTGCATTTATTTGATTCAAGGTACAGTAAAATAAGTACAATTTTAAAATATTTTTACTATTTAAAATAACTGTTTTCTGTTTGAATATTTTTAAAAATGTAATTTATTCCTGTGATTTTGTAGCTAAATGTTCAGCATCTTTACTCCAGTCTTCAGTGTCACACGATCCTTCAGAAATCGTTCTAATATGCTGATTTGCTGTTCAAGAAACATTTTATATTATTATTATTAATATTGAAAACAGTTGAGTATTTTTTAGGATTCTTTGATGAATTGAAAGATCCAAAGATCAGCATTTAGCTGAAATAAAAAGCTTTTGTAACATTATACACTATACCATTCCAAGGCTTTTTTGGGAAAGAAATTCTAGAAATGAAAGTGATAATAAATAAATACATTTATAATGTTACCAAATATTTCTATTTCAGATAAATGTTCTTCTGAACTTTCTATTCTTAAAAGAAACCTGAGAAATTCTACTCAGCTGTTTTCAACACAATAATAAATGTTTTTGAGCAGGAAATCAGAATATTAGAATGATTTCTGAAGGATCATGTGACTGGAGTAATGATGCTAAAAATTCAGCTTTGAAATCACAGGAATAAATTACTTTTTAAAATATATTCAAACAGAAAACAGTTATTTTAGATAGTAAAAACTCAAAATGTAACTTTTTTGCTGCGCTTTGGATAAATGCAGACTTGGTGAGCAGAAAAGACTTCTTTAAAAAACTTTTTACTTGTAGTGTGTATATATATATATTTAAATAAAAAATTGTACCTTACCACTGTAAAATCTGAATAACCTGCTTCTGTACTCTATAATGAAGGCTTACAAGAGATGCTGTGTTTGAGAAGTACAACAGATAGTGAAGTATTTTATTTTTGCTGCATTTCGCAGATGAAATTGCTCTATTTTTATAACAGAAAATATATTTTTTGTTTTTCCTTATATTTATTCAGTTATCTTAGATACATATAGACATTTATGGTTTAATCATTATTCTTAAAGTATTATTTATCATGTAATAAGAATAGTCTACAGTATGCTTAGTTATGCTTATGCTTATGCTTAACAGAAACTTATATAAACAATATAGTCCATAACTTACATTTAGAGTGTGTCTTTCTAATATTCAACAACTCAAAATCTGCAAAGTGCAAACACCCTTACTGTTTAGTTTAAGCATTCTTAATAAGTGGGCATGATAATTGAAGTTATTTTTATGTCAGATACAAACTGTTTACTAAAATGTTTATGAAAGTAGCTGATAAATATTTGTATGTAAGGTTTAAGATGCAAAAAGCAAATAAATCACAATACAAATTGTGCATTTTGTGTCTCGTGTTTCTGTTTAACTTCATAATGTTTTATAAATGGAAAAGCCCTGTGTTGTAAAAGAAGGTGTTATTATGATAGACCTACAGAGGGTGGCGCCACAGTGCATTATCTGGTTCACCAGGGGTGTAGTAACAATTCAGAAGAGAGGAGGTCAGAATATTAAGCGTGTAAAACCTCTTACTCATGGATCCTTGTACAACTCATTTCAGCTGTTATCAGACCTATTATAACATGGTTTCTATATTTACACTGTCATGATGATATAGCATACATATTTGCAGAACATTACATTTTAAAGCGAAATCTAAACTCAAATATCTGTCAAATATTAACCAAAACTATTATCTGTACTGCAAACAATAAGAACGGTAACTATTGTTTAGTCTTTAATCTTTATTTAATGTTTATAATGTTTAATCCATAGCCTATTTAAGATTTTTTATGATGTTTAGTTTGTTTTTTAGTGAAGCCGTTTTACTTAAAGGGATAGTTCACCCAAAAATGAAAATTCTGCAATTAATTACTCACCCTCAATTCGTTCCAAACCCATAAGACCTTAATTTATTAGTTTTCTGACCCTGCATAGACAGTAACACAACTTTCACTTTCAAGACCTAGAAAGGTAGTAAGAACATTGTTTAAAAAAAAATTATTCTTGTAGCTAAAATTAAGGTTGGGCTATGGACTATTTTAATGTTGTCCTTACAACCTTTCTTGGCCTTGAATGTGGTAGCTGCATTGCTGTCTATGGAGGGTCAGAAAGCTCTGATTTCATCAAAAATATCTTAATTTGTGTTCTGAAGTTGAACGAAGGTCTTGCTGGTTTGGAACGACATTATGACAAAATTTTCAGTTTTTGGTGAATTAACACTTTCCTCTATTTATCAGTTTGTGACAACTACTGATAGGCTATTTTAATTGGAAAAGTGACAGTAGTTGCCCCAACGGACGTTGACCTCGTCCAATATTGGCTTTGGTCTTTTCCAGTGCATCTTGTAAAGGACACGCACCGGAGCTATGGACATAAACGTTGTAAATGCTCTACCATACGAGGAATTTGTGAAACTATTCGGTAATGTGGTTGAGAAATGCCCGCTCATTTCGGCTGCAGTATGGTCCTGCCGGCCATTCAAAGATCTTGCAAACATCGAGGTTCACATAGCAGAGTTCATTCACAGCCTACCAGACTCAGGTAGGCTATTTTTTCCGCTTTGTCTGTTTACAAAAATGTTTAATGTTTTAAACACAACTTATTTACTGGTTAACTGCGTTAAATGTATTCAGGTAAAGAGGGCATTTTGCGGTGTCATCCTGATTTGGCTGGCCGGGACCTCCAGAGCGGCACTCTAACACAGGAGTCTCAAGAAGAGCAGAGTCAAGCCGGTATGACCACACTGGATTCCGCAGAGATTCTGAAAATGTACCGACTAAACGCGGAGTACAAGGATCGCTTTGGCTTTCCTTTTGTCATCTGTGCCCGTCTGAACAACAAAGCAGATATTGTGCGCCAACTGTCCGAACGCCTGAAGAATGACCGTGCGGCGGAACGAGAACGCGCAATCGAGGAGGTCAAAAAAATCTGTAGCCTCAGGTTACGCAATATTGTTCTACCTGACATTCAAACCAAACTGTAACTCAAGGTAACATTACAAACGTGTTTACTGCATCTCTCTACTTGATTCTACTTGATTTCTTTATAACGCCTACAAAAGAATTAATCCATATGTTATGCAGTAACAAAAAAAATCTAAAAAGGTTAACTCATTAAGCTATGAAAACATTATTTCTGAATTTGCTTCAAAACGTTCTTCTAATTTTTTTCTTGGTTATCTGAACGTTAGAGAAAAACATTAAGGGAATGTTCTGTTTTATCACATTGTAAACATGATGGGAAAATAACTTTTGAACGTTCTCTGAATGTTTCAGAAAAACGTTCCATGAATGATGTAATATTTTGTGCTAACGTTTTGAGAACGTTATTAAAGACCGGATAACTTTGAATGAACTTTAACGTTTAAAGTTACTGGAAGAATGTTTGTTCATAACTTGAGAGAACTTTGTCAGAACTTTACCTCTAACTAGTAAAATGATGCTTAAAATGATGTAGTAAAACAAATGATGCTGGTAAAATGATGCTTATGTGATGCTCTGTAAATCTATAATAAAGTGGAGTGATAAAAATGGCAGTAGCCTACTTCTGTTTTTGTCAAAGTATACCCTCATAATGATCCTAAAAATGCTGGAAGAGAAATAAGGCAAATTTCAATAAATGAAATGATTCCAGTGTTGTATTGTAAACGTTAGATTGTGAAATCAGCAAAAACATAAAATAATAATAATAATAATAATAATAATAGATAAATAAATAAATAAAAATAAATAAATAAATAGGCCTATTAATCTGCAGTATCCACCTATTTTTGTAAAATATGGGTCTGGCTTCCAGTCTCATCCGCATCCAGCTATTTTTAGCTGTACAAAACAGCTAATTTTGCCGATATTGCAAATAGATGTGTCTTTCCATATTATTTTAATGTATTATCTTTTATGAGCACACTTTGCAGTGCAAACGTTGGTAATATTCTCCTTATTTCCCTATACCGGAAGTATCGCCCATAAATTGAGGCACAAGGTGGATTGTTTTAACAGTTTGCTTTGTTTTACATATTTGCGCCAAATTAAAAGAACTGACATGACGCCACACTGCACACATGCTTTTAATTTCCATAGTAGTTGCTGCATAAATAGTATGGATGTTTTTGAAAGAAATTCATTATGAGATATATTCATTTGTATCTGACTATTCATTGTCTATCTATAAATACGAATACATACCAATTATAATAATATCCAATAATATATTTGATAATGAACACTTGATGTTTCAATGACCGTCATGAATTTCCGTTTCACAAAAAAAAAAAAAAAAAACACCAAGAAACTAACTCCGCGGAAGCTTCACCTCTCACACAACTGAGATCGCCCCCTACTGTCAACCTCTTAGTAGTACTGTACAGATTTACAGGATTTGACTTGTCATTGTCATTGTCAGAATGAGACAATGTGACACGCTTATAGTTCCATTCATCGATGTCAGTGTTTGTTTCACGAGTCTTGTGGGACAGGAGGCACATGAGAGTGCAGGGGTGAGGGGGGTCCCGTTAAAGTTCCCGGAGCGACACACGACTCATCCTTGAGGTCTCCGGACGTGATGGAGGAATCCTGTTCGGGGTCCACTCCTCTGGCTCTCCTCTTGTCCTCCTCCTTTTTCCACTTCATGCGTCGGTTTTGGAACCAGATCTTGATGTGTCTCTCGGTGAGGCTGAGGGTGAGCGCCAGCTCCACACGGCGAGGGCGCGAAATGTACTTGTTGAAGAGAAACTCTTTCTCGAGCTCCAGCAGCTGCGCTCTGGTGTAAGCCGTCCGTGTGCGCTTGTTCTCCTCGGCCTCGACCATGTAAGGGCCTAAAACAGAATTACACGAGTGAAACTTTAGAAAGGCCATGTTTTCGACACAGTCACACCATACTTCTGAGGATATTGCAGTTTCTGATCAGTTATCTGAACGTTTGATCAGGGCGGTAAATAAAGCTAAACGCAAAGGCGTCAACTCAAAGGTCAGAATTCCTAATTAGATTCCGTGTGTAGTTTATGTAAAAACGAGCACTACCTAAAACCAAATGAAAATAGTAATGAAAATGAAGTAGTAGTAAAGGCTACTTTCAGTATTTTATGTATTCAATTTATTGACAAGAAATAGTGTACATATGCATTGTCTCTATATAATCACTTCACCGCTAAAATGTTTTACATTTTTTGTCCGACGAAGAATGATCTTCTCTTTTTGTTTTTTTCTAATCAAACACTAATCGAGAAATCACAATTTGTCTTAAAAGTGAATTTATTTACAGTAAAATAATTTAATTAATTTTAACTGTGGAACTGGTCCATAAAAAGGAGACCTTGCAAGCGTGTAGTATTATTTGTGACTCTGGA
Source organism: Cirrhinus molitorella (assembly GCA_033026305.1). NCBI lineage: Eukaryota > Metazoa > Chordata > Actinopteri > Cypriniformes > Cyprinidae > Cirrhinus > Cirrhinus molitorella. The sequence continues at coordinate 18,659,879 of CM065140.1, read as the reverse complement.
ACACAAAACCACTTAGGCTATAAGGGTAATTTTTTAAAATTGAGATTTATACATCTGAAATCTGAAAGCTTTCCATTGATGTATGGTTTGTTAGGATAGGACAACATTTGGCCGAGATACAGCTATTTGAAAATCTGGATTCTGAGGGTGCAAAAAAATCTAAATATTGAGAAAATCGCCTTTAAAGTCCAAATGAAATTTTACTAATCAAAAATTAAGTTTTGATATATTTACGGTAGGAAATTTACAAAATCTATTCATGGAACATGATCTTTACTTAATATCCTAATGATTTTGGCATAAAAGAAAAATTTATTATTATGAGCCATATTGTATTTTTGTCTATTGCTACAAATAACCGTGCTACTTAAGACTGGTTTTGTTTCATCAGGTCATTATTTTAATCCCAAAATAATATTAATGGGCCTAAGTATAATTGTTAATAATTTTATATGACAAATTCTATATATATAATATTTATAATATTTTATTACAATAATTCATAATTGTAACATTTTACAATAAATATAGCCTATCTACTAATATTGTTCTCGAAATGTACAAATTTAGAATACAAAAAAATCAAGCAACCATACACATCAACTGTGTATGCAGTATAGGTTTTCTTCTTAATGGGCGTTTAAAAAATTATAATAATTTGCGTGTGGCCTAAACTCTACTGATTGACCACTTAAGAAAAACAGGATGTATAGACAAATGAATAATGACGGCTGTAACAATTTTGCCACAGTAAAACTTTTGGGAAACCCAGAACTGAATGGGATCATTAGAACAACTTTCAAATGGAAATCTTGTAACACAGTGATTCTTTTAGGCACTTTGGAGATCACAAGCATTATTTTTGACATTAGGGCCTGCATCTATTTTATCAAAAAATTAACTGGTGAACCTAAAGATTAATGGCCGAAGTACGAGTTACCTGTCCACTGTCCTTTCCAGGCGTGCGTGTGAGATTTCGTTGACTTCATCCACGGGAACGGCAGATGGTATCTGTTCCGATCGCCGCACAGGTCAAGAGAGTCTCCGTAACCGCCGAGCGTCTGTAGAGATGTCTGTGGAGTCTGTGGAAGGTGAAGATGAGGCCCTGCCAGATCATCCCGGCTCGACATGTTATAAGAATTAATGTCGGTAAGATTTGGCTGGTCCTGGCCGCCCAAGGCTGGTGAGGCGTAGACGGACTGGGTCTGTCTACTCATATACAGACACGGTGGAGGGTTTTGGCTGTAGTCTTCGTTGGGGTGTCTCTGGAAGGCGCAGGAGTCCTTGTACAGGTGGTTAGGAGGGTAATAGTGCTCTTCCCGATTCATGATTGCCACAGACCGGGGAAACTGTGCTTTACACGAGCACATGAGCCAGCGCCCTGCCCCTGATCAGGACCTCTGCTCTACCTGCAGTCTGAGCGTCTGGCGCCGTTCGAGGGCCTCATAGGTGTGCCACCGTGACCATGTGACCCTGCCGCACCATTGGTTTCACTGTTTACACAAAGCTGTCAACTGGCAGGAGATTCTGTACGTGTTTCCTTGCGACTGCCTCGCGGTTTGACAATAATTGAACAGAACTGACCACGCTCAAATCAATGCCCTTGGCAAACACTTTTTGTTTGCCTGCAGCTATATGTGCTACACCTGCAGTTGTTAGATTCTAATGCAAAGACAGGTGAATCGGGGAATCCGTACTTCTGATCTTCGAGAAAAAAACTGCTTTCTGAACAACGAACGGATAAAAAGAAAAAAGGGACTTAAAATGTAGGGAAAAGCTTGACAAAAAATATTCTCAAATTGTTCAAATTCTCTTAGCAATTTCCGACAGAGGAGATACAGGATCGATTCTCACGCATCAAAGGAAAAATAATCCCGACCTATCTGAGCTTTGATTGTCTTTAAGGAAAAATGATGGTTTATGGCATATATGTGACCCTGGACCACAAAACCAGTCATTAGAATACATTTTCTGAAACTGAGATTCAGATATCAACTGAAAGCTGAATAAATAATCTTTCCATTGATGTATGGTTTGTTGGTTTGTTGAGATACAACTCTGAAAATCTGGAATCTGAGGGTTCCAAAAACTCTAAATATTGTCCAAATTACGTTTTTTAGCAATTCATATTACTAATCAAAATTAAGTTTTAATATATTTACGGTAAGAAATCACAAATTGTCCTAATGAAACCTGATCTTAACGTTCTAATGATTTTTGGCATAAAAGAAAAATCAATAATGTAACCCATAAAATATATTTTTGGTCCGTGCTGACTGGTTTTGTGGTTCAGGGTCACATATATGGCTGTGTGTAACATGTAACGTCCATCAACACTTTCTAATGCACAAAAAAGTCCTTTGGATGATTAAAAAGTTTTTTGGGAAAATTCGGAAAATGGTTATTTCACTGAAAGTTTGTTTAGGGAATCCAGAATGTGTTTTCTATGGCCTCGCTGGGATGAATTTTTTTGGGGGGGGGAACCTGTTTCTAAGATTATAGCGGGATGCGAAGTGGATGGGGTTTCACAAGGTTTCAAACGTATTGATAAAGTTATTCCAAACGCGCATTTTCACATGTGGCCAAACGTGTTAAGATATAATTTACTTGTTAAAAATTTTCTAGCAAAAACAGCACTGTATGGTTGCTAAATGTACACGAGGCACCATTAAGTCCTTGTTACGTAAAATCTTTGAACACTGGTGACAAGTACAGTCATTACGCACACCTCTCAACATGTCTGCCTTTTGCTTTAACCAAGCTTACCTGCCATTAAGCACACCCGTCCACGGACCATTACACTAAAGTCCTCGTGGATAAATAAAAACGAGCTGTTCGGTGTAAACGAATTAATATGGAGAGTGAAACAGAACTCAATTAGTTTGAGATGTGTGCGCAACGTGAGCGCACCAGGTTTTCTGATGTTTGGAGAGGTCAACGGGAGAAACGGACAGCATGAAAAAGTGATTTTTAATTAGGGGAATTTCAAAAGTCTTTCAACTTTTTCTCTTTTTTTTTCCTCACTAAAAATAAAACTAATGTAAGTGTTTTATTGTCTTTCCAATTTTTCTTCACCCTTAAATAGGACTGAAATTAAATTATCCAGAATTCTATTTTGGATTTGTCCCCCGCCTAGACTTTAACTTTTAATACATTTGTAAAAAATAAATAAATAAATGCTGGGCAACGATTAATCGCGATTGAATGCGTCCAAAATAAAAAAAAATGTTTACATAATAAATGTGTGTGTACTGTGTCAATTTATTATTGACACAGTATTATAAATACACACATGCATGTTTATATTTAAGAAAAATATGTTTATATATTAAATATATAAATACAATACAAATTATAAATACATACAAATATTTTCAAAATATATACAGTATGTGTGTCTTTACCTATACATAATAAATGTAAACAAAACACACACATAAACAAAAACTTTTATTTCGAATGCGATTAATCACGATTAATCGTTGCCCAGCACTAATATAAATGAATAAATAATCAGTACATTGGAATATTCTTTCAACTCCATAAGTAAAATAATCTATAAATACGTAAACATTTATTTAAGACAATTTAAGACATTTAAATCACTATTGGTTAGTACATTCTTGCATTTGTCAAGACTTTAAATAGTGGAAAGTTAAGTAAGAATCACATACGTGACTATCTATCTATATCTTTTTTAAACAAAATGCTAAATCTTTTATTATATTCAAGCAAATTTCGAGAAATTCAGATTATATGCCATTGTTCAGTGTTTGCATGGACCTCTTCAAATGACAAAATGGCACTTTCTCTCCTATCTTAATGGGGCTCTCATGCGCCATCATAAAAGTTCAGGCAAATCCATTCCTGGCAAATCAAGGCTTGTAACGACGCCTAATGGTGTTTATATATGACCTCGTTTGAAAAGGGAAGGAAACCGTTATCCGCGGATATTTTTACAGTGTTGAAAGAGTACAAAAGGTTTTATGAAGCGTGAGTGAGACGACGCTATTTGGAAGCATATCCATGGAAGGTTACGAGAGGGATAATGGTGTAAAGTGATATGTAATGTAGCTTTTCGATGCCAAAAAGGAAATACACAACTTAAGGCACTGGTACATAAAATCGAATAGCAATTAAAATGCGTTTCGAGACTTCAGATAAAACGCAATAAACCAGTTAGGGAACACGCAAAAGCGTTCTGAAACCACTTGTATGTTTGAGTAGGAGTAATGTGTCGCTATAAATGTCCAAGTGCGACTCGATAATGGGCGTTCAGATAAATCATAATGGTACGATTGTGTTATGTAAAACCACACGTAATCAGATGTTGATAAACCCAGTGGCCTATAGCTACACCCACAAGATGCTTCGTCTTATCCACCTTTTCCAGAAAGGGTGCGGCCATTTGTAAATATTATGGGTGTGGCTTCCGGTCTCATCCAAAACAGTTTTGCTGCCTGATATTGCACATTGTCTTACCATATTATCTTAATGTATTGTCTTAATTATGAACACATTAGTTGGTAGTGGAAACAGTTTAATGGTTTACTGCATGGTGTTATCCTTCTCCTTATTTCCTACAGCGGATAATAAACCGGAAGTCTCACCCATAGGCTTACTTCTGCATTGAGGAAAAGGTGGATAAAACTAAAGGAAACTGTTTTGTGAATAAAAATCTAAATACTGTAGTTTTTAATTACATACGTGCATATTCATTAACTATCACGTGGTTAGGTGTGAATAACCAAGTGAAACAAAAACTGCCTTTTTACATTTCAGACTCTTTGATAAGAAATATGCTTGCTTAGTGGTAACACTAAATCTTGAGCAAAACAAGTCACAAAGGTAATGATAATGACATTCAAACTGAAATTTAAATCGCTCACTGAGGAAAATCTCAGGCGTAACAATTCATTCTGGCACCTTGCATTGAAAAATGACAACATCGCCGACAAACACTCCCGTTTATTGCATTCATTTTTAAGTTTTTTTTTTTTTTTTTTAAAGCAAAGACTATTAACGAGAAAACAGAAATTACTGCTGATGCATGCTGGAGTAATTACGACTGTAGCTACGGAAACCGTTTTTATTGCTGGTTAAGTTTAAGTACTTGTGCGTGTATTAGTTCTGTTAAAGGAATCACGATTAATCACATAGAAAATAAAAGTTTTTGTTTACCTAATATATGCGTGTACTGTTTATATTATTTTTTATAAATATTTCAAAACATATTTACATGTGTCTATGTATATGTTTATATTCACATAATTTATATTATATACATATATATTTAATAGTGCTGTCAAACGATTAATCGCATCCAAAATAATTTACATATAAATAAAAACATATACAGCACGCACACACACACACACACACACACACACACACACACACACACACACACACACACACACACACACACACGTTAACAAAAACTTATCTTGGATGCGATTAATCACGATTAATCATTTGACAGCACTGAAATCTATATAAACAACATTTCTTAAATATATACATGCAACATGATAAATATACACAGTACACACACATATGTAAACAAAATATATGTAACCAAAGCGGAAGCGACAAAATTATATATATATGTATATAGCCTACACAAACACACACCAAGTGTATTATGTTGATGTTTTGATGTTTATACAAACACTTCTACACCTAAAAAACAAAGAACCAAACCTGAAGGGAAATTTGCAATAAACAATGACTTATAAAAATCGTTCAGAGAATCGCAATTTAAAGTCAAAATCATATTCAGAGTTTCTCAATCAGAATCCGTTTTAGCTGTTTTTAAAAAATGCTATTTTAATATTGTTCAGCAGTATAGTTGCAAATGAAATTTGAAGAATGTTTTCGTATTGTTAGGCATTCATAGGTAGCTATTGCAACAACCAAGACATATACGCTCAAAACAATAACTCTACAAACACTGTTACATCATTTCCCCCCTCTATCAGTGGATTTTTTGACATCTGGAGAACTGTCTCGCACTGGTGAGCGAGATCGAGTCCTTTCTGACTTCCGGGAGAGGTGTGGGGAGTGGCTTCGGGATGCTGAATGACTGCGTGTGGAAGAGCGGTGTTTAGAAGTGTGTGGATGAGACTTAGAGTGGTATCTTCTGTGTGAATTGTCTTTTTTGTGATAACACTTTTCACAGTCCATGTCACGATGTTTTTCGCAAGCTCTTTTGTACCTATGCTCATCTCTTTCCCTCTCAGAAGCGCGCTGATTCGTAGGCTGACGCGTCAGAGCAGAGGACCGAAGAGTGTTCAGCAGAAAACGCTTGTTTGTGCTTCCCAGCGGACATTTCATCCTAAAATACAACAATTTAACCAGCCTTTAGGTGCAAGATACATAAAATCAAGCCTTCTAAGCAAAGGTTTCTAGGACACGAAATGAAACTCACCATCCAGTAGCACCCATAGTCTCGGCACGGACTTTTCCTCTACTAGCTTCTTTAAGGAGCTCCTCCACTGCTTTCCTGTTGGAGGAAAGAATATTTAACTTTGCATGAGGGAGAGAAACGGGTAACTTTACTACTGTAACCTAAGGCACTTATTGTTTCATTGTCAAGTCTGACTGCAAGGACACAGTACTTATTATTTCTATAATGCTTACTTGTATTAACAATACTTTGATATTTAACGCAGTGACACTCAATTACCGTTATTTTAATTAATAATTAATTCCCAGTAAAATAACGGAGATGACTGCTACATGTAGAATGATAAACCTAGCCACACGTTACCCATACATCTTCACTGACTGTAATAGAGTTGCACTCAGCTGGGTCACACATTTACCATAACATCATAAACTAGCCCTCTAAAATAGTTGTACACCAAAAAAAAAAAAAAAAACAGGCTAACCATCATCTTTAGGAATGTCATACCTCTCTAGTTCACTTTCATCCATGATTTATTTAAACATAAACCGCATTCGGTGTTAAATTCAAATTCGTTTCGCCTCTGCTTGCTAACTGGTGTTATTTACTCCACTTGAGGACCCACTTTAGGACCCCGTTTGATTTAATCCTTGCTCATAGTCCTAATTTAAGCAACAGATGTAAAAATATAACAGTACAATTCAAACTAAACATATTAAGCAATTCCGTATATACTATTAATAAGTACGAGTCTAAAAACATAATTTTAGTCGCCACATTGGCCTGACGTTATGTTCCACGATGGCATTTTAATCAGGCACCTACATGGTCACATTTGTTATTCGATTGACAGCATGAGTGCCCGCCTCCTTGCCGAGTCCGATAGTAGTGATCAAAAGTCAGATTCGTTTCCCCGAATCGGTTCTTTTGAACAGTTCGTCTGAATGAAGCGCTTCAAGAATGATTCGGTGGTTCTTTACGTCATGATATGGTCCCTTGGCACGTTACATGCTCTAAAACGCGATATATGAATGTTTTAATGTTTTAAGTTTTAATAACAACAGTGTTTATAGTAATGTCATAGGTCCTAGTTCAATTTGTTACAGCCACCAAAGCCAGGGAATTTAGAAATTGAAATTTATAATTATACTTATAAACTTATAAATATAGCCTAATTCGGATTTACAATAAGCAAAATAAATAAATAATGAATAAATAAATAAATATCTCTTGGCTGCTAAACATGAATTCAGGTTGATTGGGACACTTTTTGTCATTGAAATGACTTGGAAAAGGTGTCCCAAACAACCTGAATTCACCCTATTTCTATTCATATATTATATATATATATATATATATATATATATATATATATATACACACACACACACACACACACACACACACACACACATACATGCAACTTTTATTTCGGATTAATCGCGTTTAGGCTAATCGTTGCCCAGCATTAATTTAAAATTAACCAACTTTTTGATTTGCATTTGTTTTTGATTTTGTAGCTAAAAGTCATACAATCAAGTCATAAACATATTTCCAGAATATTTTATTTGTAACATATTTGCTATTCGGCTACAATATTCAGATCCTCAGTTCACTTCAAATTTATCATCGTTTTGAAAAGAGACGGTTCTCGGTTCAACGAGTCGGGAAGTTTTGATTCGAGAGCCGCTCAGTCCAATACATGCACTAATTGTTCAGACTAGTTGAACCGGTTCGGATGATTTGTTCAAAAGAGTCGATTCAAAAGAACCATTTCTTCACGAATCGGACATCGCTACAAGACAGATACGGGGGTGTTTTGACGTGCGGATGCGGCTCGGGCAAGCTGCGGTGGATGTGATTGAGCTCCATGATTCTCCCCTCTGGGGGCCAGAGTTCACACCATCCGAGGGGAACGAGAATAGGTAATGTTATTCAAATACTCATATCATCACCCGCCGATGCTTTATTACTACACGCATTTTGTTAGATGTCATTGTCGCCTATTGTACAGACGATGTACAGACAGTAAACGAAAAAAATTACGGCGAGCCGCTTTGTGCCAGAAATAATGAGATATCGATATTTGTGCGTGTCATAGATCCGGATTGGATACGCCTTATTAACGAGACAATTCATGCAGGTGGCATCCACAGACATTTTAATTCAACAGAGAAAGCGCTGTTATTTCTCTTCCCCCTCCCTCCATTAATTTATTTTTGTTGTCTACCTGTTTGTGAACGCACAACCTTTCTGAAAAATAAGGTCAATGTATTGATTTGGAAAAGCAATGCGTGATGGGTGTCAAAAATGGTGGTTTTGTGAATAGATCTGGACTGCAGAATGCTAGTGAAAACCGTTGGCTCAATAAATAAGAGATGTGCATATCATTCTACACTGAACATGTCAGATGTTGTTTGCTTGCTTTGCAGATGTTTAAAGATCAGCCATTAATTGCATTGTTTTGGTATGTCAGCTCAGCTGAACAAACATTTAATTCTTCATCCGCCAGGCAGCCAGATAAGCGCGAATGTGCCATTTTGCAAGTGAGAACACAGGCAACTGTGACAAGCAGCTAAAGACACAAGGATACAACAAGTGAGTGGCCTTGAACAGCCCTTGCGGTCAATATCTAAACACTCCCTTGTGATTAAAAGTCATCAGAGAATCCAGCATAGAATAGAAATACCAATGGCAGCTGCCCAAAGGCCATTAGGCATTCCAGCCTTATATAATGAAGTCCCACATCATGCTACCAAGGGATGAGGTTTAAGCACAAGCTGCTTCGTTTGGATCAGACCGTCCACATTAAGACATTTACAGTGTGCAGGACCAGTGAGCATGGGTATGTGTATCTGATGAGATGTTGACAGGGCTTTGTAGTGGGAACAGAGAAGCCTTGTGTCCTCATGTTTTATTCATGTCCAGCTGCAAGATAAAAACAGAGGCAGGTAGTCACAGAGATGCCGTCGACAGACCAAGCGTGGGGCTGCTCATGGACGCACAGCTGTCGGATATACTGTGAATACAGGCGAAGGCTGGCCCAATAGAATGCCCCCTGCTGTTTGGTGGCCTCGAAAAGCCAGGTATTAAAAGACTAGTTCAGGGGGGTTTCAAATATATTAGAGGGTATGGACCCCAAATTTGATCATCCACATATGAGGGACCCCATTCTAAACTTGAAAAAGGCAGAGCTATATTTTTATATATAAAGGCCCAGTTTATAGTGAAAAATACATACGTAGAACCTAAACAGGTTACATGGCATATTGAATTGAACACGGACAAAAACAAGGCTATGAAGGATTGACTTATAGTCTTTATAATGGCATGCACTATACAATCATAACTCACAACTTTACATTTTCGCCAAAAATCTATTGAACGCACTGTACTTCTATCCCTCAAAGTCTTGTTTTGATTCCTGTCAAAAATTAAATATGGTGCTATCCTGACTAAGGTCTTTTTATTTTATTATTATTATTTTTTTTTTGCCTGCTCACTATAGCTTCGTAATGTACTGTTAGATGTATTTGTATTTAGTTATATCATGTTTTAGTTATTTTAATCATATTTATTTTACAATAGGGTGTCATTTGTTAACATGCATTTACATTGTATGTATTAACTAACATAAACAAACAATTAACAGTACATTAATTGCAGTATTTATTAATCCTTGTTAATGTTAAAAATATAGTTGTTCATTGTTAGTTCACTGCATTAACTAATGTTAACACAAAACTTTAATTATGCATTAGTAAATGTTAAAATTAATATGAACAAAGATTAATAAATGCTTCTTATTTTTAGTTTTTAAAAATAGTTTATGTAGTTATCTAATGAAAACCTTATTGTAAAATGTTACTGTAGTTTTTATGTATTAAGTTTAATAAATACTGTAATAAATGTATTGTTCAGTGTTTGTTTGTGTTAGTTAATACATTAACTGACATTAACTAATGGAACCTTATTCTAAAGTGTTAAAATAAAATAAAATGGTAACACTTAAAGGTTTCATTAGTTAGCTACTTTAGTTTACATGAACTAAGAATGAACAATACTTCTACAGCATTTATTAATCTTAGTTCATATTAATTTCAACATTTACTAGAACTGAACAACTATTTTTATTAACTAACATTAACAAATATTAATAAATACTGTAATAAATGAATTGTTCGTTGTTTGTTCTTGTTAATGAAACCTTATTGTAAAACCAAAACTACAAAATACAATTGTTCATAGTTTGTTCATGTTCACAGTGCATTAACTAATTTTAACAAGCACAAAATTGGATTTTAATAATGCTATAAATGTTAATAAACATTAACTAAGATTAATGAATGCTGTAGAAGTAGTTAATTCTTAGTTCATGTTAACTTAACTAATGTTAACTTTATAAACTTTACTTTTATGGTAACACTTTACAATATGTAATTTGTTAACATTAGTGTATTAAGTTAACATGAACAAACAATGAATAATACATTTATTACAGTGTTTATTCACTAATGCTAACATTAACTATGATTAATAAATGATGTAGAAGTATTGTTCATTGTTAGTTCATGTTAACAAAAGTATTAACTTATGTTAATTAATGAAACTTATGGTGAAGTCTTACCTATTTTATTTTTTCATTTTATTTTTGTCTAGACTTTTTTCACAGACCTGAGTTTGAAAACTTCCCTGTGTAGTTAACAGAAAAATGAAAATTCTGTCATATTTACTCACCCCCTTATGTTTTTCCTCTTCTGTATGACTATTTCTTTGAGCTAATGTGGATATCAAGATTTTCTGTGAAAAATGGCTACTAAACTAGTGTATGATTTGAAATGGAGCACACAAATCACTTTTATGTTACGTTTATGGTGCTTTTTGGAGGCCCAGTCATTCACCTTCATTATACAAAAAGAAATTCACCTTTTGTGTTCTACTGAAGAAAGTAAGTCATACCGGTTTGAATTTCCTTTAAAGAGTTCCTTGAAATCTGCAATGTATCAAAAATAGAACCAGGGCCTTCAGAGAAATGATTTTAATTATAATCTAGTAGGTTTTGATTAATATTTGTATTTAATGACTTGGATGAGTTTGCACCCACCCCCCAAACTGGGTTTTATGAACACATTCAAATCTTATACAGTATCTATTTTTGCCCTCTACTTTTGCCCCCCATTCTCACTTTCACTTCAAAACCTCTTGACTCTACGCTCTCTGCCTCAATCCTAGATAATTCTCTCTCTGCGGGATTGAAAGATTGCTCCAGGCGAGAGAGCAAGAGATTACACTGTCAGATTAATGTGCAGGAGTAAACCCACACTGCTCTGCAACATAATCTCATCCTCACAACACATGGCACACACACAAACACGTTCTCTCATTCAGAACAGTTACCTCACTTCTTCTCCTCCAGAGTGATGTCACACCGTCTACCAGGGGGTGGCCGTCCCCTGCCGGAGTCGCACAGCCTCTGACGCTCATGGGGCGGACGCCCCTGCAACCAAGCCACTGAGTGAGTGTGTGTACCCGAAGCCAAGCGCAATGGGCAGTCTGGGAGAGGGAGTGGACCCGGGCATGGTGAGCGAAGCTCTTCTGGAGGCCCTTTGCTCGGAATGTGGACAGATTCACCGCACCTGGGAAAACCACCTTTATAACTATCGTTTGGAAGTGGACGATGATTTGGTGTGCCACATCTGCCTTCAGCCGTTAGTTCAGCCCCTGGATACACCATGTGGCCACACCTTTTGTGCCCGCTGCCTGCGCAGCTTTTTGCAGGAACGGGACTTTTGCCCGCTGGACCGTGCGCATCTGCAGCTGCAGGTCTGTCGGCGCTCCAGCATTCTGGTGCACAAGCTGCTGGATAAGTTGTCGGTCACCTGTCCGCTGACGCCTTCTTGTTCTCTCAGCATGCCGCGCTGTGACCTGGAGGCACATCTCAAACACAGGTAAAATACTCATGAATATTCACACTTATATATTGAAAGGGATAGTTCATTCAAAAATGACAATTCCTGTCATTAATTACTCACCCTCATGTCATTCCAGACCTGTAAGACCTTCATCTTAGGATCACAAATTAAGATATTTTTGATGAAATCTGAGCTTTCTGACCCCGAATACACTGTGAAAAAAAGTTGAGTCAACTTAAAATAATTTGTTACCTTGCTGAGTCAACTGAAATATCTAAGTTTCACTTAGTACAACTTAACATTTCAAGCTGACTAAACTTCTTTGAGTTGACTGAACTTAAAATTTGTGTTTGACGCTTACTCACGAGAGAACCATGATGCTGAACATAACAGTTGCACTGCTGTAAGAAAATATCTTAATTTGTGTTCTGAAAATGAACGAAGGTCTTACAGGTTTGGAACAATATGAGGGTAAGTAATTAATGACAGAACTTTCATTTTTGGGTGAACTATCCCTTCAATCTAAAATGCAAAATCTGTTGAATTAATCATATCATGGTTGCATTCTTATACATTAAATTTAATTTAAAATTTATTATAGGATTTAATGAATTAAAATTAATTAAAAACTGAAGGTAACAATCTGAAGTAGAAGAACTGAAATAGTGTTTTCTTGTAAAAATATTTGATTATTTACAACTGTGCAAACTCATTTTTTTACAGTGTAGTTCAAACAGTAAAGCATAGCACTAGCAAAGCCAAACTCATTGGTTTGATGCAAGACCATAAAATATACACTATATTGCCAAAAGTATTCGCTCACCCCCTTTCAATGAACAGGTTTGACTACTTTAGTAATATCCATGAGTACAACTCTTAATGTTAAAGCATATAATGATATTCTATGGAATTGTGTGCTTCTAATTTTATAGCAACAGCTTGGACAGGACCCTTTTCTATTCTAACATGACAATGTCTCTGTGTATAAGGCAAGGTTAAAAACGAAATGATTGATTGAGTCAGTGTGGAAGATCTTGACTGGTCTGCGTAAAGCCAACTCCTAATCCCAGCTGAACACCCCTGGTGTGACTTTAAAGGCAGACCTTGTGCCAAAAACTTATCACTAAATACCAATGACCAGTCAAGTTCTTCCACACTGACTGAATCAAACATTTCTCTATGAACCTTGTCTTATACACAGAGACATTGTAATGTTAGAATAGAAAAGGGTCCTGTCCAAACTGTTGCTATAAAATTAGAAGCACACAATTGCATAGAATATCATTATATGCTTTAACATTAAGATTTGTACTCATGGATATTACTAAAGTAGTTAAACCTGTTCATTGGAAGGGGCTGAGCGAATACTTTTGGCAATATAGTGTATATCTCATATATGGGCCATTCTAGAGAATTTGTCCAAAGTTAGAGTTAGAAACATTTTGAAAACAATTTGTATGTATGCAAATTGTGTAATATCCCAGGTGCACATTTCTAGTAATTGTGCAGTTACTTCTCATATTGTATTTTCTTTTATTTTGGTAGTGACAGTAACTGCTTTGGTAGCGACCACATCACATTACAAAATATTAACTCCCATACTAAAACATACTAAAATTAAAAAAAAAAGTCTGAACTGTACAAAAATTGTGTTTATTTCCCCCAAATATGAGGATTATGTGTTCCTCATTGTCACTACCAAAACAATGATGACGTGTTTTGGTCGTGACTGTTTCGGTAGTGACAATTTTAGATACTTTTAAATGATACTAATCAGCACATGGTTAGCTAGCAGCACAGTTCTGAACAGTTGTACACATAGAAAAACTAAATGTTATGGAATAGCTTCCAAAAAAGTTACATATTAACATCAAAATGATGGGGCCTATATGCTCACCATGTAGCTATGAGAGAGAGATGTAGTTAAAATCAGTCTCAGCCAGTGAACTAAAACATACACTGAAATGCAGGACACACTTTTTTCACAAAGTTTCATAATTTACAAAGAAAAGAAATAAAAATAAAAAAAATTAAATATATATGTGTATGTATGTATGTATATATATATATATATATATATATATATATATAAATGAAGTAAAAAATTATAATACATAAGTATATATATATATATATATATATATGCTAATATATACTAATGTATGGCCCATATATTTTAGAAATATACATTTTGAATTTAACACTAGTCCGTTTTCTATAAAAGCATCTACCAAATGTGTAAACATACATATAATCACTACTTTTAACATATTTAACACAAAACTGTGGACTGTAAGCATAAAATCTTGTTCCCTGTTCCTTGTAACCACCCAGTTAAACATAAAGGAGTCATCTGACTGGCATTTTTTGGTGAATGTTTGAGACTTCACTATCATAAAGGTGGCCTTAGAGCTAACAGATAAGCCAAAAAACTTCCATTTTGAGGTGACATTTAGCCCAGTTTTAGTTCCCTCAAGATTTGTTCTACAGAAGCATTCATTGGACCAGCCTGGAAATACACATTTGTTTTCAGGCAAACTGATAAAATAACATGCCAGACAGCATTTCAGCTTGTGAATAACCACATGTCTGAGGGGGCTTTTGTGTCAGAACATGCAGAAGTAACAAATATCATACTCAGGTATCTGTTAGACAATGAAGCTTAGCAGACAAAGGCTCCAGTGACTTTTGGAGTCACTTTCTTGTGAGTGGAGCCTGCTGGGCTTGATCTGACTTCCCATCTGGGGATTATTTGCCCCTTTGTCATGTGATGGGAGATTAGTCGGTCCTGTGTAATGCACTGGACAGCAGCAGTTTCATATTCTCTTCAGCCATGCTGGGAAACTTCAACTCTAGAAATCTTTTCAACCACTTCTTCTGTGAGACTGCCAAGGGCAACCCAGAGCTATGGTGAGTTAGAGAGTCCAGTATGGAATTTTGTACTAAGAGTTGGCAGGAGTGTTTAGTTTTTAAAGAGTAGTATAAATTTTAAGATTAGTTCTGGTGCACAAGACAGGATTGAATGCGCCTTTGGATGAGCTGAAGGTCTTGGCCTATTAAGGATTTGGTGTAGAGTTTGATGTCCGAAGCCAAACGTGAGTTGAATTGTTCAAAGTTGAGTTAGCTCACAAATCACAGGACAAATTAGCATAGTCTCAACTGTTGTAAAAAGAAGTAGGAAAATAGAACTTATTCAATTTGTGTCACCGTCTATACTACTTAATTTACTCTTATCTGCAAGAACGTTTTATTTATAGCTTAATGGAAGAAGACCCAAGGAGATTAACCTTAACAAGGCGCTAACACCTTCCTAAGAGAAGGCTGAAAGTTACTGCCAGAATTAGCTGTCTTCTCTTAGCTGTGTTGACAATCCGGTGCTTTCTTGTTATACTATGAGACCTCAGCGTGTAATACTATCCTACAGGTCTTTGTCCCCACTGATGCGTAGAGTAATTAATTAGCACTGTTAATTATATGACAGTCATGTTAGCAAAATGCTGAACTCTCCCAAGCTCAAAGACAAAGAAAGATCTCATAGGTACTATTAACAAGGTAAAACTGAAACTATTAAAAATAGATTTTGGAAAATAAATTAAAATGGTACTCACCTGAATAAGATATTTCACATAAAAGATGTCTATTATTTTCTCTTATAGACTACATGTAGTTGAATTTACAAAAATGACCCCGTTCAAAAGTTTACATACACTAGATTCTTAATACTGTGGTTTTGTGTATTTGAACCCTTTTTAACAATGCCTGTATGATTTTTAGATCCATGTTTACACACTAAGAACAACTAAGGGACTCATATGCAACTATTACAGAATGTTTAAATGCTCACTGATGCTTCAGAAGGAAACACATTGCATTAAGAGCTGTTTTTCAAGTTTTTGAATTTGAAGATCAAGGTAAATGTAACTTATGTTGTCTTCTGGGAAACATGTAGCTATCTTCTGTAGCTTCTGGAGGGCAGTACTAAATGAAAAAAATATGATAGTTAAGGCAAAATAAGAAAAGGTTTACACCCCCGGCTCTTAATGCATTGTGTTTCCTTCTAAAGCATCAGTGAACACTTGAATCTTCTGTAATAGTTGGATATGAGTCCCTCAGTTGTCCTCAGTGTGAAAAGATGGATCTCAAAATCTTACAGTCATTGTTGGAAAGGGTTCAAATACATAAAAATGCTGAAAAACAAATTTGTGAAACCTGAAGAATTTTTCTGAAGAACAGTGGGCGGTTTAACTGTTCAGGACAAACAAGGGCCTCATGAACAACTATCACTAATCAAACAAACAAAAAACAGCTGTGGATCATTCAGGTAACAACACAGTATTAAGAATGAAGTGTATGTAAACTTTTGAATGTGGTGATTTTTATAAATTCAACTATTATTCTCTCTTGTGGAATATATGTAAACGTCTTTTATGTAAAATATCTTTTTCATTTAGTATGATCCCTCTTATTTTGGTAAAATAATGAACATTTAGTAGATTCCTTAAAGTGTTTGTAAACTTTTGACCTCAGTTGTAAATTAACGCTATATAGATATAAGAAAATGACAAAAAAACTTCTAAAAATATTAACACTATAATAGTATATAAATAATACTAAAATCAACACTGCACTAGACAGGGTTTAGGAATACAATATCAGAACCTTTACTTTACTGTAGGTTCCTGGAATAGCATCTGCCCTGAGGATGTAGTGCAAGGTTTCTCATGTAATTTGCTTCCTTTTTCTTGCCTTTGTCTTCAATTTCACATCAACACGACCTCTGTGTTCCTAGCCTCCCAAATATTTTTTTTATTGTGTTTATATATTTGTATCTATGTGTGTGGGTCTAGGTGTCCTGGAACACAGAGTCAGCGAACAAAGCTGGAGCGGACGCGGATGGAGGGAGGTGAGGACAGGGTCACAGTGACCAACCCTCCCAGATCCCCCCAGACTGAGATGAAGGAGAGTACGCCATCACCACCTGCTGGATCCAACGCGAGCAACAATGTTCCTACATGGACAGAAGAGCCTGGCGTAGACAACCCTGCCTTTGAAGAAAGCACTGAAGAAGACAGTGAGTACCCTAAGCAGAAACGCAACTGCCAGTAATCAATCAGATTGTAGCAAAATCGACCCTTCCAATAATTGGCATTCTTAAAGGGTTACTCCACCCCAAAATGAAAATCGTGTCATTAATCAAATACCCCCATGTCGTTCCAAACCCGTAAAAGCTTTGTCCATCTTCAGAACACAATTTAAGATATTTTGGATGAAAATTGTGAACTTTAACTGAAGTTAAATTTTGAACTTCGTGAACAAGTAAATAACACTGTCAAGGCCCAGAAAAGTATGAAAAACGTTGTCAAAATAGTCCATCTGCCATCAGTGGTTCAACCATAATTTTACGAAGCTATGATAATACTTTTTGTACGCAAAGAAAACAAAAATAACGACTTTATTCAACAATTTTCTCTCCTCAATGCATGCTAACTGTTCTGTCGTTGGCTGTACAGATGAGCACAGAACACTATTTAGAGTCCCAGCCTCAGAGGAGACAAGAGAGCAGTGGATTTACAGATTTATTTACTGTATATAACGCTGCTGCCACACAGATCTAATATAAACACACAGACATAACCGACTGTATTTGTAACTTGTGTGTTTTTAACATAAACTTGTGTGTATTTGACAGTTTAAGCGCAATAAGACATGAAAGAGAACTTAGTTTTGTACTAACATGCCGTGTGACGGCCACTTTCTATTTGCGTGTTTCAGCGTTGAGAAAGCCGTATATTAAAAGTTTAGGCCAATATGGCTTTAAAACACATGATTTCAGTGCAATAGACATGATATTCAAAAGCAAACAGATGTTTTTTTTTAGCAGAAACGTCACAGACACATTCTGGGGACACCTGAAACGCATATTACATATAGTAAATAGGGGCATAATAGGTCACCTTTACCGGTGAAAGAGTGTAAGTTGCTAAATATTTAATATTTTACAACTTTAAAGGTATAGTTAACCCAAAAAAATTAAATTCTGTCACTAATTACTCACCCTCATGTCATTTTAAACCCGTAAGGTCTTCGGAACACAAATTAAGATATTTTTGATACTGTATAGACAGCAACACAACTACCATGTTCAAAAGTATTCTTTTTGTGCACAAATAATAGTCTTGTATAACTTTACGGTTGAACCACTGATTTCACATGGACTATTTTAGTCCTTACTACCTTTCTTACAAACATTAGGCAAAATAATCCTAATTACAGTGGTCCAGTTTTTTTCCAATACTTTTTTAGTTTATTGCACATGTTGCTGAGCTTGTATAATACTCTGTAAGTGCTGACTTACATGTTTTATGGAGCTTATTCCAGCTGTCTTTCTGTTCCTCAAAGGTGTCCATGGTCTAGAATGTGCTCCTCCACGTGTAAAGCGTCCTCTTAGCAACCCATGCATCCATCTTCTCCGTACTGGCAGTTCGGCCTCTTCGGGATGGGACTTTGTTGAAACTCTGCCTCTTTCTGCTGAAGAAGGTATGATTATTTCACACAGTCCTAGACAGAAACAATCACTTTGTTTCTTAAAGGAATAGTTCACCCAAAAATGAAAATTTTGTCATTATTTACTCACCCTCATGTCGTTCCAAACATGTATAAGTTTTTTTCTTGTGTTGAACACAAAAGATGATATTTTGAATAAACAAACAATTGTTGGCCCCCACTGACCTCCATAGTAGGGAAAATATACTACCAAGCAATCAGCTGTTTGATTACCAATATTCTTCAAAATATACAGTTGAGGTCAAAAGTTTACATCCCTCTTTCAGAATCTGCAAAATGTTAATTTTACCAAAATAAGAGGGATCATACAAAATGCATGTTATTGTTTATTTGGTACTGATCTGAATAAGCTATTCAACATAAAATATGTTTACATATAGTCCACAAGAGAAAGTAATAGTTGAATTTATAAAAATGACCTTGATTCTTAATACTGTGTTGTTACCTGAATGATCCACATCTGTGTTTTTTTGTTTAGTGATAGTTGTTCATGAGTCCCTTGTTTGTCCTGAACAGTTAAACCTCCCACTGTTCTTCAGAAAAAAAATCTTTCAGGTCATGTTAAATTCTTTGTTTTTCCAGCATTTTTATGTACAATGACTGTATGATTTTGAGATACATCTTTTTACACCAAGGACAACTGAGGGACTCATATGCAACTATTACAGAAGGTTCAAACACTCACTGATGCTCCAGAAGGAAACACAATGCATTAAGAGCCTGGGGTTGAAAACTTTTTGAATTTGAAGATCAGGGGAAATTTAACTTATTTTGTCTTCTGGGAAACATGTAAGTATCTTCTGTAGCCTCTAAAGGATATGATATTTATATGATATTTAGACAAAATAAGAAAAATGTACACATCTCCATTCTGTTCAAAAGTTTTTGACCTCAACTGTACTTTCACTTTCAAGAATCTGATACAGGATTGGAATGACATGAAATGTCCAGTTTTGGGTGAACTATCCATTTAAATACCTTTGATATCTTTGTTTGGGTTCTGTACATCTTGTTCTTCAGGTTGTGTGAAACTTCCATCTCTACCCGAAGGAGAAATCACAACAATTGAGGTTCATCGTGCGAACCCTTACACAGAGCTGGGCATAAGTATTGTCGGTGGAAACGAGACCCCCCTGATAAATGTGGTAATACAGGAAGTGTACCGTGACGGCGTTATAGCCCGAGACGGACGGCTGCTGGCCGGCGACCAAATACTTCAGGTATTGTCGTCACTGCTCCGAAATAACCGTCTGATTAAAAAAGCCATTCCGCTGCTATTTAAAGATCAGCCTTGATACTGTAATCAATCTCTAAAGAGCTCTAATGAATAGTGACTGCAGAATCACTATCTGCATGAGTAGATGCAGAACAGCATTCTTCAAACTGCCATTCACCAATTCGTTTTTTCTCTACACTTCCCATTTGTGTGCAGGTGAACAATGTTGACATCAGTAATGTGCCCCATAACTTTGCTCGTTCTACCCTGGCCCGTCCCTGTGCTACTCTCCAGTTGACGGTTCTCAGAGAGCGCCGCTGTTCTGCCAGGCCGCCTGTGGCGACTGCTTCGCCCAAGGGCAGCCCTGCCAGCATACGCATCACCCTGCACAAGCGGGAATCATCAGAGCAGCTGGGGATCAAGCTGGTGCGGCGTACAGATGAAGCGGGCGTGTTTATCCTAGACTTGCTGGAGGGAGGGTTAGCCGCTAAAGACGGACGACTGTGCAGCAACGACAGAGTGCTGGCCGTCAACGAGCACGACCTGAGACATGGCACGCCTGAGCAAGCAGCTCAGATTATACAGGTAGAGAGAAATCGTGTGTGGGGCAGTTCAGGTCAAGATAAGGATG
The DNA here is from genome assembly GCA_033026305.1 of Cirrhinus molitorella. Classification (NCBI taxonomy): domain Eukaryota; kingdom Metazoa; phylum Chordata; class Actinopteri; order Cypriniformes; family Cyprinidae; genus Cirrhinus; species Cirrhinus molitorella. The sequence goes on along the minus strand of CM065140.1, from coordinate 18,639,147 downwards.
CTAGTAGACCTTTGCTAACTGATGAATGGCTGACATTAAAAATCTATACTTTGTCTAAAATAATGAAAAATAAAACACTAAAAACGAAATGTGAACAGCATTACAATGTAAAATTTAACATTTGGATATTCATTTTGAGATTTGATAAAGTTTACTGTTAACAGTGTTATTCAATTATCAGTGCTGTTAAACATTAACTTTAAGTGAGCAATAGATAACAGCAAAGGTATTTTAATTACCTTTGTTTATTGTATTTTAGTATTGTTTATGTATTATAGTATTTATTAATATCTTTATACTATGGGGCCATTGAATGCTTGAATCTGATTGGCTGACAAACGGTTTGAAGGTGTACATTATTTTCAGCGAAACGCACGGCAAATGTAGTTCCAGGCAGGTCGACCGCATTACATGTGTGTATCACTTCACTACACGATTTTAGTTATTTCAAAGGTTGCAGCCTGAATCAGCAAAATAACCTAAACCCACAACGACAGTGGCCACACAAATAAATAGAGTAAACAATAGGATAAAAACGACCGAAACATTACGTTGTTGCCAGGTTTTCACACCAAAACCCACCCAACTGCTACTCATAACTAGCCCAATCTCATTTTGAGGGGGATCCCCTTGTAAATTCGCATTTCAGGGACTAAATATGACGTTAATGGGGTTGTTTCAACCCACGGACATCAAAAACCATCCGCGGCAAGAGTGTTAAAGTAGCCCAATTCCGCAAGAAAACTGCTGACTTGGCAACACTGCTTTGCATTGTGGCCACACCACCACCTCAGCTGTGCATTATTTTCTAGGAATTCAACGGCCTGTCATCCTTGCTTAATTAGCTTAATTTTTTATTCTTAGTTTTTATTGTAAGTTTAATCATTTTATTTCCTCATCATTTTTTTTTTAATAAGCTTTAGCTTTATTTCATTTTTAGTTTTAGTAATTTTTTACTTCAAACAAAAATAATTTTATTTCATTTATCTTCCATGGCAACATTTCTCTTTTTTTATTTAAGTTTTTGTAAGTTTAAGTAGTATTTAGTAAATTTATTACATAATTTATTAATATATTGAATTAGCTTATTTTTTGTCTTTTCGGCTTCACTGTAATTTGTTGTTCTTCTATCATTTGAATTAGTTTTTTTATATTTCTATAAAAAGCTCATTTTATCTGTTTATTTTATTTTAGCATTGTTTATGTATTATTTTTTTTACATTTTTAGTTTATTGCAAGTTTAACCATTTAGTTATTTACTTATTTTTATTTTTTTAATTAGCTTTAGCTTTATTTAATTTTTCATTTTAGTAATTTTAGTACTTCAAATGTAAATATTTTATTTAATTTAGCTGCCATTGCCATTTTTGTAAGTTTAAGATTTTCTTCTAATATTTGTATTTTATTTTATTTTAGTATGTTGTTAAACATTAAGTGAGCAATAGATGATGATGATGAATTATCTTTATTTTATTTTAGTAGTATCTAATTATCTTTGTTATTTTTAGTAGTATTTACGTACTATTATATAATTTATTATGTTTGAATTAGCTTAATTTTTATATTATCAGTTTCACTGTAACTTTAGTTATGTTTTTTTGTTTTTTTTTGTTAGTTTGCTTTTATATTTCTATAAAAAACTAATTTTATCTTTATTTTACTTTAGTGTTATTTTAGTATTACGTATTATTTTATTTATTAATATTTTTAACTAGCTTCATTTTTTATTTTTAGTTTTTTTTTGTAAGTTTAATACATTTAATACATACAAGTCATTCCCTGGTCATGACAAATATTTTTAAAGTTAGCTTTAGCTTTATTTTACTTCAGTTTTAGTTATAGTAATTTTAGTACTTCAAATAAAAACATTTTATTTAATTTAGCTGCCATGGCAAAATTTCTAACTTTATGTCTTTTACAAGTTTACGTTTTTCTTCTGATATTTATATTTTATTTTAGCATGTTATTTATGTGCTCTCGTCATTTGAATTAGTTTTTATATTTCTATAAAAAAAAATTCAGTTTATTTGATTAATTTTACTTTATTTATTAAAAATTATTTATTTAATATTATTATATTATTTAATTATTACAATATAATTTAATTTATTTAATTGAATTTAAGTTTTTAGTTAATTATTAGTTCTATTAATTTTAATATTTCAACTAATAGTTTTGATTTCAGTTAAGTTTTTGTAAGTCTAACTTTTTAAACGTAGTATTTATATTTTATTTTAGCTTTATTTAAATTAACACATAGTTTTAGTTCATTTGAGGTCATTTAAAAATACAATATGAAAATCTCAATATGTGACCCTGGACCACAAAATCAGTCATAAGTCTTGTTTTTTTTTTTTTTTAATGAGATTTATACATAATATGAAAGCTGAATATATAAGCTTTCCATAAGCCTTGTAAAATCTGAAATCTGAGGGTACAAAAAAATCTAATCACTCAGAAAATTGCCTTTAAAGTTGTCCTAATGAAGTTCTTAGCAATCCATATTACGAATCCAAAATTTTGATATATTTACGGTAGGAAATTTACTAAATATCTTAATGGAACATGATCTTCACTTAATATCCTAATGATTTTTGGCATAAAATAAAAATATAATGGCTAGTGCTACAAATATACACATGCTACTTAAGACTGGTTTTGTGGTTCAGGGTCACATATATTCTGCATTCTGAAATATTGGATGAAAACAATCCATAGACTTACACTGAAAGTCTTCAGCCATATCTAGAGCCTGGAAAACCTGTGAGTAACAACAGGTGACTTTTGCTCCAGCAAAACAGTTCACATTTTCTTCAGAAAATAAAAATCTAGTTTTCTCTAATAAATATTCTCCTAATAAAACAGCTATTGTCATCTCAGTGCCTGTTTGGGACATTAGGACACTGTCTGTGCTGCCCTGCTCAGAGGGTAATGTGATTGATAGTATCTTTATGTCTACGTGAGCTGCTTTCTCCCATCTGGCTGCCCCGATCACACAGAGAAAGGGCAGCTAAAGCATTATTAAGAATAGCACTGGCGGACAGCAGACTGTCTTTGTTAAATATAAAGCCACCTCGGCGCTCAATATAAGAGTATTAGGTATTTATACCGACCGCCTACTGTCATCTTCTAGGCTAGTGGAGAAAGAGTCAATCTGCTGATTAGCCGGTCCAGCAAGCAGACTATGGCCGTGCACATAGGCTCCACCTTGACCAGGGACGTTTGGAGCCATGAACACATTCCGCCGCTTCCCTGCACCGCGACCCCAAGCCCCGTCCCAAGTCTGCACCTTGCCAGGTCTTCCACCCAGAGAGTGAGTACGAATGCCTGCGGCCAAGAGCAAGAGCGAAGTCTGTGTGTGTTGCAGAATCTATTTTAGCATCGTGGAGACGTAATTAGGGAGCCCTATTTCCGAAGCATCTGGGTAGCTTCCAGTTTTTCCATGAGTTCAGACCACAACCTTAATTACTCCTGGTTGAATCTATTATGAGATCAATTACGAAGTTGGAGTAGAACTGATCCCGTTGGGATGATGAACATCACTCTACTGAGAGCCGATCAGAGTGTCAATTTAGAAATGGGCTTCCCTTTTTCCTTCTCCACATCGGAGACAAATTTAGATTTGATGCTCTAATGTTTGTGTTTTGTAGGATCTCTCCCAGTGTGTGACCTGTAAGGAGAAACACATCACTGTGAAGAAGGAACCGCACGAGTCTCTGGGTATGACTGTGGCAGGGGGACGGGGAAGCAAAAGTGGAGAGCTACCGATATTTGTGACGAGCGTCCAGCCCCATGGCTGCCTGTCACGTGATGGACGAATCAAACGTGGTAAGTAGTTAAATTATAATCTAGATAATCTTGAGCTTAAGCAAGTTTGTGGACCTACAGTCAACATGACTTTAACACTGAGTCTGTTCACTTTCTTATTACATATTTCTGGTCTTATTGTGGATGATTCACTGATTCATGTAATTTCAAAGAAAAATAATGAACAATTCTCACAAAAATGTATTTAGTGATTTTATAGTCATTTTAGAGACACTTATTCAGGTCTCAGTTGTAAGCTGTTTATGTTTGATTCCAACTCTTTAAAGTCATTCATTCATGACTCAGACTACACTGGTTGTGCTGTATGTGTTTGATTCACTAAAATGAACTGACTCACTTATTCAGGAATCAAAATGAAAGAACTCATTCATTCAGGAATTAGACTACACTGGTTGCGCTCTGTGTGTTTGATTCACTAAAATAATCTGACTCATCCAGGAATTAGAATGAATTCAGACTTCATTTAAAGGAAAGGAAAGGACGTGACGTGTGGCAAAGTATGGTGACTCATACTCGGAATTTGTGCTCTGCATTTAACCCATCCAAGTGCACACACACAGTAGTGAACACACACACACACTGTGAACATACACCCGGAGCAGTGGGCAGCCATATTGCTATCGCTGCGGTGCCCGGGGAGCTGTTGGGGGTTCGGTGCCTTGCTCAAGGGTCTCACCTCAGTCGTGGTATTGAGAGTGGAGAGAGCGCTGATCAATCACTCCCCCCACCGACAATCCCTGCCCCGTGGCCTAATGGTTTAGACTAATTAGGAATTAGACTACACTTGTGGCCAGTGTTGGGGAAAGTTACTTTTAAAAGTAATGCATTACAATATTGGATTACTCCCTAAAAAACTAATTACATTACTTAGTTACTTTTTATGGAAAGTAATGCGTTACATTATTTTTGTGTTACTTTTTAAATCTGGGCAGGGTTTTCTTGTTTGTTTTTAACAAATGTGTTTGTGTATGTGTTTAATTCACTAAAATGAACTGACTCATTCATTCAGGAATCAGACTACACTGGTTGCGCTGTATGCGTCTGATTCGCTAAAATAAACTAACTCATTGATTCAGAAATCAGACTACACTGTTTGCGCTGTATGTGTCTGATTTGCTTAAATGAACTGACTCATTGAGTCAGGAATCAGTCTACACTGTTTGTGCTATATGTGTCTGATTCACTAAAATGTACTGACTCATTGATTCAGAAATCAGACTACACTGTTTGCGCTGTATGTGTCTGATTTGCTTAAATGAACTGACTCATTGATTCAGGAATCAGTCTACACTGTTTGTGCTATATGTGTCTGATTCACTAAAATGTACTGACTCATTCATTCAGAAATCAGACTACACTGGTTGCAGTGTATGTGTTTAATTCACTAAAATGAACTGACTCATTGATTCAGAAATCAGACTACACTGGTTGCGCTGTATGCGTCTGGTTCGCTAAAATGAACCGACTCATTGATTCAGGAATCAGACTACACTGGTTGCGCTATATGTGTCTGATTCACTAAAATGAACTGAATCATTCATTCAGAAATCAGACTACACTGGTTGCGCTGTATGTGTCTGATTCACTAAAATTAACCGACTCATTGATTCAGGAATCAGACTACACTGGCTGCGATGTATGTGTCTGATTTGCTTAAATGAACCGACTCATTGATTCAGGAACACTACACTGTTTGCAGTGTATGTTTGATTCACTAAAAAGAACCGACTAATTCATATAGGAATCAGAATACACTGGTTGGGCTGTATGTGTTTGATTTACCTTAAAGAACCAGCTAAATTTTGGGGGAATCAAAGTACACTAGTTGTGTTGTATGAATTTGACTCCTTAGAATAATTTGTTCAGAAATCGGACTACATAGATTGTGGTGTATGTGTTTAAATCTCTAAAAAGAACCGAGTCATTCCTTTGAGAATCAGACTACACTGATAGTGCTGAATGTGTCTATTTCACACACAAAAAAAAAACATTAGAATTTTTTTTGAGGAATACACTGTTTCCCACTCGTGTCTGTGATGATAAATGCACTGAAGTGAAACCTGTCTCCATGGGGCTTCAGCCGTGTTTCATTCCTCTCTGTGTGGCTGTTTGGAGTATCTCTAAGTGTCTTTGTTGTCTCTCTTTGCTCAGGGGATGTACTGTTAAGTATTAATGGTCAAGATTTGACCTATCTGAGCCACAGCGAGGCAGTGGGCACTCTGAAGTCCAGCGCCGCGTCCTCCTCTGTCCAGCTGAAGGCACTAGAGGTGAACACAGTTGAAGAACCGGGCCCTGACGAAGAACTTCTCCCTCCGCATGAAAACGATTATGACGCAAGCTGGTCTCCATCATGGGTCATGTGGCTTGGACTTCCCAGGTAAGAGTGTAGTCAATCAGTTTTAGTAGAACTTCCTGTGGAAGATCATTTGATGAATGAAACAAGCGACACAGGGCTATTAAAGTAGATGTACTTTCGGAAGAGTCCAAATGGCTCTTGTTGAACTCCACTGGGAGGCATAAAAATAGCATGCTCACCTTGCTGAGCACTGATCCAAATAACCCTAAAATAGTCAAAGCAATCTGTCCAGGACTACCATCATGCCAGGTTCACCTACTTTTTTCCATCCAAATCTGAGTAGAAGCAGAAAATATCTGTAGTGTTGATGTGTTTTGGATCAGCAGCTTTATGCAGCGCTAACCCACGAGGGGATTACGGCTGTGTTGTGATGTAAACATCAACAGCTGCAGATTATCAGATGAAGCATACATGTGGAGATAACTTGCTCCTAGCCCACTTCAGCCCAGTCTCAGGTCAATCAGTCTCACTCCCTCCCTTCTGTCCTTCATCATCTGTCCCCTTTGCTTTGACACCCTTCTGTTTCCTTCTCCTGTCCTGTCATTGTGCCAAATCCTACATATTCTTCAAATATTCTACAAATTTCTACATATCTCCTGCCAACATGCATCTAAAATATATATTTTTTTAACTTGTGGGTGATAAAATGGATGGGAAAATGTATTTCCTGATGATGCTTACTTGTTTTTCCACATCATTCTCTGTCTCTCTGGTTCTCTATCACAGCTACCTGCATAGCAGTCATGAGATCGTCCTCCGCAGAAGTCACCCTGGCAGCTGGGGCTTCAGCATTGTTGGAGGTTATGAGGAGAACCACAGCAGCCAGGCATTCTTTATCAAGACTATCGTCCTTGGAACACCCGCTTACTATGATGGCCGTCTAAAGTGAGCAAGCACAACAAAACAAACAATAAACAATGACCTAATGCTGCACGGCTAGATGATACAGCACTTTCAGCATTATCTTGATTAAAATGTTAAAAAACAAACTTGTATCTCTGGCCATCAGCGATTCATTAAAAAAAAAACGTTTTTTTTTTATATACACAAAACAAAAACACTATTTACATTTAATTATAATTGTTATTTAATGAATATAGTTATTAATTAAATTAATAATTGAATATAATGTGTTGTATCATTGTAATACAAAATGTTTTTTTTTTACTTAGTACTGTCCTGAATAAGATGTTTTACATAAAAGACCATTACATATAATCCACAAGAGAAAATAATAGTTGAATTTTTAAAAATGACGTGGTTCAAAAGTTTACATACGCTTGATTCTTAATACTGTGGTGTTACCTGAATGACCCACAGCTGTTTTTGTTGTTGTTGTTTAGTTATAGTTAATAAGTCACTTGTTTGTCCTGAACAGTTAAACTTAAAAAAAATCCTTCAGGTCCCACAAATTCTTTGGTTTTTCAGCATTTTTGTGTATTTCAACCCTTTCCAACAATGACTGGATGATTTTAAGATCCATCTTTTTACACTGAGGACAACTGAGGGACTTATATGCAACTATTATCCAGAAATAAAAACGATGCATTAAGAGCCAGGGGTGAAAACTTTTGAACAGAATGAAGATGTATACTTTTTTTTTTTTTTGACTAAATGTCTTTTTTTTCCCATTTAGTACTGCCCTTCAGATGTTGATCTTCTGATCTTCAAATTCAAAGTTTGACTCTTAATGCATCGTGTTTCTTTCTGAAGCATCAGTGAGTGTTTGAACCTTCTGTAATAGTTGCATATGAGTCACTCTGTGTGAAAAGATTGGTCTCAAAATCATAGTCATTGTTGAAAAATACACAAAAAAGCTAGAAAAAAACCTAAGAATTTGTGAAACCTGAACACGACAAACAAGGGACTCATTAACAACTATCACTAAACAAGAAAACACAGCTGTGGATCATTCAGGTAACAACACCACATAAAAAAAAAAAAGTGTTAAAATCTATTTAATTTTTAATCGTAAATTTTTTTAATCAAAGTGTCTTAAAGGATTAATATACTTCTGAATTAACAATTTTTTGATAATTTTCTCACCCCCATGTGATCCAAGATGTTCTTCAGTCGAAAAGGTTGAATTAAGGTTTTTTTAAGGAAAACATTCCAGGATTTTTCTCCGTATAGTGGACTTCAGTGGGGATCAACAGGTTGAAGGTCCAAATTGCAGTTTCAGTACAGCTTCAAAGGGCTCTACATGATCCCAGCTGAGGAATAAGAGTCTTATCTAGTGAAACGACTAGCCATTTTCAAAAAAATCTAAATTGATATAACAAATGCTTGTTTTGTAATCACATTGGAAAGATCACACGCAGTTAGTTCTTAGGTTGTTTACTTCGGTACAAAAAGTTAGGGTAGGATGAATCTCATTTTGTCCTCCAACTTTAAAATCATCCAACATGTTGTTTTACCTTTTTTGTAAAGGGTGTTTGACTTTCTTTGCACATTCGCTGGGGCGGTACTTCCGCCTAGGCCACGCATAACTTTCCAATTTGATTATGTAATGTGTGAAGTCGAGCTGGATGAGCATTTGTGTTAAAAAGTATATAAACTTTGCTACACAAGACCCTTATTCCTTTAAAGCCACATTGAAACTGCAGTTTGGACTATTAATCCATTGGTTCACATTGATTTCCACTGAATGGAGAAAAGTCCTGGAATGTTTTGCTCAAAAAACTTAATTTCTTTTTGACTGAAGAAAGAAAGACATAACATCTTGACAAGGATGACAAGGGGGTGAGTAAATTATCAGTAAATTATCATTGAAACAACGATTCTTCAGCACTGCATTCACAATGATCGCATGATTTTGTTTCCTATTCAGGTGTGGTGACATGATAGTGGCTGTAAACGGTCTGTCAACGGCTGGCATGAGTCATTCGGCCCTTGTTCCCATGCTGAAGGAGCAGCGGAGCAGGGTAGCGCTCACCGTCGTGTCCTGGCCAGGAAGCCTGATCTAACCCCGGCGGGACACCATGCCTCACCTCAGACAGCGCTCATATCTGTGTTCTAATGGTCCTATGTGTTCTATTCTCTGCCACGGAGGCACCATACTGTCAAAGCCAGAGTTTCGGAAAAACGAATGCTTTTACTTGATGCTGAATAAACCAGGCCTTAGAAAACCTGCCACGCCCATGAGGCCATCCCCCCCTCTGGAGAGCAGCCTTAAGGTCTCCCCTCACCATGCCGATCAGCAGTCCACTCTACCGGAGGTTTTATATACATGTTATCTCTAAATGTGATCTATGTTTGTGAATGTTTGTGTAAAAGAGAGACCGAACAAAAGTGTATGCGTGCAAGTATGAATGGATGAATGTGCACAGCTGTTTAATAAATCTTTCCCAGTGAGGATACAAGAGTTAAGCCTCAGTCAATATGTAAAAATGACTTCTAAACCCACTTATGATCAGATTTGATCTGGCCTTTTTGCTACAATAAGCTAGGAGAAGTCTAATGTTCCAAGCTCTCTAGAGAGAAAAATATGGGATAAATATTTGCTATTCTAAACTGCTTTTAGAAAATCTTTGAAAAGATTAGCAGTGGTATCTCATGGAGGATTTTAGCATTTGCTACCATCTTTGGGCAAGTGTTTGGCTGGTTAAGCATGTCCCCATTAGCTCACGCTGGTAAATGCCATTGCTACACCATCTGGCAGGAAAAAAAAAAAAAAAAAAAAAAAAAGTATCAGTGTTCAGAGACTAGGGGGAAAAAAAAAAAAAAAAAAAGGTTATCATTTCAATATATTTTTTTAAAGGAGCTTTTAAAAGCATGAAATAGAATGCTGCATTTTTAATTCAAGTTAATATTTTAGCATTTCCTTGAACATTGTCCTGAAGGTCAATGGATTTCTGTTTTTGTTAAATGCCTGAAATAAGGTCTGGGGTTCACACAAGCTCAGGAGATTTTAGGATTTTATTGTACAGAAAAAAAAAAAAAAAAAAAAATACCCTGTAACACGTGAATTTTTAAAGCTGTTACTTGTCTTGAACACAAAAAGGCTGTTAAAGCAGACTAGTGAACAGAAGAGTTTTTCCCTGTTCCACAGAATAATGATTAATGTTCCTGACAACATTTGTAGTCCCATTTAGCCTCTTATAAGCAAATGCCTTTCCATTTGCAGAAAACCGAAACAGTAAAACTCATCTACTCACCAACCCACTTTTTTTTTTTTTTTAAAAAAAGAGTTAGTTTATAGATTGCTTCAGAAACTTCTGACAACTGTTTTTGAGGTTAAAGTTGAGGTGTCGATTACAACCAATTTCTTGTTTGGTGCAGAGTGCATGCTTAATTTTGAAAATTAACATGAACAGAGACAGTTCGCTTTCCACCATCATGAACTTTATTCACCACAACACAGAAGAGCTGCAGAAGTGATCATTTATTTTGTAAAGTGCTTTCAACTGAAAAATGTAAGGTTTCGAAACTGAACAAAACTTGGAAACTGAGACAAAGGGGATTATATCAAACTAAAGTTAAGGCAATGGCTTCTTTGATGCGGTCTTGTTCAAGGACACATTTTGCAGATGCTTAGCTAGTTTAACAGCATCTGATGACTTGGATGGGGTCTTCTTGTGTTTGTGCTGCTTGATTTTCGGCTTCTGTAAAAGAATTAGATGAGCATCTCCAATACATCATGCATTGAATTTAAAACATATGTGGCAGTTGTGTTCACCAATATGTTTACCTGAAGTTTTGTCTTCTGAGGCTTATGGATCACAAAATGCCTCTTCAGACTTTCCTGTAAGAAAAACGATTCATCTTTAAGCAACTTTGTGGTTGGCCAAACTAAACCAGGTAGGTGAAAAACTGGCTTAATATTGTATATCGTATGAATCTTGACGACCCATTAACTTTAGTTTGTCAAAATAGTGCACCCTTTCCTGCTTGCCAAGTCCTTCTCTATATGATTTAGCAGCTTCCACATGTCCCCCCCCCCATATGCAAACGGTCTATACCCAGCTTCAATTAAAATGAAATGCTGACCTCCATAGCAAAGGCTTTACCACAGCCGGCAAAAGGGCAGGCGAAGTCATGCTTCCCTTCGTGGAAGGCCAGAACATGGTTCTGGAGGTTGAAGTTTGTGGTGTAGCTCTTTTCACAGCCTTCTTGAGCGCACTTAAACACACGCCGCTCCCCAGAGTGAACGAACTGTTTGTGCTTCTGCAAAAACCAGGCATTGTGGAAAATCTTCTTGCATTGATCACATGGCAGGGTTACTGTTTATAAAAAAAATAAAAAGATGGAACTTAACCACTTACATTCAGAAGTTCATTATCAAAAATGACAAACATACCTCTGTGTGCAGTCTTACTGTGCTTCTGATAGTCCGACCAAGTTTTTCCTTTGAAGTTACAGTTCTCCTCACCACATGGGTAACCTTAAAATTAGAGAGAAAAAAAAATAATAATAATAATAATAATAATAATAATAATAATAAATAAATTAAAATAAAATAAAATAAAATAAATAAATAAATAAATAAATATTAAAAAAAAAAAAAAAAAAACCCCACACACAACCCAAGCAGGCATGGAGCAAACAAACAGCAACAATGAGTAAAAGAAGCCATTTAGATTTTAGTCAAAATGGCAGAAGAATATAGAACTCTTAGTACTATGATTTAATGGCTTACCACTTTTGACCAACAGGTGGCGCTGCTACCAAATTGATGTAGCTTGGTCAGTGTGAGGTGACAATGGCACATACGAATTTTGGTGTAAATCTGTCATAGCTTTACAGAGATACAGCCTCAGATGCAGTTTGGCACCTTTCCAGCAAAGTACTGTCAGGGCATGGTGGTGAAGACACATACTGGGTTTTGTAACAATGCGCCAATACATTTGTAAAACATAGCATTTTTTGATTAAATTCAAAATGGCAGACACCCAAAATGGCTGACATGGGTATCGTTCGACTTGGAATGATGCACCAAATCTAAAGAGACCAGTTTTGTGATTTTTAGCCAACCCACGCAGAAGTTAAGCAAAAATGGCAATTTTTCATATCCCCTGACCACTAGGTGGCACTGTGCTAAAACACTGCAGGTAGACTCAGGTCATGCTTTAAATCGAAAACTCAAAGTTTGGTCTCAAAACACAACCATTGCAGAGATATAGCTCAGATACGTTTTTGCGTCTTCATCAAATGTGTTTGTGCGTTATTTGAGAATGATTGGACAAATCGACTTGAATTCCATAACTTTTGTCAGCATGGTCTGAAGATAATAGGTTACATTTTCATGAAAATTGGAGCAACCGCCTAGGAGTAGTTTAAAAATTAGGCTTTTCAGAAAATTCTAAAATGGCAGAAAAATTTGTAAATGGAAAAACGTTGTCATGTAGTGCAATCGAATCGCAATCGTTCAAAAGGTATTAGCATAAACAAAAGTGAAAATTTGGACTAGTGGTGGCGCTAGAGAGTTTGAGTTGGAGACTCCAAATTTGCCATGGTTCAGAATGTCCTTCATCAGTGTGCCAAAATTTCACAACTTTCCCGCAAGCGGTTCTACGAGCTTCCATAGACTCGGTAGAAATGGAAGAAGAAAAAGAACGGCAACTGATACAATAGCCACCCTTCTTGGCCCCCCCAATTATGCCTGATGTATGCATGCATATTACCTTCATGCATCTTCCCATGTCGTTTTAGAGCTTTGGAGGAAACAAATTTCTCATTGCATCCCTCAAAGTCACATCTGTTAGAATAAAGCAAGAGTAATCGGTCAGAATACAGAAACCACCAAACTAAAGCATATACAGTAGATGTTAGGTCAGTTATTTCCATCTTTTACTATAGTGTGTCAATAAGAAATCTCACTTTACATTTCCAAACATTCATTTTGCCATTAATTGTTTGCACAGGAGTCTGAAGACAGCCAGTGCTCCACACAGAGATCTGATCTCATCATCAAGTCTGTCTGGAATGACAAAGAAATGGAACAAACTGAGAGACCAAATCCAGAGGAAAAAATAAAAAAGAAATAAAGATTATATTTATATAAATGTTAACGTGTTATTTGATTCACTAATAATATATATATATATATATATATATATATAAATAAAAGTGTCATAAATTGATTCCATCAATTCACTTCTACAACCTAGATTAAAATTAACGTTTGGTGAGACCATCCATTGTGTTTAAAGCATCTTGGAGACACTGCCACAGTTCTTCTGAATTTACTCGGTCTCAGTTTGTTCCGTTTCTTCGTGCCATTCCAGACAGACTGGATGATAAGATCAGATCTCTGTGTGGAGCACTGGCTGTTGTCGGATGGAAGAAACAACAACAACAACAACAACAACAACAACAACAACAACAACAACAACAACAACAACAACAACAACAACAACAACAACAACAACAACAACAACAACAACAACAACAACAACAACAACAACACCTTACTCATGTTCTAATAATTTCTGCCACCACTGTAAAATGATCTTAAAGCAACACTTACTCAAAGGGCAACACATTTGTGTGCTCACAGATGTGAATCTTCAGTTGCTTTTTCTTACGGAACTCCTTTCCACAGCCTTGATGGTTGCACTACAAAATATTCCAAAGACACTTAAACAACAGGAAACATTTGAATGAATAACATGACTAATGCAAATTAATGTAAATCAAATCATTTAAGTGACCTACCACATAATAGCGATCTTTTTGGTGGTGAACATGAGCAACATGGTTCCTCAAGCTGCCAGGTGTGGAGAACGCATCTGAACACCCACTGACTGAGCACCTTGACCAGTTTAAACCAGGTTAATGAGCAGAAGTGTGCACAAAATTACAATACCGGCAATGTGTGACTACGTACAAAAACCTAGTGAGCTGCGTACCTAGACAGCCTTTTAGGTAAAGAGTGTTTTCACAACACGTCATCAGTCGGCCATATTGGCGGCACAAAGTGTGAACAATGCAACTGAATGGAACAGAACTCAAATTTTGCTGATTATTGCTGCTGAAAATGGGCATTATTGTCATGTTTTCTGCTGTGCTAATCAGTCGGACCAAGAGAAACATCTGGAGTAGTATAGACTGTCAAAAGTTATAAATCAAGGAGAAGAGTGCAAAAACTGCCCCTGAATTAATCCTTTTAGTGAATGGTTGCAAAAGTGTCACTGGCATGAATGAAATCCACACTACTAAGAAAAGTAAGAGTAATGAAGACTCCTCACAAAACACTTGCAATATGTAAACAAATAAATAGATAAGTCAGTGAAACAAGGTTTGAGTAAACAATTTTGTGTGTGTGTTGACTCACAGGTAGGGTTTCTCTCCGCTGTGGCTCAGCTGATGTCGGGTGAGCTGGTAACGGGTGCAAAAGCTCTTCTCGCAGTCTCCACAAGCAAAGGGCTTCTGATGAATTGTTTAAAAAAAAAAATAAAGAAAATCAGAACCGCTAAATACTAATAGGAATATTACTTGAGTATCTAAAACCCAGACAAGATTATGTTATTGATTGCTGTCACTCACCAGTCCCGTGTGTCTGCAGTAATGCGCTTCCAACTTCCACAGCTTTGAAAACGTCGCTTTACAGTTAGCAAAAGAACAAATTAAATGTTTATTCGGGTGTTGAATTCTTTCACCCATTCTTGCCGATGATTAACAGCTACTTTCAGATGGTAGTTGGTCTGTGTTCGGCCCACAACGCTGGAATTTCATTAAGCTTCGTTATATTGTGAGTGGAACATACCAACTGGGCACATTCAGAATTAGGTATTTGCAATTATAGCGACAAAAGGCGTGAAATTATCATGCAGCCTGTTAGTTTGTATATTATTTTTATTATGTATTGTTATTTATAACAGCGAAAGATACAGCACGAATTAGTTAGTGCTCTTGACTCACTAATTGTGTGGCTCTCTTATAAGTCGACATGGCTTGTTCCTGATTTAAATAGCGCTACCTGTATAGGTCACATGACAGACACATGACGTCGATTGTTTTTATTATTGCTATGCTATCATGAGAACCATTCATTTTAAATGCAAACTGACAAGAATACATTAAACATATTAAATAAATGTCGGGGGTGTATAGATTAATTAATTATTGATTAATTTCCTATACTAAATACTAAAATTGTTTAAAGTTTCTTTTTGAATTGATATATTACTTTCCCTTTTGATACTGTAAAGTTGCTTTGACACAATCTGCATTGTAAAAAGCGCTATATAAATAAAGCTGACTTGACTTGACTATAGAAAACACTTCTAAATAAGAGAAAATATACACTATACCAGATTTACTACAATCTACTTGTTACTCTACTCTACTGTTTTTTTAAGTCTCTTTTACTCACCAAGACTGCATTTATTTGATCCAAAATACAGCAAAAGCAGTAATATTGTATTGTACTATTTAAAATAACTTCTTTCTATTTGAATATATTTTAAAATGTAAGTTATTCCTGTGATCAAAGCTACATTTTCAGTATTACTTAAGTCTTCAGTGTCACATGATCCTTCAGAAATCATTCTAATATGCTGACTTGTTGTTCAAGAAGCATGTTAATTATTAATTATTTTTATCAATGTTTAAAACAGTTGAGATTTTTTCAGGATTCTTTAATGAATAGAAAGATCCAAATATCAGCATTTATCTGAAATAATCATTCAATATATCATTCAAAAGCTTGGAGTTACTATCATTTTTATTTATTTATTTATTTATGGGAAAGAAATTATAGAAATTAATACTTTTATTTACCAAGGATGATGATCATAATGATAATGTTACAAAGACATTAATAATGTTACAACAGATTTTTATTTCAGACATATGCTGTTCTTCTGAATTTTCTATTCAGAAAAAAACCTGAAAAAAAAAATCTACTCAGCTGTTTTCAGCTTAATAATAATAAGAAATGTTTTTTGAGAAACAAAAGAGAATATTAGAATGATTTCATGTGACTGGAGTAATGATGCTGAAAATTCAGCCTTGAAATCACAGAATAAATTACATTTTAAAATATATTCAAATAGAAAGTAATTTTAAATATTACAAATATTTCAGATTTTTTTGGATCAAATAAATGCAGGCTTTGTGTTCTTTAAAAAAATATTAATAATCTTACTGTTCAAATGTTTGACATTTTTTATAGTTTGTATTGCTTTCATACATTTTCTATTTATAATTGGTTCTAAAAATGGAAATGTGTAAATTTGTCAGAATATATTTGTCCTACTTCGATCTGGTTATTTTTACCAAATGAATCAGGTCTACTGTTTATTTTCCATGGTGATTCACATGTGCTGTAACACCTGATAACCACTAAGCAACTGCTCACCTTCACAGACTTGTGATCGGGACTGAAGGTCTTTGCAATTGTCTGACAGAGATTTATGTGGATATTAAACCGTCAAGTGGCTCCATTCAAGTCTGTGTATGAATGTGTCTGTCTAGGGTGTTTAAAAGACTGCCTGGCTCCATCCATCACACACACACGTGGAAATTACTGCCCTAATTGTGGTTTATCAGCCTCCAAGAACAGCTCGCTGATATGCATGATTTACTACAGTCATGATTGCTCCTATGTGTCCCAAGGTGATCATGTTTTATTTCAAAACTAGTGTTGCTTAGTGTAAACAATTTCCCATTTCCTACTTGCTGCACCCGAGGCAAAGAAGTATTGTCTCAAATTCAAATAAGTCAAGAGTAAACAACTAAAATCTAACATTGATCATTATAAATAATCCAGAGTGAACATCTTAGAAATTCAAGTGGACCCCCCCCCCCCCCCACAATCACCGCTGTGCCTCTTCCTTCACATCATCCGGTCTTGCAGTGTCCCAACCCTCCGGTGTTTGGGACTGATCAATAAAGCTGCCTCTATCTCACTGGCCATGATCTGTCCTGATAAGCCAGTGAGCAAAACAACAAACACCAGCTCACTGCCAAAACGGTGTGTTGGTGGTGATTGGAGAGTCATGCCTTCAGTCTCCCATTTGAGCCAGTCTCTCTGATTTCACAACCTTTAGGGGATTTCAAAAAAAGTTGGAGACTGTGGTGGGAGAAGACAACATGATGTCTAGTTGTACTATCTCTGTATGCCGTGTTTGCTTGTCTCCCTGGCTGAGAGAGGAAAGTTAATGTGTAACACAGGCAGTCGATACGGCTGCCGCGCTGCTTGATGGCCTAAATCTCTGAGTGTCAAACAGGTATGATTAAGGACCTCAGGACTTGCCTCGGCCCACTCTGCTCCATCCCTTTTTCCTCTTTACCTCTCCTCTGTTTACTTTGTTTAATTCAATCTATGAGTCAGAGCCTTGCAGCAATGTTGTGAAAGCTACTTTTTAAAATGTAGCTTGTCAAGCACAGCTATTAGCTACTAAAAAGTAGACAAGTACATTGAGCTTAATATTAAAAAAAAAAAACATAACTTGATCAGGGCAGTATTCTCTGGAACAAAAACAGCAAGGGAACAATAAAAGAATGAACAGTAATGTATCAAATTTAAAAAGTAGGCTAAATTATAACTAAATATGACAAAACACCATAGTTTACAAATAAAGTGAATATATCTCCACCTTATTTTTCATTGTGGAGGTAAGCTGTTTTCTGGTAATGTGTTAGACGTCCAGTTCACAAGCCGCTGTAGGGAAATAATGAGAAGAACAACGAAGTGCAGTAAACAGTAAGAAGAAGCTGCAAGCTGGAATAATTAGGATATTAAATAAAGATCATGTTCCATAAAGAAATTTAGTAAATTTTGGACAACTTTAAAGGTGATTTTCTCAATATTTAGATTTTTTTGCACCCTCAGATTTCAGATTCAAATTGTATCTTGGGCAAATATTGTCATATTGTAAAAAAAAACTTACATCAATGGAAAGCTTCCAGCTTTCAGATAATGTATAAATCTCATTTTCAAAAAAAATAACCCTTGCGACTGGTTTTGTGGTGCAGGGTCACGTATGAAAGAGAGGACCATTCAAATGAACCGAATCTGACTACCCAAAAATACAGGAAAGACAAAACCTTCTGAACAACTCATTTTAAAAGCATTCATCAGAGTTTCCTTAACAGAGAGGACCGTTTAGGATGAAACGATTTACTTGAATGGATTTGAGAAAAAGAACCGTCCGAACAAACTCAGTCACTAAAATAAACATTACATTTTAATAGAAAGGACCGTCTGAACAAACTGATTCACTTTAAGGAATCAGACTATCCAACTTTACATTTAAGAGAGAAGATTGTTCAAACTAAACGATTTACTAGAATAAATCGAATGTTTCATTTGAGAGGACTGTTTGAACTAACCGATTCTCTAAAATGAAACTGACTATCCAACATTACCAGAGGACCGTCTGAAAGAACCGATTTACTAGAATGAATCAGACTTTCAAACATTACATATGAGCTAGGGCGGTTCAACTGATTCACTAGAAAGAATCAGACTATCCAACATTACATATAAGAGAGAGGATCATCCAAATTAACAGATTTACTAGAATGAATTGAACTATCTAATATTACATATGAGATGACTGTTCAAAAAATTGATTCACTAAAATGAATCGGATTATCCAAAATTATGAGAGAGGACCATCTGAAAGAACCAATTCACTAGAATAAAACAGACCATCCAATGTTACATATGAGTTCAACTGATTCACTAGAATATAGGACTATCCTGTGGTGCATGAGATAGAGGACCGTTAAACAAATCATTTCCCAGACAGCACATGTACATCTGCAAGATGTCTGTTAAAGATCTCTTGATCTGGAAAGCATCTGCTGTGTACAAACGTCTGGCAGGTGTCTGTAAGATGTCAGTTTTACATACATTCTAAATCATAAATGCCTTAAAGACATCTAATAGACATCTATTTGACATCTGATAGGAAACATCCAATAGACGTCTTGCAGTTGAGCAATCCAGATGTCTTGCAGATGTAAATGCAGACGTCAAATAGAAGTATCTGAGATGTACGTGTGTTATCAGGGTTAAATAGCATTAATCAGCGTTTCTTAAATATATGGCAGAGATGAGCATTTAGAATGAAACGATTTACTTGAATGAATCAGAGTGTGTTACATATGAAAGAGAGAACTGTCCGAATAAACCCAATCACTAGAATAAACATTAGGCTATATTTAAGAGAGAGGACCATCTGAACAAACAGATTCACTAGAATATATAGCCTATGAACGAGAGGACTGTTCAAATGAACCGATTCACTAAAATGAATTGGACTATCCAACATTATCCAAAATTATGAGAGAGGACCGTTTGAAAGAAATTATTCACTAGAATGAATCAGACTATTCAGTGTTATATATTTTGATGGAGGAGAGTTCAACTAATTCACTAGAATTAATGGGACTATCCTGCATTGCATATGACAGAGAGAACCGTTTAGGATAAATCAGTTTGCTCGAATGAATTAGACTGTGTTACATATGAGAGAGAGCACCATCCAAACAAACTCTGTCACTCGAAAAAACATTACAGAGAGGACCATCTGAACAACCTAATTCACTAGAATATATAGCCTATAAGACAGAATGAATCTACAGCGGGGAAAATAAGTATTTGACACATCAGCATTTTTATCAGTAAGGGGATTTCTAAGTGGGCTATTGACACAAAATTTCCACCAGATGTAGCCATCAAGCCAAATATTGAATTCATACAAAGAAATCAGAACATTTAAGTATACAAGTTGAGTCATAATAAATAAAGTGAAATGACACAGGCAATAAGTACTGAACACATGAAGATAACAAGGTGCAAAATGGCATAGAAAGCCAGGAGATCACCTGAAATCTGTCAGTATTGAGAGAGAAACCCTGCCCCCTATCAGTACTAATTGATATCAGCTGCTTTAGTCCTAATTGATGGCCTATAAAGGCTTCTCATTACCCAGGAGGCACACAGGAAAGACTTCATGATGGGTAAAAGCAAAGAACTCTCTCAAGATCTTTGTAATCTTATCGTTGAAAAGCATTTTGATGGGAATGGTTATAGGTGCATTTCCAGAATGCTGAATGTTCCTGTGGGGGCCATTATCCGGAAATGGAAAGAGCATCAGTTCACCATAAACCGGCCACGATTAGGTGCTCCACATAAGATCCCTGTCCGAGGAGTCCAAAGAATAATCAGGAGAGTTCTCCAAGAGCCAAGAACCACTTCAGGAAGACCTTGCATCAGCAGGTACTGTTGTTTCAAAGAAAACTATAAGCAATGCACTGAACCGCCATGGCATCCATGCACGCTCAACACGCAAGACTCCGTTGCTGAACAAAAAGCATGTTGAGGCTCGGTTAAAGTTTGCGAAACAGCATTTGGAGAAGCCTGTGGATTATTGGGAGACTATAGTATGGTCAGATGAAGCAAAATTTTGGCAGTCATTCTACACACCATGTTTGGAGAAGAAATGGCACTGCCCACCACCCCAAGAACTCCATACCAACAGTTAAGTTTGGGGGTGGAAGCATCATAGTTTGGGGCTGCTTTTCAGCAAGGGGTACTGGCAGACTTCATATTATTGAAGGCAGGATGAATGGAGAAATGTACCGGAACATTCTGCATAAAAAATCTGCTGCCATCTACCAGAAAGCTGAAAATGAAAAGAGGGTGGACATTTCAGCAAGACAATGATCCCAAACACAAGGCCAAGGAAACAATGAACTGGTTTCAAAGAAAGAAAATCAAGTTGCTTGAATGGCCCAGTCAATCACCTGACCTAAATCCCATAGAAAATCTATGGAGAGAACTGAAGATCAAAGTTCATAAAAGAGGCCCAAGGAACCTTCAAGATTTAAAGACCAGAATGGGCCAGAATCACTCCTGAGCAATGCAGACGACTGGTCTCTCCATACAAGAGGCGTCTAGAAGCTGCAATCACCAACAAAGGCGTTTCTACAAAGTATTAAATAAAGTGTGTTCAATACTTATTCCCTGTCATTTCACTTTATTTATTATGACTCAACTTGTATACTTAAATGTTCTGATTTCTTTGTATGAATTCAATATTTGGCTTGATGGCTACATCTGGTGGAAATTTTGTGTCAATAGCCCACTTAGAAATCCCCTTACTGATAAAAATGCTGATACAAACCGCTGTACAATGAATCGGACTATCCAACATTATGAGAAAGGACAGTTTGAACAAACTGATTCACTAGAATGAATCAATCTATCAAACATTATATATGAGATGGACCGATTGAACAAATCGATTAAATAGCATTATTCAGCATTTTGTACACTATTATGACAGCTATAGAAAAACATTTAGGATAAAACGATTCACTAGAACGAATCAGACTTTCTGAAGATTTGGGTTTTGTATGTTAAATCTTACAAACTGACATATATTAATTGCATAATTTGAATGCAAATAAAAGACTGTAATAATGTTGGCCTGTCTTTGATATATTCCCTGATAGTACAAATACATCACGGAGACGTCTATTTGATGTCTGCATTTACATCTGGAAGATTTTTTTGGAGTGTTTGTTCATCTGCAATACATCTATAGGACGTTTCCTATCAGATGTCAATTGGACGTCTATTAGATGTCTTTAAGATGTTTATGATTTCAAATGTATGTAAAGCTGACATCTTACAGACATCTGTCAGATGTTTGTACACAGCAGATGCTGTCAAAATCAAGTGATCTTTAACAGACATCTTGCAGATGTACATGTGCATCTGGGTAATACACAACCCTGTCAGACATTTTAAATGTTAAGTCAGTGTTTTCAATTGAATTCAAAGTATATAAATTAACATTGTAAAGACATGGGCTACCCTCATCACAGGCCCTTAACGTTAAGCACAACAACAAGCAATATTTACCAACTTGCTTAGAATGATTCATTTTAGTATCAACAACTTCATGGGAAAAATAGACATTCAAAACCTTAATAATTGAAAGATCCGGTCTGCACATATAGTCAGTGTTAATTCATTACTAATGAAAATTCCTTTTCCATTCTTGCACTTTCAACATCTTTGAAGTGATCAATACCAGGGCAGGATGTCACTTGTTGATTGATACTATTGATTATGACCTCTGCGAGACCTTATCACCTTCATCCCAATCCTTACAAATATCTAACACCAGCACGATAGCAGAGGGAACAGGGCCAGCGGATAGGCACAGCACACAATGAGGTTATCTAGTCGTCCTCACATATTCTCACAGTCATGCTATGACCTCTCAGCTTGCCATCCTAATACTGTGGCTAATTCCCAGACCTGTGTGTCCTCTGAGGACAGAATGAATAGATCATGCCTAAAAAAGGAATAAGGTCAGATTCTACCCCATACAGCTAAATCTAAGTCAAGCTGTGTAATGCAGAGGAATCGTAAAATTCAAATGCAGAGAGAGACGTGCATGTGAGAACATCATGGAATTAGGGCTGTTTCTCATATGCACCCACACAGCTGCTGCGTATCTCAGGAACTGACCCTAATTGAAGCAAATATTGGGTGAAGTACTGAGGTGGGATGAGATAACATATTTGTCAGATATGCAGTCAGGCATTCAGCCACTTTGATTACACAGCACAAGTCAAGATAGAGAGAGGTGGTCCTCCCTTACACACCAAATCACACAAAGAACAACACACGGACAAAAGGCCCAGAATAGTAGCAATTCAAGTGTACATAGTCCACAAACTAGACAAATGTATCAGCAAATTTGTATATTTAGGAGTGAGCATGTTTTGCTATTTAGTCATAATTTGACTCTGCTGTTTTCATATTAGTATTATCATATTTGATGAATGAAATTTAATATTAGTTTCTTACTAATTTTGGGGTGCTGATTCCAAAAGTAGTGTCTGTTTGTCTCTTACAAAATATAATGAGCATTTCATAACATTTTTGCTTTCAACAGCCATTTGAAAAGTAATGTTGCATTATGCCATAATTAGCAGACAAACTGCCACAAAGACGTGATTCCCATCTTCCTTTAAGTCAAGTTACAACTATTTGTTTAATTCTGACAGATTTTCACATGTATAAGTCATTCTGAATACATTATTTCATGCCTAATGTCCACTTTTTCCACTTTGCAGATTGTAAATTAAATGATGCATTTTGAATACATCTTTTTGTCATTAAAACTAAGATGTTTGACTGATTCTTAATACTGTGTTGTTACCTGAATGATCCACAGCTGTTTTTTTTCATTGTTCATGAGTCCCTTGTTTGTCCAGAACAATTAAACAGCCCACTGATCTTCAGAAAAATCCTTCAGGCCCCACAAATTCTTCATTTTTGTGTGACTGTGTAATTTTGAGAGCCATCTTTTCACACTGAGAACAACTGAGGGATTCATATTTAACTATTACAGAAGATTCAAATGCTCAATAGGAAAAAAACAATGCATTAAGAACCAGGGGTGCAATATTTATTTAATAATATATAGCACTGTCCCTCAAATGCTACAGAAGATATTTACATGTTTCCCAGAAGACAAAGTAAGCTCAATTTACCCTGATCTTCAAATTCAAAAAGTTTTCACCCCCTGGCTCTTAAAGCATAATTTTTCCTTCTGAAGCATCTGTGAGTGTTTGAATCTTCTGTAATAGTTATAATAGTTGAGTCCCTCAGTTGTCCTTATTGTGAAGAAATGTATCTTAAAACCATACAGTGGTTGTTGGAAAGGGTTTAAATACACATACAATGCTGAAAAACCAAAGAATTTGTGGGATCTGAAAGATTACTCTGAAGAACAGCAGGCAGTTTAACTGTTCAGGACAATCAAGGGAATTATGAACAAACAAAAAAAAAACTTGAAAACAAACAAACAAAAAATCACTATACAGATGTGGATCATTCAGGTAACAACACAGTATTAAGAATCAAGTGTATGTAAACTTTTGAAAGGGGTAATTTTTATAAATTCAACCATTATTTTCTCTGGTGGACTATATGTAAACATCTTTTATGTGAAATATCATACTCAGGTCAGTACTAAATAAAAAATAGCATGCATTTTCTATGATCCCTCTTATTTTGGTCAAATAATTCACATTTTACTGATTCTGCAAGGTGCGTGTAAACACACCTCAACTGTATATTATAACATGGCTATAGTCTAGGGTTTCATCCATATTAATAATGTTTTCCTTATAATAGTGCCTGTGCTACAAAAGTGATCAATACTAGTCTCAAGTCTAATAATTAGATTAAAATATATCAGTAATGTCTTTTACCACGCTAACTCGAGGATCTTTTCAGTTGAACGGAAATGGTATTATTCTGTCAGGACAACGGCTAATGCTGCCTTCTAGTGACAGCTCCTGTGAACTACCATACAATTAACCACAATCTTTTCAGAAAGTATTTTACGACCTAGTAAGCAAAACAGTGTACATTTCCTTCAGAAAGTGTGTTTTTTATTCCACTGTTCTGCAAGTGAAATCTTCTAAACAGTTATTTTCTGTAATACTTTGAATTACACGAGGTGTGTAATCACCCTGAGAGAAAAAAAATAACCACTATACAGGTAACTTTTTACTCAATTTTAATCCAACTGTGTTCAGTTGTAATGAATAGCAGTTATGTAGCGCTGCGAACAACAACAACCTTTGGAAACTCTAAAGCTGGTTATGAAAAGAATGGAAAAAATGTAACAAATGTAAGCACAGTGTAGTTCTTTGTAACAAAATTGAATGTAAAAATGACTCTGTATGAAGATCAGAATGTTCTACCAAATTGAGCAATTCAACATAATAAGGCCATCTACAACACTAAAAAAATACAGAGAGACATTTTGCTGAAAGGGAGACATTTTCATGTCAGCCATAAATTATTTTTGTTTTTTTGTCACATTAAGAGACACCAGTTTAAAAGATACCACATCTGAGAAAGGCAACAATTACATGTTAACACACAAGACAACGTTTTTTGCTGGTTAAGATGAAACTTGGGATCTTTTGGCCAATATTTGGTCACTCAATGTTTGACATGAACCAAATTCAGTACACTTTGGCAAGCACCATATTCATACTGCATAAAAGCAAGAAAAACGTGTTGCTATCCATGGCAACACAAAGAGACCTTCCCATTACTGGAATATTGTTGAACAAAACAGACTGTGGCAAGCCACATATCCCTCACAGTTTATATCTCACAATTCTGACTTTTTCCTCAGAACTGGGAGGGGGAGACATTTGATAACTAGCAGTTTATGTCTCGCAATTGTCTTTATAACATGTAATTGCAAGTTCATCTCAATACTGAGGAAAAAAATCTGAATTGCGAGATGTAAACTCAAACTTAACTAAAAATATGGCTTTGTAAAAGAACATGCACACCTGGGGCCTGTTTCAATAAGGGGGTTCAACCAACTCTAAGTTTGAACTTGAACTCTGAGTTGAGTTACGATGAGATGGGAAACACTGAGTTTTCGGTTTCAGAAAAGCTGAATTGAGTTAGTTCAATCCACTCTGAGTAGGTTGACTCTAAGTTTAGTGTGTGCATAACAACTATAAAAAGCCCTGATCAGTGGAGCTCCGAAATTATGATTCACCATGGCAACAGCTCCCGCCAAAAAGACCTCTGCATACTTTGAGTCAATGCTTAACTTTAGTTCTCAATCACTGTTATAATATCAAAGGTAAAAACTGGCAGAACGGTAAATTATTAAACTAATATGAACAGCTATGAAGTATAAAAACACAATTCAATCAGGTAAAGCTTTAACCATAAAAGGTTCATGGTTGTAGGCTACATGACTTTACAAACATGTGACATTAAATAAATATCATCCAGTGTCTATTTCAATGTGCAGCAGCTTTACACATAATTAAATACTCTCTAATCCAAACAGTTGCATTTTTAAAATTAGAGTAATGAAATTAACATTTCAATTCTACTCAGCCAACAGCAAGAAGGCTTGCAAAACAATGAACAACAGATGAAAAGGAGATGGCCATAATACCAAGTATTGGAAGAATATTAAAATCCAACATGAAAAAGAATAAATGTTGCTTTTGTATTTGTAGGAAATGAAGATGAACAAGTAAATTTAACAGCTGTGGTGGTGGTTACGGCATATATCTAAGTAATCAGCAAATTATCTGCCTCTATAGGGTAAGAAAAATAATCTTGTTCCAATTTGCAGTAAGATTATTTTTCTTGTTTTAAGTGAAATGCACTAAATTTACATTCCAAAATACTCACTAAGACAAGCATTTCTGCAGTGTAAATGACTGAATGAGATTTAAACGTCGCTTACAATTTAAAAAGGGGGAGGAGTCTGAAAGAAACTCCAGGTTTAACAAAGAAAACCTGCTCCTGACCGGGTTAGGTTCACAGAGTAAGTTACCAAGCTAACTGACTTTGAATACAAGTTAGCTCTCTTTCAGAAACAGGCTTGACTTACCCTGCTTTCTCAGGTTTGACAAACCTTCCATTCTGAAACGGAAAACCCAGAGTTAACTTAAATGAGGGTTTGACATACTCAAGAGTTTTCACTTAACCTCCTTTCTGAAACGGGCCCCTGCAGTTCTAAAATAGCTTTATCAACAAAAAAACAAAAAAAGTAAACGGACTGAAGTAAAACATTTTGTATTATGACATGATTCTTAGAACACTCTTATAACATGTCACTATCAACCAAACACACCTCATTTACACAATGCAAGTACACTTGAACAAGGGTTAAAGAAAGACTTCCAAACTAGCAGTATATGGTACAAAGATCTTTATTTTGGTCAGCAGATTTATGCCATGAACTCGTAGGGGATGGGCTCCAGGTGCTGAGGCTCATTGTTCTTGGTGCTGACAAAGTGAGCTGGCCGTGGAGCAGCAGGCTGAAGGCAAGATTAAGACACATCAACACCACAATGAAACATCAGATCTGTTATAACCATGTTATACACCAATTTATCCCAACATCAAATTTACATCAGGAAGTACAATGAAATGCATGCATTTCATACATTTAACAAAGACAGAAACCAATACAGAAAACAAACACTGAATGATCTTATACCTGGCGTTTCAGCTCAACCCATTTGCCCTGCTTCTTGGCCTCCAATTTCTGCTTATCGTTTTCTCGGACACGCTGCAGGAAGCTTTCTCTGCTTTTTGAGTGCTTAATGTGCTC
The DNA here is from genome assembly GCA_033026305.1 of Cirrhinus molitorella. NCBI lineage: Eukaryota > Metazoa > Chordata > Actinopteri > Cypriniformes > Cyprinidae > Cirrhinus > Cirrhinus molitorella. The sequence goes on along the minus strand of CM065140.1, from coordinate 18,611,868 downwards.
AATACGCACATTAATTCTCTTAGCCAGGATCTTGCCTCTAAAAGTAAAAATAATAACTGGTCACTTTAAAGACAACAACTGGTGTACATTTACAAGATTTATGCATGAGTGGCATGTTTCCGTATTGACAATCTGGCAAAGGCATTAATGTGCCAGTCCAGGGTGCATAAGGATGACTGCTTTTGCCCACATTAATGACCACGTAGGACACAGAATGGCCCTCATGGCAAAGTGAATCTGGGGCATTACACATTAAAAAAAAAAAAAAGTGTATTGAAAATTCAAAATGTGTGATGCGTAGTCAAGTGACCCTCAATTTATGTATCAGTTTAAAAAAAAATTAACTGATGGATTAAACAAGTTATACATAAAAATCCTTTAAAAATAAAAGTATTGGGGGGGGTTTCTATGGAAGCCCATTTTCACCACTGAATAAAAAGGTAAATGTTACTTATCTCAAAATTCTGCTCTACTGTGAGTTAACATCTTGCAATTCTGAGAAATAGTGACTCTCAGAATTGTGTGATATATAAGTGTGAAGCCTTCAATCATCAGAATAACTTCTGAATCGCTCTATGTTCTCCCAACTGTATGTCGCTTTGGACAAAAGCGTCTGCCAAATGCCTAAATGTAAATGTAATGTAAACTCACTTTTCCTCGCAATTGCAAGTTTATCTCTCACAATTCACCTTTTCTCAGAATTGTGAAATATAAGTCCAGTTTTGAGGGGGAAAAAAAATGATAAGACTTGATATGTTCTCAGAATTGCAAGTTTATCTCTCACAATTCTGACTTGACTCACAATTGTGTTATAAAGTCACAACTGTGAGATATCAAATCGCAATTCTGAGAAAGTCACAATTGCAAGAGAGTCACAATTCTGACTTTTTTCTCAAAATTGTAATATAAACTTACAACTGCAAAAAATACAGTCAGAATGGCAAGATAATTCTCAGTTTCAAGATGACTGACTCTTAAGAATTGTGAAATATAAACTTTTAAGTGTGAGTTTTGAGGAGTGAAAAAAGACTGATATGTTCTCAGAATTGAGAGTTTCTCTCAATTCTGACTTAACTCACTTATGTCATAAAGTCACAACTGTGAGAACTTGCAATTCTGAGAAAAAGTCACAATTGCAAGATAGTAACAATTCTGACTTTTTTCTCAGAATTGTGATATAAACTCAACTGCGAGAAATAAAATCAGAATTGCAAGAAATTCTCTTGCAATTGCAAGTTTATAATAGCAATTTACTTTTTCGAAAATTGTGAAATATAAACTTGCAATTGAGAGTTATAAAGTTCAGTTTTGAGGGGCGAAAAACGTTGTGTTCTCAGAATGGCGAGTTTCTCACAATATCTCGCAATCATGTTAGTCACTACGAAATAACTACGAGACACAAACCTGCAATTCTGAAAAAAAAAAACAAAAAACATCACAATTGTGAGAAATAAAGTCGGAACTGTGAGGTATAAACTCACAACAGAGTTATAAAGTCAATTGCGAGATACAAGAGTCACAATTCTCACTATATTTTTTAGAACTGTGTGATGTAAACTCACAGTTGCAAGAAAAAGTTAGAATTGCAAGATAAAAACTTTTTTGGTAGTTTCTATCTCAGAATTCTCTTTTTTTACTTGAAACTGAGAAGTTATCTCTCACATTTCAGACTTCGTGAATTCACAATTGTAATTTATAAAGTCCAGTTTTCAAGGGGGGAGACGTTTTTAGAATTGCAAGTTTATATCTTTTGTTATAAAGTCACAGTTGCGAGATGAAAGTTGCAATTACCTTTTATTTATTCATGGCAACAGGCTTCCATAGGTTTCTGTGCTGTCTGACTGGTCTAACTTAACTTCTAGCTATCAGCTGCATTTCTTCAACATTTGAACATTGAACATTTTTTATCTAAGTCTAGATCATGTCATGTTCAGAGCAGTACTTACTTGACTTGCTTGTTGACAATGATGCCTACAGCATGCTGTGTAACATTATAAATGCGTCCAGTTTTGCCATGGTAGCATTTATGAGGCATGCCCTTCTGAATGGTTCCTGTGCCCTGGATAAAAAGGTTTTTTTTTAATACATTATTCTAGAGAACAAAAAAGTACACTAACAAATCTTTGTATGTTTAATAAATCTTACTTTGATGTCTACAATATCACCCTTTTTGTAGATGCGCATGTAGGTGGACAGGGAGATTGGGCCTGTTGTATGAAAAGAAATGTCAGTACAAAAAGCTGAAGAACAGTACAAAATAGTGCAAAATAAAAACACTTACCATGCTTACGGAAGGGCCTGGCAAACATATACCTGGTCCCCCTCCTCTTGCCTCTGGTGTTCGTCATGATGCCTGATTACTGGGTGCAGAAGACAAAATATATTAAATGTCAGACAAACAATATCTAGAAAAATTTTTCAAATCAAACACTTCATTGAGCTATACTTGATAACCATCCGCTGTATAATATGACTCAACATAAAATGACAGCATGGAAGTGTAAAATGCAGCAACGCAATTACTCTAATAAAGAACAAAGTTATAAACACTTAAATTTGGACTTCCAACAGATTAACCCAAGTCTATTCGGCAAAATATCGTTTTTCGTCAAACATTTGTTCATAAGACCGAACTAAAATGACATCCTGCAACTGTCGAAACACTTCTGTGTTCGTAAAACATCATATGTAAATAAAGAAATCTGTAATAGCTCTGCAGGTCTTTATCTTAATATTTCTGACTCCCCATAGCCTGTACACGCACGGCCCACATGGAACGCACACGCTCCAGCTTGTCGCTGTATTTTACTCTTTTCGGCATCCATCAAGGCACATGCGGGCTTAATTTCGATGCCGTGTTTGGTAAAGCATTTTTGGGGCGCTTTTTGTGACACTTCTGCTAAATGAGAGTATGTAATTAACGATTTTATTCATCATGTCTGGAGCACATCTTACCCCCGGTTGCTCGCAAGATGGCGGGTACGGCGGAAAGAGAATGAAGGGGTCCTGCAGCGCTTCCTTCAAAGCACGAATAGGAGGACTACTCATTTGCCTGAGTAAAAGTAGCAGAGCTGTTGATCCAAGACATGGGCAGTTAGTGATGTCACCGTCTTACAAAAACAGTTCAGCATTTTTATTTGATGATTTCCAATAATTTATTTGATGATTACCAGTCTTAAGTAGCACGGGTATGTTTGTAGCAATAGCCAACAATACATTGTTTGGGTCAAAATTATAGACTTTTTTATGCCTGCCAAAAATCAATAGGATATTAAGTACAGATCATGTTCATGAAGATATTTAGTAAATTTCCTACAGTAAAAATATCAAAACTTAATTTTTGATTAGTAATATGCATTGCTAAGAACTTAAGTTGGACAACTTTAATGGCGATTTTCTCAGTATTCTGATTTTTGTCCACCTTCAGATTCCGAGATTTTAAGTATCTCGGTCAAAAGTTGTCCTGTCCTAACAAATTGATTTTTTAAAATTAATTTAAATAATTCAAAAAAGAACTTTAACCTGGTTATGTTCATTTGTTTCTTCGAATTTAATTAAATCAAATCCTGACATAAATACATATTTTTTGAACATCACACCAGCAGTCCACAAGCTCTCTTAAGTGTATTTTATTTTTTCCAAACAATTAATCGCATCCAAAATAAAAGTTTTTGTTTACATATGTGTGTCCTGTGTATATTATGTATATAGAAATAGACACACATGCATGTATATATTTGGAAAAGATTTACATGTATTTACATATTATTTATATTATATATAAATATGTTTAATATATAAACAACATGTTTTTCTTAAATGTATACATGCGTATGTGTGTATTTATATATACGTAATAAATATACACAGTGCACACACATATAATATGTAAACAAAAACTTTTATTTTGGATGCGATTAATCACTATAACCAGGTTCATAAAAATTCTTCATTTATTTTTAAATATAAAAAGAAATAACAAAAGGTATTCCTCAAGCTCTCAGCTGAACTGAATATGCTCTCAAATTAAACAATCTAGTTTACTAATTATTTGTACTACAGTGCAGTGCTAATGTTCAGTAATGTGTCTTCCTATAGGTTTCTTTTGTCAGCTAATACCTTGGCTATATTAAAATCATTTAAATGTAATCCATCAGCCGATGGGGCACTAAGACCCCGCGGAACTCCCTCTGGCAGGGACGCAGTCTGTCCTCACGGGGACTCCTCTTCGCCTCCGCGCGGTGATTGGGTGGAAGATGGCGCTGGGCGAATGGAAATCCTAATGACAGTTTCCAAATTTGCCTCTTTTTGTACCATGGTAAGTAAATATGACTTCAATCACGGATAATTGGTCGTCAGTACACGCATGATATTGTAAAGGGTCGCGTACTGCAATAGTTCAGTGAATCGGACGCCTTGGGTTGCCAGTTTTCCTCTGCTGCAGTTGCGAGCTGTCTTTATCCGTCTGTGTGCTTGCTATGAAATTTGCCTTGGGCCTAAATAATTACTGTTATTTGGTAGATATACGACACGACCGTACTGTCTTCACAACACAAGGCTAGGCTTACAAATTCGCCCGTCCTTATAGGATTTGCTGAAGGCAGCAAAGCAGAGATCTGCTAACTGCTGAGCTGAAGTGTCATTCAGCACAGGTTATGATCGCGAGATGTGCTTAATAAACGCGAGACAGTGACATCTAAATAATCTCCGATTGTTATTTATATGTAATAAATGCGTACAAGCATTGAGACAAGCATTGTGTTAGGTATGGCAAACGTGAGCATCATGATGATGTAAAATGCGTTCAGTGTACCTGTGCTTCAGTGCTAAGCTGTTGCCAGTGCGGTCACATCGTGATTTCATGGTCCCATCCCCTCTCTGCATCTCCGTAGCCAGTGTGTTCCTCCATAAATTATCTTCTTTATTTGCATTTTGATTGTAAATTACGTCTTACGTCGCGTTTGGCGTTCTTAAATGTAAAAGTGACGGGAGTGAAATGCTAATGAGTGCTAATGCGGGTTTACCTCATCAAATATCTTTTATGTTTGTTATTTTAGGTTGTTTTTACATTTACACTTACGTGTTTTTTTGTGATGTTACATTATTAAAGCGCTAATTCTCAATCTGTGATTGTTGTAATCTTATCAACAGTGTTGGGGGTAAATCATTACAAGTAACGCGAGTTACGTAATCAGATTACTTTTTCAAGCAACTAGTAAAGTAACGCATTGTTTTTCAATGTGGATGTTAAGTAAAGATCATGTTCCATGAAGATATTTACCTACAGTAAATATATCAAAATGTAATTTTTGATTAGTAATATGCATTGCTAAGAACTTCATTTGGACAACTCTAAAGGCGATTTTGTCAGTATTTTGATTTTGCACCCTTATATTCCAAATTTTCAAATAGTTGTATATGGGCCAAATATTGTTCTATCCTAACAATCAATACATCAATGGAAAGTTTTTTTGATTCAGCTTTCAGATGATGTATGAATCTCAATTTTAAAAAATTGCCCCTTATGACTGGTTTTGTGGTCCAGGCTCAGAAATAAGCAATGGCAGTTACTTTTTTTCCCCATTTATTGATCAAAAGCTCTCCTGTCCTCATGTTGAGAGAAATTAGTTTTAGAATAAATATGAACATGCATTAATTCTCTAAAAATCTCACAAAAAAAATAACAGATTGAATAAAAACAATGAATGCCACTCAGAATATGTATGCAAACCTGCAATAATTAAATATGTTAAATAATAAATATCCTTTATCTATTTAATCCCATTTTATTAACCAGTGTCTTTGCTGCTAAACTTCCATGATCCAATTCTACCATACTAATAAGCAAACAATTTCTCAAGGTAAACGTTTGATCTTCTTTTTTTATAGCTGATGAGTGTTGAACCTTCTTCTTTTGCATTTTGCTGTACAGACATTTCCTTCAGCCAGAGGCTTTTGGTGTGAAAGGGCTTTTACATTAGCCAAAAATGTAACTTTCTATATTAAAATCAAACAAGCAAGCCTTGCCCAGATATAAAAAGTAACTAGTTACATTTTTAAAGAGTAACAGAATATTGTAATGCATTACTTTTAAAAGTAATTTTTCTCAACACTGCTTATCAAACTTATATCTCGGATGTATCAGACATCTTCTAAAATGTACATGGTTAACCATAGTTTCCGCCACAGTGTCATAAGTTACTTCAATTATAGTTAGTACTGCAAAACCATATAACTCCTTCTAAAAATGTAAAAATGACATATTTTTGAAGAAAGTGGTGGCTAGTGCCAACTTACAATAGTTTTAATGTAGTGACTGCATGTGATAGAAACTGCGGTCCATTTAAAGGACTCTTTATCAAATTGTGTGCAACTCTAAATGCCTGAACAGCTGTTCACCTGTTCTGTTTCAGGGCGCCAATGCCTCCGCTTTGGAGAAAGAGATCGGCTCGGAGCAGTTCCCTGTCAACGAGCATTACTTCGGATTGGTCAACGTAAGCAAATACATTCCTTGTTGTCTCCTCTAACAAGCATTTTTAATGTTATGCTGTGGAATCAGTGTGTGTTTTCTGTGTTTCGTTCCACAGTTTGGAAACACCTGCTACTGTAACTCTGTGCTCCAGGCTCTGTACTTTTGCCGACCGTTTCGGGAGAAGATCCTCGCGTACAGGAGCCAACCGCGCCGCAAAGAGAACCTGCTCACTTGTCTGGCTGACCTGTTCCACAGTATAGCCAACCAGAAGAGGAAAGTTGGCGTGATACCGCCGAAGAAGTTCATTACGAGACTACGGAAAGAGAATGGTAAGAAACACAAGCAGGAAGGGATTGTGTTCGACTTCAGTTCACTGTGAATTTAGATGCTAGTTCTGGGTCAAAACCTGAAAAGTAACAAGAAACCAGGTTTAGTTATGTGTTAGATACAATGCATGAATTATACAGATTGAGTAAATGTGATGCAGCTGTATCTAACACATAACTAATACATTTGCATAAAGGAAACCATGAATGATGAGGCATTAGCTTCAAATTGGTTAACTGTAAGCTTTGTCATATACAAACGGCTAATGCAGTTAATGCATGAAATAAAACTAACTAAAAATGTTGTTTAAGATTCGTTAAAGTGTTTTTAACCATAGTTAACCTTAGTTAATAAAAATGCAACAGGTTAAAGGTTACATTTTGTAACATTAGTTAACATGAACTAACAATCACAACTACTTCTAAAGCATTTCTTAATCTTGGTTAACGTTAATTTCAGCATTTACTAATACGTTAATAAAATCAAAAGTTTTATCTGTTCATTTTATTGGTAACATTTTGCATCAAGGTTTCTTTTGTAAGCATTAGTTAACAACATTAGTTAACATGAGCTAATAATGACAACTAAAGCATTTATTTATATTGGTTAACATTCATTTCAGCATTTACTAATAGGTTAATAAAATCTCAACTTGTATCTGTTCATTTTATTGGTAACACTTTGCAACAAGGTTCTTTTTGTAACCATTAGTTAACAACGTTAGTTAACATGAATTAACAATGACAACTACTTCTAAAGCATTTATTAATCTTGGTTAATGTTAATTTCAGCATTTATTAATACATTAATAAAATCAAAAGTTGTATCTGTTCATTTTATTAGTAACACTTTGCAATAAGGTTCCATTTGTAGCCATTAGTTAACTATGTTCGTTAACATAAACTAACAGTGAAAACTACTGAAGCATTTATAAATCTTAGTTAACGTTAATTTCAGCATTTACTAATGTGTTAATAAAATCAAAAGTTGTATCTGTTAATTTTATTAGTAACAGTTTGCAATAAGGTTCCATTTGTAACCAATAGTTAACTATGTTAGTTAACAGAAATTAACAATGAAAACTACTTCTAAAGCATTTATTAATCTTGGTTAACATGAATTTCAGCATTTATTAATATGTTAATAAAATCAAAAGTTGTATAATGTTCATTTTATTGGTAACACTTTGCAATAAGGTTCCATTTGTAACCATTAGTTAACTATGTTAGTTAACATGAACTAACAGTGAACACTACTAAAGCATTTATTAATCTTAGTTAACGTTAATCTCAGCATTTACTAATATGTTACTAAAATCAAAAGTTGTATCTGTTAATTTTATTAGTACAATAAAAACTACTTTTAAAGCATTTATTAATCTTGGTTAACATGAATTTCAGCATTTACTAATACATTAATAAAATCAAAAGTTGTATCTGTTCAGTTTATTTGTAACACTTTGCAGTAAGGTTCCTTTTGTGACCATTAGTTAACTATGTTCGTTAACATAAACTAACAATGAAAACTACTTCTGAAGCATGTATTAGGCTTGTTGTCTTGTCTTAGTTGAAGTTCGACATTTACTAATTTGTTAATAAAATAAAAAGTTGTATCTTTTTAAATATTATTTAATGGACAACATGAACATCATTTATGTTAACAAATTTTGTGTTTACATACTGTCCATTGTTAATGCATTAACTAAGGTTAATTAATGTGACCTTATTGAAAAGTGTTACCAATAAAATGAACAGATATGACTTTTTTGAATAATGTATTAGTAAATATTGAAAACTAACATGAACTGGGGTTAAATGCTTTAAACATATTTTCAGTTTCAGTGCATATTAACTAATGTAGTTAACTAATGTTAGCAAATGGAACTATTTTGTAAAGCGTTACCACAAAATATATTTTTTAAATGCAGCACTGTAATTGAATATCATCGCAAAACCATCTACCACAGAGTTGCTTTCCATCATCTTAGTTGTTGACGCACACATTCAACATTCATGTAACTTGTAATTATCATATTTCTGACTTGATTAGATTTGATTTGATCAAAATAGTATGATTCCTTGTGATATTTCATGCAACTTTCTCCCTGTCACCCGCAGAACTGTTTGATAACTACATGCAACAAGATGCACACGAGTTTCTCAACTACCTGCTGAACACTATAGCAGACCTGCTACAAGAAGAGCGCAAGCAAGACAAACAGAATGGCAAATTGGCCAATGGCACACTCGATTCACAGAACAATAACAGCACCCCGCCCTCCTCCACCTGGGTTCATGAGATCTTCCAGGGCACGTTGACCAATGAGACGCGATGCCTCACCTGCGAGACGGTAATAGCATCTCACGTAAACCCTTTAGTCCAATAAGATGGTATCCTGATAGTTCTGCTGCCTGTGATTGGCCGTGCTTTTATCTGAGGTGTGTCTTTGGACTTTGCTCTCTCACAGATAAGCAGTAAAGATGAGGATTTCTTGGATTTGTCAGTGGATGTAGAGCAGAACACTTCAATCACACACTGTCTCAGGTCTCAAAGCACACTCACATTGAAACCCAGTTTAAACATGAACGTGTCCATTTTAATAAATCGATCTTTTTCTTTCTGGCCCCTTATAGAGGTTTCAGTAATACAGAGACCTTATGCAGTGAGTATAAATATTACTGTGAGGAATGCAGAAGTAAACAAGAGGCACACAAACGGTGAGCATTCGTTTCTGCTAGCTCCTTCCTGGTTTTTTGAACATAAATTTACTGTATATGCTTAATACATGTATGTTTTTGACTTCAGAATGCGGGTTAAGAAACTTCCCATGATCCTTGCCTTGCACTTGAAGAGATTTAAATACATGGAGCAGCTGCAGCGCTACACCAAGCTAAGCTACCGTGTGGTCTTCCCTCTGGAGCTCCGCCTCTTTAACACCTCTGGCGATGCCACCAATCCCGAGAGGCTTTACGACCTGGTCGCTGTGGTGGTGCATTGTGGCAGGTGAGTCGATACAAGTTTTAATGGCATCCAGGAAGCCAGAATGGACTTTCAAACCTTTATACAATGTGTTTTTCTTCCTTCTCCATTGTCTGATTTCACAATACTTGCTTGTGTGAACAGAATCTCTTTATGCAAGCTTTTTGAAATCTGTCCTTGCACAAAAAGAGAACTGTACTGATTTGCTTCCTTGATTTGTAGCTTATGTGTATGTGTGTGTGCTTTTACAGTGGTCCAAACCGAGGACACTACATCGCAATTGTAAAGAGTCATGATTTCTGGCTACTGTTTGATGACGACATAGTAGAGGTAAGCTGCTATACATCATGTATAAGCATCAGTCATTTACTGAGATAGGAATTCATGGAGAATTCATGGAAAACCTGAAAATATTATGGAATTTTAAAATAATGATTTGCAGGAAATAAAATCTATATAATATGTATGCAAAATCTGAAGTTAATAAATTAATAAAGTAATAAATAAATAAGGATATTTTAAACCATGTAGAGTTTTAATATAATAAATAAATAAATAAATAAATAATAAACACATACTGATACAGTTATATTATAAATAAACAATAAAATGTTTTTTAAAAGTTTCTATATATATATGTGTGTGTGTGTGTGTGTATGTGTGTGTGTGTGTAAATGAAAGCTTAAGAAAATCTAACAATCATCAATTACAGTGGGGGCAAAAAATTATTTGACCCCCTGCTGATTTTGTGCATTTTCCTACTGACAAAGAAATTATTAGTCTTTAATTTTAATGGTAGGTTTATTTGAACAGTGAGAGACAGAATAACAACAAAACAAATTCCAGAAAAATGCATTTCAAAAAAGGTATAAATTGATTTGCATTTTGATGAATGAAATAAGTATTTGACCTATCAAGCAGCAAGATTTCTGGTTCTCAGGTCACGAGAGTTTAAGAGAGTGCTCCTAATCTCAGTTTGTTAACTGTATAAAAGACACCTTTCCACAGAAGCAATCAGTCAATCAGATTACAAACTCTCCACCATGGCCAAGACTAAAGAGCTGTCCAAGGATGTCAGAGACAAGATTGTGGGCTTAAACAAGGCTGTAATGGGCTACAAGACCATCGCCTAGCAGCTTGGTGAGAAGGTGACAACAGTTAGTGCGATTATTTGCAAATGGAAGAAACACAAAATAACTGTCAATCTCCCTTGGTCTGGAGCTCCATGCAAGATCTCATCTCATGGAGTTTCAAAGATCATGAGAACGGTGAGAAATCGGTCCAGAACTACATGGGAGGATCTTGTCAATGATTTCAAGGCAGCTGGAACCATAGTCACCAAGAAAACAATTGGTAACATACTACGCCATGAAGGACTGAAATCCTAAAGCACCTGCGAGGTCCCCCTGCTCAAGAGCATCTGAATGATTCAGAGGAGAACTGGGTGAAAGTGTTGTGGTCAGATGAGACCAAAATCAAGCTCTCTGGCATCAACTTAACTCTCCGTGTTTAAAGGATGCTGCCAAGAACACCATACCCACCATCAAACATGGAGGTGGAAACATCATGCTTTGGGGGTGTTTTACTGCTAAGGGGATAGGACAACTGCATCGCATCAAAAGGACGATGGACGGGGCCATGTACCATCAGGTCCAGGGCATTAAAGCCAGAAAGAGCATTATAAATGGATTGTGGATGGGTATGACCCAAAACACACGGCTAAGGCAACACAGGAGTGGCACAAGAAGAAGCACATTAATCCTATAGAAAATCTGTGGAAAAAGCTGAAGGTTTGAGTTGCCGAATATCAGCCTTGAGAGGATCTGCAAAGAGAAGTGGGACAAAATCCCTCCTGAGATATGTGCAAACTTGGTGGCCAGCTACAAGAAATGTCTGACCTCTGTGATTGCCAACAAGGGTTTCAAATACTTATTTCACTCATTAAAATGCAAATTAATTTTATAACTTTTTTGAAGTGTGTTTTTCTGGATTTTGTTGTTATTCTCTCTCTCTCACTGTTCAAAAAACCTACCATTAAAATTATAGACTGATAATTTCTTCCTCAGTGGGCAAACGTACAAAATCAGCAGGGGATCAAATAATTGTTTTCCTCACTGTATGTACACTATATTGCCAAAAGTATTGGAACACCCCTTTCTAATGAACAGGTTTGACTACTGAGTACTAATCTTAATGTTTAAGCATATAATGATATTCTAGGGAATTGTGTCCTTCTAATTTTATAGCAAAAGCTTGGACAGGACCCTTTTTTATTCTCACATGACAGTTCCTCTGTATATAAGGCAAGGTTCATAGAGAAATGTTTGATTCAGTCAGTGTGGAAGAACTTGACTGGTCTGCATAAGCCAAGTTCTAAAACCTGCTGAACCTTAAAAGCAGACCTTGAGCCAAAAACTCATCACTAAACACCAATGACTTGTACATACACTATATGGACAAAAGTATTGGGACACCCCCTTCTTTAGAACAGAAATAGGCACTTCTAAAACTGTAGCTACAAAGATGGAAGCATAATTCGTTTATTTAAAAATTGTATTTCCATCTCTGGTGCTTCAGTTTTGGAAGTGTCTAAAATGACTGTACCCATATGCACAAGTCATTTTTGTTTCCACACTGACTGAACATTTCTCTTTGAACCTTGCCTTATACACAGAGGCATTGTCATGTTACAATAAAAAGGGTCCTGTCCAAACATTTGGAATAAAATTTATTTCAGTAATTCAACTCAAATTGTGAAACTTGTGTATTAAATAAATTCAGTGCACACAGACTGAAGTAGTTTAAGTCTTTGGTTTAATTGATATGATTTTGGCTCACATAATCAACTCAAAACACCTGTAAAGGTTTCCTGAGCCTTCAAAATGGTCTCTCAGTTTAGTTCACTAGGCTACACAATCATGGGGAAGACTGCTGATCTAACAGTTGTCCAGAAGACAATCATTGACACCCTTCACAAGGAGGGTAAGCCACAAACATTCATTGCCAAATAAGCTGGCTGTTCACAGAGTGCATGTTAACAGCAAGTTGAGTGGGAGGAAAAAGTGTGGAAGAAAAAGATGCACAACCAACAGAGAGAACCGCAGCCTTGAGAGACTTGTCAAGCAAAATCGATTCAAGAATTTGGGTGAACTTCACAAGGAATGGACTGACGCTGGGGTCAAGACATCAAGAGCCACCACACACAGACGTGTCAAGGAATTTGGCTACATTTGTCGTATTCCTCTTGTTAAGCCATTCCTGAGCCACAGACAACGTCAGAGGCATCTTACCTGGGATAAGAAGAAGAAGAACTGGACTGTTGCCCAGTGGTTCAAAGTCCTCTTTTCAGATGAGAGCAAGTTTTGTATTTCATTTGGAAACCAAGATCATAGATTTTGGAGAAAGGGTGAAGAAGCTCATAGCTCAAGTTGCTTGAAATCCAGTGTTAAGTTTCTACAGTCTGTTATGATTTGGGGTGCAATGTCATCTGCTGGTGTTGGTCCACTGTTTTTTGAAAACCAAAGTCACTGCACCCGTTTACCAAGGAATTTTAGAGCACTTCATGCTTCCTTCTGCTGACCAGCTTTTTAAAGATGCTGATTTCATTTCCAGCAGGATTTGGCACCTGCCCACATTGCCAAAAACATCAAAAGTTGGTTAAATGACCATGGTGTTGGTGTGCTTGACTGGCCAGCAAACTCACCAGACCTGAACACCATAGAGAATCTATGGGGTATTGTCAAGAGGAAAATGAGAAACAAGAGACCAGAAAAATGCAGATGAGCTGAAGGCCACTGTCAAAGAAACCTGGGCCTCCATACCACCTCAGCAGCACCACAGACTGATCACCTCCATGCCATGCCAAATTAAGGCAGTAATTACAGCAAAAGGAGCCCCTACCAAGTATTGAGTACATATACAGTAAATCATTGGTCTCAAACTCAATTCCTGGAGGGCCACAGCTCTGCACAGTTTAGCTCCAACCCTAATCTAACACACATGATCTGGCTAATCAAGCTCTCCAGGGTAACTAGAAACTTCCAAGCAGGTGTGAGTTGGAGCTGGTTGGAGCTAAATTGTGCAGAGCTGCGGCCCTCCAGGAATTGAGTTTGAGACCACTGCAGTAAATGAACATACTTTCCAGAAGGCCAACAATTCACTAAAAATGTTTTTTTTTTTTAATTGGTCTTATGAAGTATTCTAATTTGTTGAGATAGTGAATTGGTGGGTTTTTGTTAAATGTGAGCAAAAACCATCACAATTAAAAGAACCAAAGACTTAAACTACTTCAGTCTTTGTGCATTGAATTTATTTAATGCACGAGTTTCACAATTTGAGTTAAATTACTGAAATAACTTTTCCACGACATTAAAAATTATTGAGATGCACCTGTGTCTGTGTGTGTAAGTGTATATATATATATATGTATATATATATAGTTTAAAACAAAAAGAATTAATAAATAAATAAATACAATTATGTTCAAGTAAAAAAAGGAAATAATATTTTTCTAGTTATGCTTAGTTTACAAATCTATATTTATTTCACAAGATTGGAGTGCAATCTTTATATATATATATATTTTTTAATAATAGACAATAAAAAATATTTTTACAAGCTTTTATAGTGAATATATATTTTCCAGTTATGCTTCCTTACAAATGTCATAGAAAAGTATGGGAATCCTGATGTTTGCAGAACATTCTTGCTGCATTTGCTAAAAAGTCTTTGGTTTCTCCCTGTAGAAAATTGATGCCCAGGCGATTGAGGAGTTCTACGGATTAACTTCGGAAATTTCCAAGAACTCAGAGTCCGGGTACATCCTGTTTTACCAGTCCAGAGACTGAGAGAGGCCAGAGCGGCGTCCCCTTTCGGACACCTGTACGGCAGGCGTGCCTGTACGCAGAACCCTGCTGCATCCCACCTGCGCAGGTTCTTGCTGCAGCGGCACCTCACACACACCCCACCCCACCCGTCCAAGCCCACCCTCGCCGGTCTCCACGCAGCAGTAACGTTGGACGCGATGCAGTCGCAAGGCCTTTTGAACGTTGTTCGTCAGTTGTATTTACGTTGTGGGAGCATTTCATCACTCGTGTTCAGTCCTTTACTGTGGAGAGAATGTGTTTCATGTAACTGGGACTCGCATTCAACTTTCATGCTGCGACCTTTCGATTCCTGTGGCTGTGAGGAGGCTGAAGACTTGTGCATGGGGAAAGCGGGTGTGTTTATTATAATGGCGGGGAGGGTCTCAACGCTCCGACTGCGGGGCATTGCGGGTTATGTATTTCTACCTTGTACAGAGTGATATTTGTATAAATATTATGAGAATTATAATAATATTACTGATATAGCCAAAAAAAGAGGATAGAACCAGAAAAGATGTATAACACTATGGTGCACTTTTGATACAGTTTTGTAGATGTCGGAAGGTTAATGTGAGGGTTTGCTTGAGATGGCCTGTTGTGAAATTATCATTTTCTGTTTTAAAGAAAAAGAAATAAAAGTGTATACACCAAGATAGGATGTATGCATGCAAGCATGTAAATACCAGCTATTACCAGCCTACTGCGATTTGATTGGGCGCCCTCTTCATACAACCGAGCCTTTTTTTCTGTGCTGGTGACTCATTCTTGGTCACTGTGGCCCCTCAGTGGCCGGTCAAGATTACTGCAAGCATCATTCCTTTTTCATAGATTGCGTTCCTCTCATTCCAGCTTTAAATGTCCTGCGTTGTTTTTTATTTAAATAATTTGCTAGCTCAGATGAATCCTTTTAATTTTACATAAAAGCTTAGATACATTTATTAGCGCTCAAAAGCAGTTCTCAAAATTGTCATTTGAGAGCCATATCAAGCTTAGTTCCAGACTGGAAGGATTTTATCAGGCGTCATCACTGACTACGCAGTTTAGTCTATGAGGAGGTGTGAGTCTGTCTGAAATAGAGGCATGGGGATGAAGGCTGCACGGGGTTAGAGGATGGAGGAGAGAGGGAAGATAGTGGGGGAAGTGGGTGACACAGATGAGCGTGCTGTTAATAGCTTGCGCCGAGAATAGCTCTCACAGGGGAGCAACACAATGTGCATCTTTCCAGAAAGATGCAGTCTGAATGTCAGATGCTAGATAAATGGGTCTCTTCCTACACAGACACATTGCAATACCTACTGGGTCATTTGAAATGGGTGCTTTTTCTGTTTTGAATTAAGGTTTTAAATGCAGACAAAGAATGTCTTCATAATGTTGCATTTTGCCATGTCAAGCTGAATTTAAACACTGCAATACTTGTTTTGGCATGTTTTATTATTTCAAAAGAGTAACAGCTTTTTACTTAAGGTTATGGTTTATTAATTATGATAATAATACTGATTAATAATTAGTTATTTACAACATCAGGGTAACAGGGTTGAATATTTAAAATCATTCAAAGTGAAGATGCCATTTATGAGTTCACATAATTATTTAATAAATAGGAAAATAAACAAACTATAAATTTAGTATATCATAAAAAAGTATTTTTATTGGAATACATTATTTAATAATGGGGACACATAAGAAGTTTGGGATGTAAAATTTATAATGCTTTTTAAAGGAGACTGCTCATCAAGGCTGTGTTTATTTAATTAAAAATACAGAAAAATAGTGCAGAATAGTGGTTTTCCATTTTAATAAACTCAAAAATATAATTTATTCCTGTGACGCAAAAATAATTTCTCAGCATCATTACTCCAGTCTTCAGTGTCACATGATCCTTCAGAAATTATTCTAATATGCTGATTTATTATCAGTGTTGGAAACAGTTGTGCTGCTTAACATTTATTTTGGAACCTGTGATACTTTTTTCAGGATTCTTTGATAAATAAAACAGTAAAAAATGACAGCATTTATTTAAAATAGAAAACTTCTGTAACAATAAACACCTCATTCAAAGTTTGGGGTCAGTCATTTTTTTTCTTTCTTTCTCTCTTTTATTCAGCAAGGATGTGTTGAATTGATAAAAAGTGATAGTAAGATTGATAAACGACTAATATTGTTAGAAAAGATTTCTATTTTGAAAAAGGCTGTTCTTTTTAACTTTTTATTCATCTAAAAATCCTGAAAAAAGTATCACAGGTTCCAAAAAATATTAAGCAGCACAACTGTTTCCAAAATTGATAATAAAAGTAAGTAATCAGTATATTAAAATGATTTCAGAAGGATCATGTGACACTGAAGCCTGGAGTAATGGCTGATGAAAATTCAGTTTTGCATCACTGAAATAAATTATATATTAAAGTATATTTAAAAAAAAAAAAAACTTTTTTAAATTGCAGTATTTCATAATATTGCTTTTTCTGTATTTTTCATCAAATAAATGGAACTATTTGACGTCTGCATTTACATCTGGAACATGTATTTATTAGTGTTTGCTCATCTGCAATAGGACGTTTCCTATCAGATGTCAGACGTCTATTAGATGTCTTTAAGATGTATATGATTTAGAATGAATGTAAAACTGATGTGTGTCAGATGTTTGTACACAGCAGATGCTTTCAAGTCAGTGATCTTGTAGACGCACAAATTCATAGAAATTGGCCACAAACACTAAAGTTGCCAAAACACTTAGGAAATGCAATGATTTACAAAATCATGGTAACGGCTGAATATTTAAAATAATTTCCCTACTATTATAATGGATTTATTTTTTTTTTTTTATCTTGGTCCACCCCTAAATATAACCGTCATTGGGGCATCAGAAGATTGTACGAAAACGTACAAGATTTTATGAATTCATAATTGTCCACAAATTCACCAAAACAGTTATGCAAATGCCTTGATTTACAAAATCATGGTAACAGGGTTGAATATTGAAATTATTCCCCAACTATTATAAACGTATTTATTTATTTTCACCTAGGCCCGCCCCTAAATATAACCATTGTTGGGCATAAGCAGATTGTACAAAAATGTACTAATGAGATTTTACAAATTCAAAAGAATTGACCACAAAATCGACAAAACAGTTGCCAAATGCCATGATTTACAAAATCATGGTAACAGGGTTGAATATTTAAAATCATTCCCCTACTATTATTATGAATTTATTTATTTATGTATTTATTTTCATCTAGGCCCACCCCTAAATATTGGGGTGTAAGCAGATCGTACAAAAATGTACAAATGAGATTTTACATATTCAAAAGAATTGGCCACAAATTCGCCAAAACAGTTACGAAATGCCATGATTTACAAAATCATCGTAACCGGGTTGAATATTGAAAATAATTCCCCAACTATTATTATGAATTTATTTATTTTCATCCAGGCCCACCCCTAAATATAACCGTCATTAGGGCGTAAGCAGATCGCACAAAATGTACGAATGAGATTTTACATATTCAAAAGAATTGGCCACAAATTCGACAAAACAGTTACGAAATGCAATGATTTACAATATCACGATAATAGGTTTGAATAGGCTATTCAAAATCATTCCCCTGCTAATATTAGGCCTACATGTAGGCTACTTTAGGGTCCACCCCTAAATACCGCCATTACAAATGCAGAATAATTGGTCACAAATTCGCCAAAACAGTTACGAAATGCCATGATATACAAAATTTACAAAATCATGGTAACAGGGTTAAATATTTAAAATCATTCATTTTCTCTTATTATAAATGTATTTATTTATATTTAGGTCCACCCATAAATATAGGCTAACCGTCATTTGGGCGTGAGAAGATCGTATGAAAACGTACGAGTGAGATTGTAAAACAGTTACGAAATGCCACAAGATTGTGTTGCAACCTCGGATGTTGGGCAGAAAGTTATCCTTGATGAACACAAATTTAGAAAAAGTATTTTATTTAAATGTTAACGAAAATGCAACAAACAGTCGCGTCGTTCATTTTCTGAGCAGCAGATAAATAGGTGATGGGACCTGCTTTGAGAAGGAAAGCTCACCCCTCCCAGCGCCTCGCACAGCCGCAGTCGGTGGCGATGCTCGTGCAGACGGCGAAGAGCCGCTATTGCTGCTGGCTGTGACGATTCTCCGGTCCGGCATCACAGCATCCGATTCCTGCATCCTTCCGCGCGGCGCTGCACCTGTGAACAGCGCTGCCATTAAATACCATGGAAATACAAGAAGGACGCAAAAACATTTAAACAGGCGCCTCTCCTCCAAAAGACAAGGTAGGGAAGCCTCCAGATGGGAAGTGAATGGGAACCGGGTATATTTGAAATCAGTCTGCTTTGCATTTTACAACACATAAATGATTTCTTTTACAGAGCGAGAGCTTAAGCATTATTATAAAACTAAAAGCACGGAGAGGAATTAATGTTTGCGCCCAGCTGCTTGCTGTGAAGATGTGCTTTAAAAGACCATATCTCATAGATGAAAGGATGCTGATGCAGGGGCGCTTTTATAAGCAGTGGAACCCGCCTTTATTTAATATCAGCACTCATCTGGGCCCTCCCTTCCTTTCTCATTCTCCACCATTGTACTGTAGGCTATGATTCAAAATTATCTCAATAATAGCAGGTTCCTATATCCACTAAATACAAGTACGTGTGTCTTTAATTTATTTTATTTGATTCTTTGTTCTGCACAAAAGAACACCACTAGACTCAGAGAAGTAATGCACAATTGTACTGAACAATGGCTTTTGTGATAATTATTATTGGCTAATTTTCTAGTAATTTCTGTTACAATAGATGATTATAACTGCCTGATGTTTTCTAGTATATGCTTAATTATATACACTCAAAAAAATATTTGTCTCTAAAAAATAAGATTTATGTATTTTGATTACATGTAAAATTTCCATCCATTTGGATTACATATTTTTTACCCAAACCAAGTAATAAACTTTATGTGGTACAAATTTGTAAATCATATGTAAATTAAACAAGTAAGAATAAGATTTATGTAATAATATTGATAAATCAAATGTGTTTAGAATTCATTAGAATCAAGATTATGTATTTTTAGATAATAAACTCTATTTAACTAAAATGCATCATATTTAGGCATTTTAATAATAAACTGAATGGCTTTTAAATCATATTCAAAATGTATTTATTCCTGTAAGGAATCTAACCTCAACATGCAAAAAACAACAGTTAGATCAAATAGTTTCACTTTTTTATTGATGTTTACATTTTAGAAGTAACAAAACATGAAAGTGATCAAAAAGATGAGTTGGCAAATGATACTAGCCAGTGCCCCATATGTTGTTTGGGGGTAAAAGCAAGCTTAAATGCACCACTTTAAACACTGCAGTCACAATCAATGTATTTGGACACTCGTATAGACAGAAAAATCAAGTTACATATGAGCCAATAAAAACAGTATTACTTATACTGACATTTTGACAAATCTGTGACATTACATGAAATGAAATGGTGGTAGTCAAGAAAAGTTTCAAGTCTCAGAGTATGAGTGGCTTTGCAATACCAGAGTATCAAAAGTATATTAAAAAAAAAAATCCCTAAGAACTGTGTTTCAAAACCATATAAAACACACTGTTTTATCACACTGACAGTTTCACAAATATAAGACATGCAACTTAAAAAAAAAAAATAAAATAGTCACAAAAAGTTGCTTGATTGGTTAGGGAATGTTGTTAGGGCAAGCATGTTTACATGTTGGGCATACCTGTACATAAACATCGAATTTTCTGAAAATCTTCATATGTGCACTTGAGGTCTTTCGGGTAAAAAGCAGGTATTGAAGAACTGCCAAAGGTTCGAGAACCACACCAACGTCTGCAGACTCATCTCTGGGATTAGCACCCAACATAGATGCACATTGTTGTTTGTGCAATCCCAGACTCTGCCTTTTCAGTTTCACAGTCCTAGAGGAAAAACAAAAAGAATAGATTAAAACACCAGGCTTATTAAACAACCTACATATACTTTCCGTCTAACCTAAATACACTATATTGCCAAAAGTATTCTAATGACCAGGCTTGACTACTTTAGTCATTTTCATGAGCACGGAACTTAGTGCTACAGTACAGTATATAATAAAATTCTAGAGAATTGTGAACATCTGATTTTATAGCAAAGCTTTGGGAAGGGCCATGTTTTTCCAACATGACAATGCCCCTGTACACCAAGCAATGTTCCAAAAAAAAAAAAAATATAGGGTGAAGAACTTCACTAATCTGCTTGAAGCCCAGACCTAAATCCAGCTCAACACCTTTGTTATAACTTGAACGATTTGAGCCAAAAACCCATAAAATTAGAGGCACATAATTTTCTAGAATAGCATGATAGACTTTAGCATTAAAGAGATAGTTTACCCAAAAATGAAAATGCTGTCATCATTTACTAACACTTGTGTGTGTTAAACCTGTTTCTTTATTCTGTTGAATACAAATTAATATACTTTGGTTAATGATAGGATCCGCACCGTTGCTAGTAGCCATTGACTTCTATAGTAGGAAAAACAAATACTCTGGAAGTCAATGGCTACCAGCAACTGTGTGGTTACCGTCATTTATTAAAATATCTTCCTTCGTGTTTAACATAAGAAAGGAACTCCTACAAGTTTAAAACATATGGGTGTGTAAAGGATCACAGAATTTTCATTTGTTGTGTGAACTATCGCTTTAAGATCTGTGCTCATGGAAATGAATAAATGAATGTGTATGTGCAATATGCACAGGGAGGCACATAGACAGGGGTACTAGCAGTTGCTACCATAGTGGAAATATGTCAGCCTAAAATGTTTTAGAAGCTCATACCGGGAAGATAATGAAGTGTCCCACACTTTACAAGGCCACATTTACATATCTGTAAACAAAAACAAAAGAAAAATAGTAGTTAAAAATGATTTACACTTGTTTTACTGCAATTACATTCAACATTTGAAGGTAATCTGTATAGACAAGGATACCTGCAATACATGTAGATAATGAAATTATCACACTTTACAAGGCCACTTTCACATGTCTGTGAAGACAAAAGACAATCTCAGTTAATGCAAAATATTAGACCAACAAAATATATTATGTTTAGGTTTTTTTTTTTTCTGTAACTACTAAATGTTTACTGTACTGTAAATACAACTACCATTAATGATCAACATTATAATACATTGGTTTCAATAAACACTTGAGAGGATTCCTCAAACTAAAAATAAACTTTTATTCACACTCATATTGTTTCAAACTTGTACAACTTTCTTCTATTGAACTTAAAAACACAGTATTTAAGTTTGGAACCACATGTATGCATTTTCATTTCAATAATTATCAGATGTAAGGAAACTTACCTTTAGGTACCCTGCAGTAGATAATGAAATGTAACTTTCAAATGTCTGTGAAGACAAAAGACAAAATATCAGTTATTGTAAAATGTTAGACACACAAAAATAATATATTTTACTGTAACTACTAAATTGTTATTGTACTGTCAATACAAGTTTTGCTACTACCGATTAACAATATAATACATTGATTTTATAATGTAATGTAAAATGATAAACGATTACTTAGAATAGTTCAAACTAAATCTAAACTTTTATTCACACTCATGTTGACTTTATTCCAAGGTTGCAACTTGCAAGGCAATTAATAAAAAAAGATGTTTTTTAATGTAGCTTACTGCTCATTAAACCTTTGCTTTTGTTATATATCTCAGTGATGACACCAATGTTTGCTGTCGGATTACCAAATAAATAAAGAAAAACAAACAAAAAATAAATAAATTAGTAAACATTTTACAGTAAACAATACGTGTAATTGAAATTAGATTTTATTAGCATTTAACACCATGTGGACACTAGCACTAGTGGACTAAACATAAATATGACAGAAATTACATTGATAGTAGTTTAACACAGCACCAACAGCACTAAAACCACATTTTACATACACTGTCAAAACATATGGAATGAATATAAATGTAATTTACCTTGCAATCTGGTCACGATGTCAAAGAGATTTGAATGTCGTTTCTTCCAACCGTTGCTGCTTTTTGCAGGTGTGCAATACCGCCCCCTACCAGATTGGATCAACTTCTAACGATTCAATTTCCGGGAAATCAAATTTATGCAATCAAATCGTATAAAGTTTAACTAATTGGGTCTGGCTTGTTCCAAAGCTACTTATATTTATACCATACACATAACATTTAACAGATTAAATCAAATAATTTTAGCAGTTTACACATTTACATTGATTCTAAGCATTTTGGCTACATATAATTGAAAAAATACATAATTTAAATAAAATCAAAAGGAAGTAAATACATAATTTTAAACTACGCCTTGATTCATTTTTTTGAGTGTACTATGCATACACTGTAAAAAATGCAATGTGAAAAGAATTGAACAAATCTACAGTAAAGACCCATCAATTGGTTATCTTAATATTTACCACATATGATAAAAATGATAATATTTGTAGATAAAAATACATGTAATTCTGCAGTAAAATATGGAAAAAGTAAAAGCAAAAGTATAAATCACTTTATAGACTACACAGAAAATATGCATTATACTTACAGCAATGTGTATACTTTTCTGGTAATTAATTTTTTTTTTGTTTCTATGTTTGTGTTTTTTTTTTATTGTACTTCACATGGACAGAGGCATTCCCAGAATTCACTGCACAAACCATGACTTGTTAAAATTTTATACAAAAAGACGTTTTTTTTAAATCAGTTATGTACAGAATTTTGTTGCACTTACACATAATATGATTAAATATTTTACTTGTGTAAATAATAGTTTAAATATTTAAATAGCTCATATGTTGATGTAGTAAAAATTACATAACTTAATTATATAATAAATTAATTTTTTTGAAAAAAAAAATGTAATTCACAGGAATATAGGCATTCCCAGAATTCACTGCACAAACCATGACTTGTTAATATTTTATACAAAAAGACGTTTTTTTTTTTTTTATCAGTTATGTACAGAATTTTGTTGCACTTACGCATAATATAATTAAATATTTTACTTGTGTAAATAATAGTTTAAATATTTAAATAGCTCATATGTTGATGTAGTAAAAATTACATAACTTAATTATATAATAAATTAAATTTTTTGAAAAAAAAAATGTAATTCACAGGAATATAGGCATTCCCAGAAGTCACTGCACAAACCATGACTTGTTAATATTTTATACAAAAAGACGTTTTTTTTTTATCAGTTATGTACAGAATTTTGTTGCACTTACGCATAATATAATTAAATATTTTACTTGTGTAAATAATAGTTTAAATATTTAAATAGCTCATATGTTGATGTAGTAAAAATTACATAACTTAATTATATAATAAATTAAATTTTTTGAAAAAAAAAATGTAATTCACAGGAATATAGGCATTCCCAGAAGTCACTGCACAAACCATGACTTGTTAATATTTTATACAAAAAGACGTTTTTTTTTATCAGTTATGTACAGAATTTTGTTGCACTTACGCATAATATAATTAAATATTTTACTTGTGTAAATAATAGTTTAAATATTTAAATAGCTCATATGTTGATGTAGTAAAAATTACATAACTTAATTATATAATAAATTAAATTTTTTGAAAAAAAAAAAATGTAATTCACAGGAATATAGGCATTCCCAGAAGTCACTGCACAAACCATGACTTGTTAATATTTTATACAAAAAGACGTTTTTTTTTTTAATCAGTTATGTACAGAATTTTGTTGCACTTACGCATAATATAATTAAATATTTTACTTGTGTAAATAATAGTTTAAATATTTAAATAGCTCATATGTTGATGTAGTAAAAATTACATAACTTAATTATATAATAAATTAAATTTTTTGAAAAAAAAAAATGTAATTCACAGGAATATAGGCATTCCCAGAAGTCACTGCACAAACCATGACTTGTTAATATTTTATACAAAAAGACGTTTTTTTTTATCAGTTATGTACAGAATTTTGTTGCACTTACGCATAATATAATTAAATATTTTACTTGTGTAAATAATAGTTTAAATATTTAAATAGCTCATATGTTGATGTAGTAAAAATTACATAACTTAATTATATAATAAATTAAATTTTTTGAAAAAAAAAAAAATGTAATTCACAGGAATATAGGCATTCCCAGAAGTCACTGCACAAACCATGACTTGTTAATATTTTATACAAAAAGAGGTTTATCAGTTATGTACAGAATTTTGTTGCATTTATGCATAATATGATTAAATACTTTACTTGTGTAAATAATAGTTGAAATATTTAAATAGCTCATATGTTGATATAGTAAAAATTACATAATTTAATTACATAATAAATTACATATTTTTTTTAATTGTAATTCACAGGAATATAGGCATTCCCAGAATTCACTTCACAAACCATGACTTGATAATATTTTATTCAAAAGGGTGTTTTTATCAGTTATCTACAGAATAAATATGATTAAATATTATATTTGTGTAAATAATAGTTGAAATATTTAAATAGCTTAGATATGTTGATGTATTAAAATTACATAATTGAATTATATAATTAATTACATAATTTTAAAATTGTAATTTACAGGAAAGAAGGCATTCCCAGAATTCACTGCACAAACCATGACTTGTTAGTATTTTATTCAAAAGGGTGTTTTTTATCAGTTATGTACAAAATTGTTTTGTTTCATTTATGCATAAATTTGATTAAATGTTATATTTATGTAAATTATGTAAGTTTCAATATTTCCACATCCCAGATAAGTTGATGCATTAAAAATGACATAATTTAATTTCATAATTCATTTTCATTTTTGTAAAAAATTGTAATTTACAGGAACAGAGGCATTCCCAATGTACAGCCCAAACCATGATATTTTATTCCTTAAGGTGTTTTTTTTTTCAGTTATGTATATAATTGTTTTGTTCCATTAATGCATAAATATGATTAAATATTATATTTCTGTAAATAATATAATAGTTTAAATACCTCAGATGTTTATGTATTATTACATTATTTAATTACATTACACAAACCATTACTTATTATTTTATTGAAAAAATGTTTTTTATCAGTTATGTAAAGAATTTTGTTGCAAAAATTAGATTAAATATGATATATATATATATATATATATATATATGTGTGTGTGTGTGTGTGTGTGTGTGTGTGTGTGTGTGTGTGTGACTTTTTGTTCTGTAACACGTAAAAAAGACAGTATGAATGTTAACCAAAAAGTTACAGTTCCCATTGATTTCCATAATGGAGAAAAAAAAATACAGTGGGAGTCAGTGAGAACTATTTATGCACAATATTCTTCCAAATATCTTCAATTGTGTTCAGCAGAAGAAAGTCAATCATACAGTGGAATGACATGAGGATGAGTAAATGAATTTTCAACACAGACAGAAACACACTACTTTGTGTGGATTATTATTTTGTTTAGTCTCTTCCCTTTAGACTAGTTATACACCTCATTATGTTCTTCTGTGTGCCATTTTAGACGGGAGGCAGAATGAGTGAAGAGGTGCCAGTTTCTCCCAGTTGGCTGGCTCAAGAACCCACCTGGGGCAGCAGCGGCGCGGGGAGCATAGAAAACATCACCGTGGGAACATACCCACCTGCCGTCGTCCTGCCTGCGAGGCCGCCCGCTGAGCTGTTGGTGAACCCGTGGGACATCGTGCTGTGTTCATCCGGCACCCTTATAGCCTGCGAGAACGCCTTGGTGGTTTTGGTCATCTGGCAGAACCCGGCGCTGCGCGCCCCAATGTTTTTGCTGATTGGCAGCCTGGCTCTAGCCGACTTACTGGCCGGTTTAGGGTTAGTCCTGCACTTTACCTTCGCTTACCTGCTACGATCTGACTCGGCACAGCTGCTGACTGTAGGCCTGGTGGTGGCGTCCTTCTCAGCGTCTGTTTTTAGCCTGCTAGCTATCACCATCGACCGCTACCTGTCACTGTACTACGCCCTCACCTACAACTCAGAACGAACGGCCGCGTTCACATACACCATGTTGGTGCTTCTATGGGGGGTGTCGTTGTGTTTGGGTTTGCTGCCGGTTACCGGTGTGAACTGTCTGGGACAAGAGGCGAACTGCAGCGTGGTTTGGCCGCTAACGAAAAACAACGTAGCTGTTTTGTCCGTCTCCTTCCTTTTGCTTTTCGGCCTCATGCTTCAGCTCTACGTGCAGATCTGTAAAATCGTCATGCGGCATGCACACCAAATCGCCCTCCAGCATCACTTTTTAGCCGCAAGTCCTCACTACGTCACGACGCGGAAAGGCGTATCCACCCTGGCGATCATTCTGGGCACATTCGCCGCTTGCTGGATGCCGTTTACCGTTTATTCTCTCATAGCCGATTATACGTACCCGCCGCTTTACACGTACGCCATGCTGGTTCCTGCCACCTACAACTCGGTGATCAACCCTGTCATTTACGCCTTCCGTAATCAAGAGATTCAGAAAGCGCTGTGGCTCGTGTGCTGCGGATGCATCCCTGCCAGCGTGGCCCAGCGGGCACGGACCCCCAGCGACGTCTGATGTGCCTATGGAATTACAAAGGCCAGAGATTCCCCCAATCCCTGGGACGAGAAGGGGCGTGCACGTCACCCGTTTATGTCTTCCCCTAATTGTTACGTGACAACCACTGCCACACAATCTTTGCCTGATCCCGATCCGACCAGCTGCCACACCCTTTCCAGGAAAAAAAGGGGCGGAAACGGATGCTGTGTGGCAGGCAGCTGTAAATATACTGTACATATATATATATGCCTTTGCATTTTTGTGCTTGTTTTGGCTTGGCCACAGCGACAGCCCCCTGTTGCGCTGGCTGTGAGGGAGAAGGAGGATGAGGGGCAGCACGAGGCGGTCCTCTTGACTGGATCCCGAAGCTCATTCATCTCGTCCTGCTGTTGCTGCATTCAAGAACGTGCGCTGAACGTTAAGTAACCGCGGTGTGCTAAAAATAGACTAGATCCGCGCCTTGCGTCCTCCGAAGAAACCGACCTGGAGAACGCACGTGCGCGGGCGAGAGAGAAAGAGAGAGACAGGCGCGCTCTCTCTTCTGTTTGATTTCATTCTCAACCCAAGCGTGGCAGAATGTAAAATGTCCTCCAAAGCAGAAAACCATGAAGAGCTAACTACAATCTCAGAATGAGAACCACTCTATAAATATCCGAACCCATCGATGCCTTTATTTTGGTTTAGAACGGAAGTCTCTGCATTCTCTTCCATGAACATGGGATGAAAGCGGCCGGGAGAAAGTGTATGTATGTTCATTTAAACAGCCCCCTGTGAATAGAGGCTCACTTCAAAGAACTGTTGAGTACAAAACGTGCATTAAGTGGCTGAGAATAAGAGGTTTGTTTATATGCAGCGACATGGAGGATGGAACCGAATGTATTTTCTATTGATTTGCTTTTAATTTGCATTGTCTGAACGCTCTGAATAGAGCACTGCGCCGTTTATTATGTTCAACTGGTAATTACTACTGGGCATGGGATAGCTGTCACACAATGGTAGTTGCTTGAAATTTACATGTATTGCATTTGTAAAAAATTATGATTTGAGCACAACGTTGAGAATTTATTAGTGGCATTTTGTTTGAAACAACTCAAGTGAAGCTTTTCATCCCAAAATCAAAAGAAAAAAATAATTGCTTTTTAACGTTATTTCATAGAAGGTAAAAAGAAATTAAATAATGTGACCCTGGACCACAAAACCAGTCAAAAGGTACTTTTTTTATTATTGAGATATATACAACTATTTGAAAATCTGGAATCTGAGAGTGCAAAAAAATCTAAATACTGAGAAAATCGCCTTTAAAAAGGCAAAAGAAGTTCTAAGCAATGCATATTACTAACTAAGTTTTGATATATTTATGGTAGGAAATTTACAAAATATCTTCATGGAACATGATCTTTGCTTAATATCCTAATGATTTTTGGCATAAAAAAAACCCCGATCATTTTGACCCATACAATGTATTTTTGGCTATTGCTACAAATATACCTGTGCTACTTAAGACTGGTTTTGTGGTCCAGGGTCTTAATATATGCTTCTTAAAAGTCCACTGAAGTGCTTTGAAACACACAGCGTTATTCTAAGTGTTAACGTAATTTCAAATAAAACAGGAAGACAAGACGGGACATATCAAGCAGTCCCGCCCTCTTTTTTTAAATAGCCAATAGCATTTTGTTTTTATCACAGCCTGGGCCAGAGCTGTTGAGCTCAGCAAAGCTACATTTGACAGTGTATGACAACCACAATCTCATCCATATCGCAATAAAACAGCACTCTGTCTAGAATTCAAAAGTGGTCCACGTCGACTCGCACATATGATTCGCTCCTTGCCTCTGGGGCAGACATGTACACTGTATGAATTGTTCCCAATCCCCTATATAGTGGACTACGTATCATTCACTGTACAGAAAATACAAATTCTGTGAACTAATGATCGATTTCAGATGCAGCGTCTATTTATAGTGTAGGGGGCGGGACTCTTTGGATTCTAGAGAGCATTTGATTGGACAGAAAGTTTGATAAGAAGCTGAAGTGCAGGCTGATGTCATCAAAATCGTTGATCCATATTGGTGGAAGTTAGAGACTGTAAGATTTGAATGCTTATGTCTTCTAAATGCAAACATTTTGTCATTGTTTTGGCACACACTAGCTTGTAGATAATCTTAAGGCTAACATATTCATACTAAAAAAATCCATTTTGATTTAAATGCAAACTACATTTTGTCTTTTGATTTTGGGGTGAAGCGTTTGGCAATGCTATCTCACGACCAATTTGTACATATTTTACGAGGTGGCTAATTCTTACGATTTCGTACGACCTCACTCATACAATTTGCCTAGGCCAGGGGTTCTCAAACTCAGTCCTGGAGTCCAGTACTTACCTCTTCACACCTGCTGGGTAGTTTCTAGTATGCCTAGTAAGAGCTTGATTAGCTTGTTTAATTGGGGTTGAAGCTAAACTCTGCAGGACACCCTTGAGTTTGGACACCCTTGGTCTAGACCCTAGTGAAATTTAGGTTCAGGTCATTTGTACAATTTCATATGAATTGGGGAACTTGTCAAATAAGTATGGTTTAGCAAAATTTTACTAATTCGTACGAGTGAGGTCATATGAATTTGTACAAATTAGCCACCTTGTAAAATATGTACAAATTGCCATGTGGTCGGGTTGGACCTGGACAAGATTTTGTGAGATTTACCCTATTGATATTCTGAAATGATGAAACTGTTAAACAAAATGTCAGCCAAGCTACACTTCCACTCTCAGATGAGCCTTCCGTAGATTTACATTCAACCTGATGGTTAGTAAACTGGTGAATCTCCTCAAACGGTCCACACGGCACAATTATAATGAGGAGAACAGCTTGCCTCTCAGACCTGGCAAATGTCAGATGAGGGAGAATGTTATTATGAAATCTACCTTCATCACAACCGAGGCTGGAGTCATGCTACTATTATGAGCTGAAGTTCACCCCTGCTTTTTACCTTATGCCCTCCAAATGCCAATGAGCCACTATCCATTTCAGTGCTGTGGCAGAATCCATCAGCGAGCAATAACTACGGACCGAGCGTTTCATCAAATTATAGCAATACTCTGGCAGCAATAACAGCCGTGCCCAAGCAAAACCAACACCTCAGCTAGATAAAAACATCCATGAAAAAAACACCATGAGTGGATTCCAAGAACGACTTAGAAAACCGTACTTATTTTCACATCATCCAAATGATATTAGTGAATTTGGGATTAGAAAAAAAAACAGAAACTGGACAGATGTCCCAATCCCTGTAAACATGTCCATAATCTCACAGCCTCGTGTTCTCTCATCTAGAAAGTGACTGTGCCCTGCCTGTGGTCATTTACGATATCTAACTATGAATGAAATCTCTCTGTACACTCAATGTGACCTACTCTGCAGTATGCATTTGCTTTTGCGAACCTTAGAGATGTTTATAACGTGTGAGGAACGTGTTGTGTAAGGCGTGACTGTCGGTGCATGGCCGCGCGTGTGCGTGTACGTGTGAACGCATGCATATTTGTTCGTCTCTCCAGGGACAATGATGTAGTTGGGGGTAATAATGTATATTCCCCATAGACCTGCATGGGCTAGAGTGGCTACCAGTCTTCCCCATCGCGCCCTCTTTACATCGTGCCTGCGGGTCGGACACACCCTCGTGACCTTTTTTGCCTGAGTGACCTCTATACGATTCCACTGAAACAGTACATGAGCGGTAGCGAGCTGGTATGTGAGTTTTAATAGGGCTCAGCATGGGGGCGATCTATTGCAGGCCTCGTCTGACCTTTGTGGAATAATTTATTTTGCTATTTTCATCAGAAGTCTCTATTTTTCCCCCTCAGTCTGGATTCTTTGGGAATCCCTGAGAATTTGTTTTGTATTCTGATGCGCTGTACGGTCTCTTCTGAATGTATCGACAAAGACATTCTTATCGTTACTATGGCCAATCGTCTTGATCCTGTAAATAAGGCATGCGACTTTAGGGAGGCACGATGGCAACTCAACTGGTGTCATAGAATGATGTGGTGATGACCTATTTTTGTAACCCGAAAGTTAGCATGGCCCTGGTTTGCAGTGACAAAATACCAATAGAAACTTTACAGTGGCTTTTGGATTATTGCAGAAAATAAGCTGTGAACAACAAAAATAGATAATCGTCATGATAATCTTCACAACTTTGAATTTTTAAACTTAAATACAATCGTCAGAACTAAAAAGCTAAACATAATCAGGTTACCCAACTAACAATTTTTAGTTCCTAGAATGTTCTGGTAACATTCCAAAAGAGATATTCTGATGTTTGCTATTGGTTAGCCAGTAAAGTTTTCTTTATGTATTCCCACCTTTTTCTTCAATGCGAAAGTAAGCTTATGGGTGAGACTTTAAGTCCATTAGGCGCTAAAGGGAAATAACAAGAATAATAACATGCAGTAAATGGTAAAACAGTTTGCATTACAAACCAGTGTGTTCATAATTAAGATAATACATTAAAATAACACTGTAGGACACACCAATTTGCAATATCAAGCTTGATTGTAACTCTATTGACAAACTTTTGGGAAACGCAGCTCTGTTTTGTACAGCTAAAAATAGAATTTACAAATGGCCGCCGCGCCCACTCTTACGGGAAACAATTCTAGAATTTTCTCTTTAGGTTCCTGTAAAAAATTGCGGGAACATAATGTGTGGTAGGTAGACACCATGTTGAATTTAACGCAGAGAACAAGGCTATAAGTTATAATGGCATGCATTGTATAAAGATCCTAGATCACATACTTTTCACAGATTACAGCATTTAAAATTGTTTTATTAAAGTTTTTTATTTTAATTCTTTTTTTTTCCTCGTGAAGACGTTTCGTCAGCTGAACAATTGATATGTTGACAATTTTACAAAAGAGGATTTGCACTTATGTAAGGCTTTCAGTTACCCGAATGTGCGGCCATATTGGCGATACTTGGATGTAAACAACAGCATGGATTGCATGGTTAATGTACTACTGAATATATTGTTCTGCTAATTTATGCTGTCTATACCATGGAAAAAAATGTGGAAGATGCTAAATCATATAGAGAAGGACTTAGTCAGCAGAAAAGGGCACATTATTTTGTCAAACTAAAGTTAATAGGTGGTAAAGATATGTACAAGCAGTAGTAATTAAGATATTAGCCTAATATTTCACTTACCTAACCAGAAATGATAAGAACAAACACAAATGTTGTCACGATTCTTGCCCTGGAAATCCTGGTTCAGTTTGGCCAACCACAAACACCTTTTGCTCCTCAGACAGTTTTTTGCACTCTTTTCCTTAATTTGTTATAACTTTTGGCAAGTCTATAGTACTCCAAATGTTTTTTCCTGGTCTGACCGATTAGTACAGACCAAAACATGACAATAATTGACCATTTTCAGCAGCAACAATCAGCCAAATATGCGTGTTGTTCGGTTCAGTTGTTTACGTTTAGTGCGGCACTATGGCCGATTGATGACGCGTCTCGAAAACTTGAACGTGCGGTACTTAAATCCCTCACAGTCTTGTTTTTCATTCTTGTCAGAAATTAAACATGCTGCTAGGCTGACTAAAGCTTACAAACGAACTACACTTCAGTAAGTTACTGTAGTTTATTGCGCGATTATAAACCCATTTAGGCTGGAAGAGCAAATGACAAGTAGGCAAGATGGGTTTAACGTTACCTCTTTGATGTGATGTCCGTATATGGTTTTGTGGATTTTTGCGACTTTGGAGCCCCCTACAGTTAAGTGAATGTACATGTGCATCTCTTGCTGTGGTAAAGCAGTCCCCTTTTTTCACGGAATTTCGTAGCCTATCTCTGTCCTATCACCTTGTTTCTCCCCGCAAGAGTGGGTGCGGCCATTTGTAAATTTGATGTGTCTGGCTTCAGTTCTCTTCAGCGTCCAGCTATTTTCAGCGATTTTGCAAACTGGTGTGTCTTACCATATTATTTTAATGTACCGTGTTAATTATGACCAAAATGGTTTTACAGTTTACTGCACTTTGTTATTGTTCTCATTATTTCCCTTTAGCAGTCTCACCTTATAAGCTTACTTCCGCGTTGAAGAAAAAAATAGATAGATTCTAGATAGATAGAATAAAACTTTAAAATATCTCAAGCTTGTGTTAACCACAGACCTTATTTCAGGCATTTAACAAACCAATTGACTTCAGTATGATTAAACCAGCGGTGCTAAAATTCTTATTACCGGTTAAGGCCTACAAAAATATGTCATCCCTTCAACAGTTACCCTTGGGCCTCATTCCAGTGTCTCCTATTGCCTGGGCATGCTTGTCTACAGCGGATTGAGAGGGTTACTGCTCGATGCACATCCGTTTGGTCAGAAATGGCAGAGGGATTATCACGGTGGCTTTTGAGGGTTAGGCCTCTGCCTAAAACATCATATCTCCGTCTGTTTTTGAAAAGAGCTTTGTAAAATGATGTTGTCATGCTTTGTGCCTGGTCTCTGATGGATTTTCCACATGCAGATGGACGAATGAATCTTTGATTTAAATAGACTTGTTTCCAACTGTAGACGACTGTGCTCTGTAATCCAACGTAAGAGCTTGGAAAAGGGCTCGGATGGGAGTCAGCCTCCTATTCTGATGTATTCGAAGGGAACAGAAGAGGAAACCATGTCTGGTTCAGTGTCTTGTGAGGAAACTTTATACATTTACACTAAGATTCAGATTCGTTCTGTACTTTATTTAGTTATTAGAAATCAACAACGAACAATCCGAGGGGCAGTCGGGTGCATCGGTTTCAGCATCTTGTGTACACATATGCGTAGTTTTAACTGTGAAATGCACTTTATTTTTTTGATGAGAAAAGGCACAACAGATTATCTGCAAAACAATATTATACGAATTATAATCAACATGCACTAATTAACATTGTAAGACATTGTGTTAACGTGTTGTATATTTTTCCAAGGTGTTGGTTGTATACTTTTATTGCTTTGGTTAGTTTAATGAACTGAGAGATCTTGTTAATTTTGTATTAAAAAGAATGTGCTGTGCATTAAAAATATCCTCGCCTGGGTTTGTTCACACTCGCACATCAATTGGCCGAGTGCCTCGAATCCACTGTTGCCATGGCGATTCCCAGTCTCAGCTGTCCTGTTTCCATAGAGACACGAGTCTCAGAATCAAAACTGTCCTGTTTCCATGACAAAGGCACTCAGGAGCAGGAACGGAGAGCGGTTTAACGTGATTTGCCGGATTTTTATTGTCGCAATTGCCACACATCCACGCAGAAACCAGACATCACTGAGCGAACACATTTCAGGTAGTTTAATCAAATCTCTCAGGTCAGTTCACACAAATATAACCACTGACCGCAATGTTTCTCAACATACTTACATAGAAACTTTCATGCAGAAACTTCTGACCTCAACATGCTTATTTATCTGTAGTTCAAGCTGCTATTCACTATATCACTTATTAACAAGTGTTGCATTAAAAAGCATTAGAAAAATGGAAAAAGCATCATACTTGGTACTTCAGGGAAACGGTTGATTATTTTAGTGTTTAATAATAATACAGACGGTCTATCACGCCTTTATTAAAATGCATACAGTACATTGTGTGTATCGCAGGTGAATTAGAGAGCGAGTGTCTGTGACTTTTGTGCATTAGTATTGTTTTAGTCAGACCAGTCATTGTCCTCAAGCTCAGATTCGTCCTCAGAGTCACTGTATTCCACAGCGATGCGGCGGGACAAGATAGTTGCGACATCATTGCCCACCGGCTCACGTTTCGCCTGCTGCTCCTGCTGCTCTTGAACTTTCTTCAGCTGGATACCTGCAGTTCAAACAAACACGAAGACATTTAACAACTCATTCATTTTCAATGAGAGATGAACAGCAGTGGGCGGCCTAGGCGACTCAACAAAGTTTCTAGAAGTTGAACTTAATGCAAATAAGTGAAGTCAGTGGTGCTCACATGAG
Organism: Cirrhinus molitorella; assembly: GCA_033026305.1. Lineage (NCBI taxonomy): Eukaryota > Metazoa > Chordata > Actinopteri > Cypriniformes > Cyprinidae > Cirrhinus > Cirrhinus molitorella. The sequence continues at coordinate 18,576,673 of CM065140.1, read as the reverse complement.
ATCCTCTGAGATACTGAGTGTAGGAGGGGAAGTTAATGTTACTGGGAGCAAATTCACTCTTCTATATGATTTGTTTCTGCCCACATGCTGGGATATAATAGGAAAGGATGCGTGGAAAACAGAACTTGTCTGCAATTTGATTCATGTATTTGATTGCTCGTCTTGTTCGCAAAATGATGCGTTATGCACTGCTGCAGTTTATAAAAGCACTTCAAAAGTTGTTCAGAATTTCAGGGTTAGTTCGATTTTATTTTTTTATTCTGTCAGGTTTTTGAGGAAAACATTCCAGGATTTTTTTTTTTTACATATAGTGGACTTCAATGGGAATCAACGGGTTGAAGGTCCAAAGCAGTTTCAGTGCAGCTTCAAAGGGCTCCACACGATCCCAGCCAGGGAATAAGGGTTTTATCCAGCAAAACAATTGGACATTTTAAAAAAATGTAATAACATTTTTTTTTATTTGTATCCACAAATGCTCATCTTGGTTAGTTCTTTGTCTGTGTACTCTATTTCAAAAAGGTATGGTAGGTAGGCATTTTCTTCTCCAAAATCAAAATCGTCTGACATAGTTGTTTTACATTTTTATGTAAAGGGTGTTTGATTTTCTTTGTGTATTCGCTTTGTAAACACTGGGTTGGTACTTGTGCCTACATCACACGTGACCTTTCCAACTCGACTACTTAATGCGTGAGGTCGAGCTAGTGCAAGACGAGCATTTGTGGTTAAAAAGTATATAAATTTTTATTTTTTTTTTAGAAAATGACAGATTGTTTTGCTAGATAGGACCCTTATTCCTCAGTTGGATCATCTAGAGGCTTTTGAAGCTGCATTAAAACTGCAGTTTGGACCTTCAGCCTGTTGGCCACCATTGAAGTCCACTAGAAGAAAAATTGACTAAAGAACGAAAGACATAAACATCTTGGATGACATAGAGGTGAGTAAATGATCAGGAAATCTATCTTATAAATATAGCTGCAAGCAGCGATTACCAGGGTGCAAACACTTTAAGGCATTTAAGCACATATGAAAAAAAAAATGTGACAAGCCTTTTTTGCAAATCCAGGTAATTTACCATAGAAATTTTAAGTTTTGTGACATTTATGACTGTTATAGCATCAGCTGTGGACTGATCTCCTTATAACTTTGCATGCTTGTTTTAGAATCACCTGTCGCATATATGCTCACCAGGTTTTGTGAATTTTTGAGTTTTCCTTTAGGCTTTATAGAATTTTGGGTAAATTCACACAGGCCCCTTTTCTAAACGACCCCAAAGGGTAAATTTAATTTTTTTTTTTTGATAATTATTGACCTAGATAGTCCAGAGAATTGTACTTCAGTGCTTTTTCCAGATTGAGTGAAAAAAACCTAAAACTAGTTAGCAAAAGTAGGTTTTTTCTTCTCAATCATAATCAGAAGTTATAGGCATTTTACTAAAAATGGCCCTGGCCCTTTCACATGCTTTTTCCAGATTGAGTGAAAAAACCCTAAAACTAGTTAGCAAAAGTAGGTTTTTTCTTCTCAATCATAATCAGAAGTTATAGGCATTTTACTAAAAATGGCCCTGGCCCTTTCACACGCTTTTTCCAGATTGAGTGAAAAAAACCTAAAACTAGTTAGCAAAAGTAGGTTTTTTCTTCTCAATCATAATCAGAAGTTATAGGCATTTTACTAAAAATGGCCCTGGCCCTTTCACACGTTTTGGTACCCCTTGCGACAGAGAGTAAAAATTTCAACTTTTTATTTTGATAGTTATTGATATTCGCTCTCCAGAGAATCTTTCTGCACTGGTTTGGTTCCGATTGGGCGAAAAACCTAGGACTAGTTCGCAAAAGTAGGTTTTGCAAAAAATCCAAAATACCAGATAATTTCGCCAGGCTCACGATCGAATCTGAGGAATGCGTTTTGTCTGGCGTGAGCCAAGGATTCCAATGACATGAGACACTTGAGTCTGCAACTATCAGTTTAGAATTTCTAAACAATTTTGTACTTTTGATCCCTTCAGCGCCTCCGTCAGGCCGATTGGGGCGAGTCTTGGTTACCTTGTTGGCCATGTGAGTACTACCATCCCTCCAAGTTTCAAGTCTCTACAACTTACTATTTGGTCTGCCCATTCTAACAAGTACAAGCTATGTGCCTGAACCCCTAATGATAGGTAAAGGTTACGAAATCTACCCATGATCAAAAAACAACAAGGTATTTATGTTTAATAAGTGTAAAATGCTTATATTCATAACCTAAACACACTACGTACCCATTCTTATAGCTGCGAGCAGGTCGCTGCGGGCATCATTCAAGGGCTGGGCCTCATTAGGCACAGAGGGCCGTTTGGGAGTCATGGACTGGGCAGCACTGGGAGGAGGGGGTGGGGCTGCTGGTGGAGGAGGGGCAGCCATTGGTCCAGAGGTAGGTGGAATGGGTGGGGCATAGCCAGCAACTGCTCCCATTGGTCCTAGATGGCCTGGAGGCGGGACTGTTCCCATGGGTGGCATAGCAAAAGCAGTTTGTGCTGATGGGATAACAGCTGGTGGTGGAGGCGGTGGTCCAGAATTCATGTAATCAACACTGTTGAGAGAGAACGGAAATTAAATCATGCTTGAAAATGTCATTCAATATGAACTGATGTTATATAAATTCAAAAGTAAAGGGTAAGCCTGTATAGTGAAGTCATGAATGCATGTCACAAACAGGTTGACCATTAGGTGGCAGAATTTGCATGTGTACAAGGGGTACAGGGGTTTTCAAACTTTCTGATACCAACTTGCCAAGGCAAGGTTTTCATAGTTAACTAAAACTAAAACTGAAATGAAAACCATAAAAAATTCAAAACTTTTTTTAGCTACTTGCCAAGGCATCATTTCTCATTTTAACTTAGTTTAACTTCATGTACTAAACTAAAAATAAAATATAAATAAAAATTACATATTATAGTATAATTATAGTATCTCTTGTTTTATATATATATATACAGAAACAGAAAATAAAAACTGATTCAAAATATGAATAAAAACTATAATAGTATCTTTTATTTTCATTTTTTTTAATATTATCACATTAGAGAGACAACATATTATAAAATTTTGATTATATATTATTTTATACACTTATTATAATTAGATTATAATATATATATATTCTAATGTAATATAATAATAATCTAGTATAATGAAATAATATATAAATATAATTTATATTTATATATTTAAAAAATGTATTTTGCAAACTACATGCAATAGTTTTTCAAATATTGTATTATAATATTTAAAATACACTAGAATATATATATATACACACACACACACACACACACACACAAATATGTGTAATAATATAATTTATATTTAGATAATATTGAAAAAAGTTTATTTTGCAAAACGACATACAATATTTGATCAAAACTAATTACACACACACACATATATATTCTAACGTAATACATGTGTAATAATATAAAATAATTAATATTTATATATTTAAAAAATGTATTTTATAAAACTACATTGCAATATTTTATCAAATATTGTATTAAAATATTTAAAATAATATTACATTAGTATATACATATGTAATATGTAATAAATGTGTAATAACATAATATACATAATATAATATAATTAAATGTATATTTATATATTTTAAAAAGGTATTTTTGCAAAACTACATGCAATAGTTTAAAAATTATTGTGTTATAATATTTAAAATAATTACATTACAATATACATATTTCAATGTAATATATGTGTAATAATATAATATAACATCATATAATAATGTATAAATATAATTTAGATTTATAGATATTAAAAATGTTTTTTGCAGAACTACATGCAATATTAAATTCTAAAAAACATAAATAATAATAAAAAAATATCTTGTAAACAAAAATGACAAACCTGTAGTCAACAGGTGGAAGGTTCACAGAGCCATTAATTGTGCTTGATGCTGGTGGAGGGGGCGGAGCCTGGTGGGGACGTCCCAGTGTGCCAGAACGATATGCCATAGACCCTCCCCGGTAATCCTGGTCCATGGTCATGTGGGTATGAGCTGACAGGGCCGCCATACTCGGCGGAGGCCCTGAGTAAGTGTGCGCATGGCCAGCATGATTGGCCATGGAGAGATAACCATGATCCGCATGATCTCCATGAGCCCTGCATGAATTATGAATTAGATAAGATACAACTGATTTTATATATGTGCATTTGAGTGCATGTAACCTGTGTTACCTGTGCTCTGGAGACATGGTGCCCTCCGTGGAGCCTCCTCTGTGCACAGTGTGGGAATGTCGATGGTCAGGTCTCAGTTCCTTATCGAAGGCCATCATATTCCATTCCTGTCTGCGGTTTCTCGCTTTACGCACCTTCTTCACCTCTCTCTGCAGTGTGCCATCCACACATCGTCTCTGCTCCTGTTGCAAAGTATCAAGTGACAGAGAGATGTTTAATTATCACCTCATGAATGTCTATTATACTATGTATAACTAGGTTTCTGGCAAAATGCTGCATAATGGGATATATCCGAACATATCTGACCCTGGACCACAAAACCAGTCATAAGGGTCAATTTTGTGAAATTGGTACGGTTTGTTAAATATTGAGAAAATCCCTTTAAAGTTGTCCAAATTAAGTTCCTAGCAATGCTTATTACTAATCAAAAATTATATTTTGATATATTTACGGTAGGAATATTACTAAATATCTTCTGATAAAAAATCTAATGATTTTTGACATAAAAGAAAAATCTAATGATTTGGTGCTGCTGAATGTTTTCTTTGATGAATAAAAGTAAAAAAAAAAAACAATTTATTTAATTTTACTGTCCCTTTTAATAAATTGAATGCATCCGTGCTGAATACAAATATGGGGGAGTTGGAAAATGAGCCTATTTTCAAAAATAGTAGAGTGTTCCTTTTAACAAAGCCCTTTTGAGCGTTTGTTTGTGTAGGTGGGGAAAAAGAGAAAGAAAGGGTGTTCAACCTTTTGTCGTCTCTTCTCTTTCCTCTTGTCTTCTGTGTCCTGTAGCATCTTCTCCTTCCACAGGTCAAAAAAGTAGGAGGGATCAGTGTAGAACTTCAGCCCTTCTTTATCATCATCCCTATGGCAAAAAAAAAAAAATCAAGATTAATGTTATTATTCAAAGCTATTTTAAATAATTTCTCTTAATTAATCTCCCAGTAAAACAAAGAGTGTGGTAAATTTGGCTCTAGATACATTTATGTAACAGTCCCCGCTCAGAAAGTCGGTTGCTGGATTGCTTTTATGGGCCTCTTTAGCTGAGAAAAGAATTTTAAAAGCATCTTGATGCATCTTTTCTGACTGGCTGCTTTTCCAAAAGTGCTATTAATTGGCCATTAATCATTTATGCAAAATCGCCAACAACTTTGTAAACCGCATCCAGACGAGCGGACAGAAAAAAAGATGAGTCAGAGCGCAGCCACTGTCCCTTGAAACATTCGCTCCACACATTCTGCATTAGATCTGTTTAAGAATTCATGAGTGGCCCATATTCTCTACCTTGAGAACCAGCGCTCACATGAACTACATCTGCCAGCTTTAAGTATTCATCACTGCTCTATATTCCTTAAAGAGACTTCCGTATCTACAGTTGAAGTCAAAAGTTTACATACACCTGGCAAAATCTGCAAAATGTTAATTATTTTACCAAGCTAAGAGGGATCATACAAAATGCAGGTTATTTTTTATTTAGTACTGACCTGAATAAGATATTTCACGTAAAAGACGTTTACATATAGTCCACAAGAGAAAATAATACTTGAATTTATAAAAATGACCCCATTCAAAAGTTTACATACACTTGATTGTGTGTGTGGTTTTTTTTTTAGTTTCATGAGTCCCTTCTTTGAACAGTTGAACTGCTCGCTGTTCTTTAAAAAAATCCTTCAGTTCCCACAAATTCTTTGGTTTTTCAGCATCTTGTGTATTTGAACCCTTTCCAACGATGACTGTGAATTTGAGATCTATCTTTTCACACTGAGGGACTCATATGATGCATTAAGAAGATCAGGGCAAATTTAACTTATTTTGTCTTCTGGAAAACATGTAAGTATCATCTGTAGAAGGGCAGTGATATTTGATATTCTAGGCAAAATAAGAAAAATGTACACATCTTCATTCTGTTCAAAAAGCTCTTAATGCATTGTGTTTCCTTCTGGAGCATCAGTGAGCATTTGAACCTTCTGTAATAGTGGCATGTGAGTCCCTCAGTTGTTCTCTGTGTGAAAAGATGGATCTCAAAATCATATAGTCATTGTTGGAAAGGGTTCAAATACAAAAAAAAGGCTGAAAAAACTAAAAACTTGCGGGGTCTAAAAGAGTTTTCTGACAGCGGCAGTTTAACTGTTCACTCTGTTAAGAATCAAGAGTGTGTAAACTTTTGAACAGGGTCATTTTTTATAAATTCAACTATTATTTTCTCTTGTGGACTATATGTAAACATCTTTTATGTGAAATATCTTATTCAGGTCAGTACTAAATAAAAAAGAACATGCATTTTTTATGATCCCTCTTATTTTGGTAAAATAATTAGCATTTTACAGATTCTACAAGGTTTACGTAAACTTTGTAAATGTAAATTGGTCCTTTTTTTATACATGCGTACTATGACATGCTGCTCAGAAAATCAAAATGGCTGGATAATTGAGACTGTTTAGTTTTTTGAAGATTAAAAAAATAAAGTGAATGGATTTTTATCACTGTAGAGTGGTTGTGTCTCCATACTGATAAGGCACATTTATATGCAAACGCCATGTAAAAGTGAATTTTGCATCCAGTGTTCCCTTTAAAACAACTTATTTCCACAATCTAAGTGATTTCTGGTTTTACTTTTCATGTGAGGACATTTGGTCTCTATCTAACGCAAACATGTGTCCACATACCTGTAAGGTGAGAGAATATTAAGAGGAGGTGGTTTATCACTCAAGTTGTACATCTCCATCACCGGGATCGGTACGCTGCTCTTGGACACCACCTGCTGGTCCTGTATCGTAGAGCTTTTAAAAGCTTTCCTCATGTTTATGTCCTGAAGAGAGACTGCACAGGGCGAAGGAGAGATAGAAAGGGAGAGATTGATTACACCTGCCCTCCAGAGTGTGTAAAGTAAACTCCATTATTGATCTTTTAATTGAAAAAAGAGATGTGAGTGCATGCTTTGGTGTGGGTGATAGAGGCACATTAAAGAGATGTGGGGTGGAGGAAATTTCTGCATCAAATTTTTTTTTTTTTGATTTTCAGTTTGGAGAGATACAGTGGTATTGATCTCACACTGGAGCTATGTAACCTCAGAGGGCTGTTTTTGAGATGCCGATGGTCATCGTGTACTGAGGAATGATCCTGAGCCCTTGTTTCCCAGAAACAGACTCACCCTCCTCAACTGTCGAGTCCAGCTGGGTGACCTTGACGGCGAGTCGGTCAATCCGATCTTGCAGAGAGTTCGCCCGCAAATAGAACAAGTTTGCCTCGTTGAAGAGCTCGCCGAATATGTCTTCAGCATGTTTGCCTTTGAAATAAGAGGAGGATAAGATTACATTTTCATTTGTGAGGAAAAAAAGATGAAGACTAAGAGAATACATTTAATAGAGAAGATATTTAATATATATTTCAGCTCAAATTCTTAACTGTCACCTTGGTAAACAAGTACACAAACTTTCAATTAAACCTTATTAGGAGCAGAATTGTTTGTGGTGGAAATGACATGACAGCAGTGGCACAGTTATAGTTTGTGTGAAAATGTACAAAAATGTACACTACCGTTCAAAAGTTTGGGGTCAGTAAATGTTTATTCATTCTTTTTTTTTTTTGAAAGAAATGAATAAATTGTTACATTAATAAAAAGTGACATAATAGATTTACATCGCTAGAAAAGATTTATAGTTTGAATAAATGTTGTTCTTGAAAGAAAAAAATACAGGTTCAAAAAAAAAACATTATAACATTAAAAAACAATATCAGAATGATTTCTGAGAGATCATGTGACACTTAAGCCTGGGAAACATCACAGGAATAAATTATATTTTAAAGTATATGAAAATAAAAAACATTATTTTCTATTGTAATAACATTTTGTAATATTACAGTTTATTTTCTGTATTTTTGATAAAATAAATGCAGCCTTGACTTCATTAATAAAATAATTGCAAGTCTTACTGACCCCAAACTTTTGAACGGTAGTGTATATGTAACAATTAATATGTTTATAATGTTTTTGCTTATATTTTAAGACACAAACTACAGGTTTGAGACAAAATAACATATATGAAAGCAAAAATGAATGACTCAAAAAAGTTTAAATATGACACTAGTTTTAATAACTAACTAATAATAAGGAATTATAATATAATTACAACATATTAAATTCATAAAATAATTACTATACACTACCAGTCAAAAGTTTTTGAACAGTACAATTTTTATGATTTCTGCTCACCAAACTATTACTATTTAAATATATATTTTGAATATATTTTTAAAATGTAATTTATTCCTGTGATCAAACCTAAATCATTAATTTCAGCATCATTACTCCAGTCTTCAGGTTTACATGATCCTTCAGAAAGCATTTTAATATGTTTATTTGCTGTTCAAGAAACATTTTATATTATTATTATTATTATTATTATTATTATCAATATTTAAAACAGTTGAGTACATTTTTTCAGGATTTTTTCATGAATAGAATGATCCAAAGATCAGCATTTATCTGATATAAAAAGAAAAAAAACTTTTGTAACATTATACACAATACCATTCAAAAGCTTGGAGTCAATAACTTTATTTTTATAAAAATACTTTTATTTAACAAGGATGCTTTTAATTGATCAAAAGTGATGATAAAGTCTAAAATAATAGATAAAAAAATCCATATATTTATAATATATAAAATAATAATAATAAATGTTTTTTGAGCAGCAAATCAGAATATTAATGAATTAATTTCTAAAAGACTGGAGTAATGATGCAAAAAATTCAGATGTGAAATCACAGGAATAAATTACATTTTAAAATGTATTAAAATAGCAAAAATTAATTTAAATAGCAAAAATATGTAAAAAATTTTACTGCTTTTGAAAACAAATATATCAAATAAATGCAGGCTTAGTGGGCGGAAGAGACTTCTTTAAAAACACTGCAACATTTATTGTAATTAATTGTTAATTAACTTGAAAAATATTAATTAATAATATGCATTATCTAGCTATATTAAAATATAGCTTTTTCTGTATTAAAATCTGAGGTTTCACATATATAACAGAGAAAATGCAGGGCATATAAAGAAAATATAAATAAGCTTTATTTACATTCTGTGGCTATGAAAATTAAAAAAATTGGTGGAAAAATGTCCTCGCAGAACAGACATTTCCTTAAACACCCTAAAACACAACACAATGCAATGTGTAATTTAAAATACAGGGTAAAACACCTGTGAAAAGACACAAAATTCCTTCATATTAATATGGTATATTAGGTTGTGTTTTTACAAAAACTTTTCTGAGTGTGATGGAGAAACGTTTAAAAAGAAAAACATCTTTATCACCTTAACTGAGGCTATTAATAACTGTGTGTTAAACAAAAGCACACAGGAAAATATTTACAGGAAGGAAGAGTGTCTGTTTCTTACAAATTCCTGGCCTATGACCCAGCGCACACACAAATATATAAATATACACACTTCAGATCACGTACTTACACTCGTTTCCAGTACTACACCCAACCAACACATGAAAAGCATGTTTCCAGACATGCACATGCTATTTTTGTCACACGCACACATCGTCTACAGCTTTGCCTTCAAGTCCAATGGGCTGTCATTTATATTTAATCCACACAGCTGCTACTGAAAGGCCCTCTCCTTCTACAGGCATCCACTAAACACCACTAGCAAAGGCACAGTAAAGACACTTGAGGGGATTTCAGGGGTCAGCTGGAGAGTTATGGAACAGGTGGACAGGAAAAAAAACAACAGAGGACGGATGGATGGGCAAATCAGTAGCTGGATACACAACGAGAGACTTGTCCATTCAGACGCCATGTTTTCAAGATAATGGTCTTATGTAATGCAGTCGGAGGATCCCGTGAGTCAAGAGGAATTATTATTAAGGAGATTCTCTCTAGCATTGTGAACAGAAGATACCAGAGGACTGCTAAATTATAGAGCACACAGAATGGAAAACCAACCAAATGTCTAAAATGAATAAGAAATGGAAGTTTTATAGTAATGTAGTGAAGATTTTGACGTTTTCTGTAGAAAATGTGAGGGTAAAACTATTCACCATGTGTGATGAGTGGTTGCCGGGGCATTGCTATGTGGCTACTATTAGGGCTGGGCAAAAAACATCAATTTCTCGATTGTAATCTATTCTTATAGTGCGCCTCTCTTCCAATAAATTGCAATTAGCTTTGTTCTCAGATTTCAAATTTGTTTCATTTACAGTATTCAAACAATAGACTTTTTGGCGCTGTTTAATGTGGAGTGACAGATTGATTGTTGTTCATATCTTTGATATGATTCGGGAATGATGAGTCGTCTCAGCGAGGGATTAGATCATTTCAATATCCTATTGGTTCTTTACAGGAAACAGAAATTATTAGTTCACCTCACAAGTCTCCGGGTTCGGGTTCGAGACGTTCATTCATCCTGTGACAGCAGGGCCATAGTGGGACTCATTTTCAGCTCTGGAGATCCATGCCTTAGGCCGGCCCACTGTAGTTTACAACTGAATATAGCTATTACAATAATGTAATTAAAACTTCAGTAGGCTATATAAGTCGCGGCTACTCTAGTCAATGCTTGTGTTTATATCAGCCTTGCCTCGGCACGTGTTTTCCGCGGGTCTTAACCTTCAATATTATAGTAATGTAGTGCCAACTGACTGTCATGTTTATTTTACAGCATTAGTCAAGAGATTTTTCCCTTGAGAAATCTTGGTCTCCACTGTACCTGATATATATCCAAAATAATTGATATTGAATCTAATCGAATCACAAATGTGTGAATCAGAATCAAATTGAATTGTTAGATTTGTGTCAAAACTCAGCCCTATTTCCTATGGTGTTCTGAGTGGTTGCTAGGATGTTTCTTATTGGCCACAAAGTGATCTGGCACAACATTTTGTCCTGAAATGTTAGGTATACTTTAAAAACAAATAGACGAGCAAACAAAAAAACTCCCTTTTGAGAGAAAAATGATTCATAAAGACATTAATTGACATTTATGCTCTTCTAAAATATACCATTCTAAAATATACCATTTAAAGGGTTTTTATTTATTGATTTTTTTTTTTTTAATTCAGCAAGGATGCATTAAAATTGATCAAGAGACTTTTACATTAGACTTGTGTTACAAAATTTGATTATTTCAAATAAATTTTAATTTTCTAATAATCAAAACAATCCTACAAAAAAGTAGCAACGTAAAATAATAAGTGGCACAACTATTTTTAACACTGATAATTATAAATGTTTCTTGAGCAGCAAATCAGCATATTATAATGATTTCTGAAAGATCATGTGACACTGAAGCCTGGAGTAATGATGCTAAAAATGCAACTTTGTTATGACAGAAATAAATTACATTTAAAAAATGTAAAACAGTTACAGTCAAACTAAAAATTATTCAGACACCAGATATCATTTTTTAAATATTTTTTACTAGTGGGTGCAGGACACTATAGTTCCTTTATGTAAGTGAAGATAGCAAAATAAAGTAACTGTGACATATTATACCAAAAAATTCTTCATACAGTGGACTAACAGTAAAAATTGGTAGCAAATTTTTGATTTGACACTTTGACCTGACCATGTTTTGTAATATACCATTCTTTCAAAGTTATCTGACATTATCAAGATGAATTTGTGCTGACACAGTTTAATTCTTGAGTTCTTGTCATATTGTATTACCATTTTCTAAACTATAGCGAAAAAACTGTGATAATGAAAGAAATTTTGAAGTTGTCTGAAAAAATTATGTTTGACTGTAATTCATTTGTGATTATCAAGATGAATTTGCTCTGACACAGTTTTATTTGATTACCATTTTCTAAATTACAGCGAATAAACTGATAATGTGAGTATTTTAAATTCTAATAATATTGTATTATTATTAGAATTAAATTCTTATAATAATAATAATATTTGATCAAATAAATGCTGCCTTGGTAAGCATAAGAGACAAAAAAAATTATTATATTGACCCCAGTATGTCTAAAGTATATCTAAAATAAACCGGACAGGCCTTGCTCGAAGCTGCCACAACTGCAAACAGCCCAAAGTTAGGGTTAGAGACTATTTGGCAGAAGAATTGTTTATTCCTATTACTATAGTTAACATAAAAAACTAAAACTACTGTAACACACAAGCTCTAGTGGCTCATTGTTTAATTTTGGAATAGGATTCCAAGGTCTTTAGTAATGCTAATTAGCTTCATTTAAACAACAACAGAAGCTAAACCCAAGCCCCTAATTAGTAAACATGTGTGTATTAAAGTGAGAAAGTGAATGAGAAACTTACTTAGACTGCTGAGTTGGCGTATGATGGCGGAGAGTGTGTTGTTCATCACACACTCCAGCTCGCTGCCGATGCCCTCCGGTAGCACCCCGCGGCACAGGTGCCTGGGCTCAATGTTTCTCTTCACCAGCGGCATGACTGCTGCCCCTTATACAGCTGCAGCGCACTCTACCTGCACAGACAAAACACAAACACTGCATTTAAAAACACACACATGTGCACAGAATACAGCTGAAGCGTGAAGGCAAGGTCCATCCGTCATGTTTACTCAGTTTTTGCATGTAGCTCACATTATATAATAGACTCCCACACGTTGAGAGAGAATGAATGTTCCAATGAAACTGGGACAGCTGGAGATCAAGAAAAGGGAATTGAGTTACTCGGATTTTGGTTAACCCTCTTACACTGGTCAAAACCCATACTGACCTTTGACTCCGAAATCACACTCCTAATGTTTATCACAAATGAAGCTCAACCCATTCCAGCACAAACAGAAACACAGACTCCCATCCCAAGCAGCCTAGTATGGAAGGATTACGAAGCATTAAGACAAGAAGATACCGGCAAAGTAATCCTGTTCATCATCCGAGCTGCCCAGCTGTAGATCAAAGGACAACAAGAGAGGCAAACTGATCATTTGCTTAAGGAAAGTGATGGCATTCTCACTTCTACTCATTAGTCTGCTGAACTGAAAGATATATTAGTTGGTTTGCATGTTTATGTGTGACAAAACTAGTGCTGTCAAGCAATTAATCGCATCCAAAATAAGTTTTTGTTTACATAATATGTGTGTGTACTGTGTATATTTATTATGTACATAAATACACACCCATACAGTATATATTTTGAAAATTTTGACATGTATATAATTGATATTACATATAAATATTTGTAATATACAAACAACATGTTTTTCTTAAATGTATGTGTATTTATATAAACACATAATAAATATACACAGTAATATTTCGTTTATTTTTTCGTTTGACAGGACTAGACAAAACATTAATATTATTTCTTTTTGCTTACATTTCATTGCAAATACTAAATCTAGAATAGAAACATAATTTTAATTGATTATATGGTTACATAATCTGTTAAAATTTTTAAAAATGCTTTTGAGTCAAACATATATAAATTTCAGAATTATAAACACTACAGTTCAAAAGTTTAGGGTCTCTTCAGATTTTATAAAAATTCATTTTTTTGCAGCAAGGAGGCATTCAATTGATCAAATGCTACTAAATATTTCTATTTCAAATAAATTTCTTTTCTTTTGAACTTTTTTTATTCATCAGAGAAACCTGAAATAAAATATATTAAGGCTTTTACAAAAAGAATAAACAGCAAAACTGTTTTCAACATTGATAATATTTTTTTTTCTTGAGCAACAAATCATATATTAAAATTATATCTGCATGAACATGTGACACTGAAGACAGTTTGACATCAGTTTAACATTTTAAATTATATTAAAATACAAAGCAGCCATTTGTAGTAATTTTTACATCATAAACAATATGTAAAAATATACACTACCAGCCAAACATTTTTGAACAGTAAAATTTTTAATGTTTTTTTAAAGAAGTCTCCTCTGCTCACCAAGCCTGCATTTTTTTTCATCCAAAGTACAGCAATTTTGAAGTATTTTTACTATTTAAAATAACTCTTTTCTATTTCTGTATATTTTAAAATGTAATTTATTCCTTTGATTTCAAAGCTGAATTTTGCATCATTACTCCAGTCACATATTCTTTCAGAAATCATTCTATTATTCTAAATTCTATTATTTTAAATTGCTGCTCAAAAAAAAAGTTTTTTATTATTATTATGTTGTTGAAAGCAGCTGAGCAGAATTTTGTTCAATTTGGTTTCTTTGATGAATAGAAAGTTCAGTATTTATCTGAAACACAAATATTTTGTACCATTATAAATGTCTTTATCATCACTTTTGATCAATTTAAAGCATCCTTTATAATGTTTCTTAAACAGCAAATCAGAATATTAGAATGATTTCTAAAGGAGTAATGATGCTGATGCTTGATCACAGAAATAAAATAAATTTTAAAATATATTCAAATAGAATATTTTAATTTTAAATAGTAAAAATATTGCTGTTTTTGCTGTACTTTGGATCAAATAAATGCAGGCTTTGTGAGCAAAAGAGACTTCTTTAAAAAACATTAAAAATCTTTTGACTGGTAGTGTATTAAATCAAAAATGGCTACAAAATTGCAAAAACAGAACCATAACAAAATAAATAAATAATTGATTTGACTTACTAAATAGGAAGGTAGCAAAATAATGTAAGAATGGTCTTTTGTGTGGTTATTTATGTTAAATAGTCTATGATGTGACTGATCAAATTTTGCTTGGTATGCAAAACAGTCAAACCATATGGCATAATATCACTCCATATTATAATTCCATATGATATTTCACGCACATGTTTTAAGACAGCTTGCTACTTTATATATAAGTATGACACACAAGATAATTTTCCACATGCAAAGTTTCTCCTCCCTCACATAAGTAGCCTAGCTAAGCCATGTCATCTGGTTCAACTGGACGCCATGACAGAATGCTCCCATCTGTGAAAGAATAACCCCCACAGTGATTGGCCAGCTGAGAGGCCATCTGCTGTGTGATTGGCTAAGAGGGGGTGAAAGTCAAAGATTAGGGACAAGAACAAAGAGATGGTGGGACAGCATCTCAGAGGTCATCTTATCTGCCCGTTTCCTTGCTTCCTGTTTTCCAGCTCCACACCCAACTCTCCGCTTCCTGTTCCTCTCTATGTCACATCTCCAACTTCCTGTCGTCCCAAACAGCCAGAACAATGATGCAGTAGGGGTGTGAAGCAAGTTTCACTTGCACACAATCACAACACTTAAATAACTACAATGTAACTGCTTATTTCCTCTCATATCCCGCTTGTACAATCTAAACATAACTATGAATGCGACTTGTGACTACTCCCTGAAAGCAGGCCCTAATGGAATCCACTGACTTTTTCACCTTTTCTACATTGATATTGCCAAAATCTGATTTATATACACTACCAGTCAAATGTTTTTGAACAACAAGATTTTAAATGTTTTTAAAGAAGTCTCTTCTCCTCACCAAGCCTGAAACAGTAAAATCGTGAAATATTTTTACTATTTAAAATAACTAAAATCTATTTGAATATATTTTAAAATGTAATTTATTCCTGTGATTTCAAAGCTGAATTTTAGCATCATTACTCCAGTCACATGATCCTTCAGAAATCATTCTACTATTCTGATTTGCTGATCAAAAAACGTTTATTATTATTATGTTGAAAACAGCTGAGTAGAATTTGTTCAGGTTTCTTTGATGAATAAAAAGTGCAGGGGAACAGCATTCATCTAAAATAGAAATCTTTCGTATTATACATTATAAATGTCTTTATCATCACTTCTGATCAATTTAAAGCATTCTTGCTAAATAAAAATTTTAATTTCTATAATTTCTCCCCCTTTCCCTGCTTTTGAAAAACACAAAACAAATCTTGAACATTCTTTTTAATATTATACTGAATGCTTTTGAGTTAATTTTCAGAATTGTATACACTACAGTTCAAAAGTTTAGGGTCTGTAAGATTTTTTTTTTTTTTTTTCTACAAAAGATTTGTAGCATCAGCTTTGCCATTAAAGGAATAAATTACATTTTAAAATATATTAAAATATAAAACAGCCATTTGAAATTGTAGTAATATTTTACAGTACTATTATTATTATTTTTTTTTTTTTTTTTACAGTATTAAAGCTTTTATTTCAAATAAATCTTGACCTTTGGATCTTTCTATTTATCAAAGAGTCCTAAAAAAAAATGCTCTACCTCTTTAAATATCGATACTAATAATAAATGTTTCTTGAACAGAAAATCAGCATATTAGAATGATTTCTAAAGAATAATGTGACACTTAAAACTGAAGTAATGATGCTGAAAATGTAACTTTGATCACAGGAATAAATTACATTTTAAAATATATTCAAATAATAAACAGTTATTCTAAAGAGTAAAAATATTTAAAATTTGTACTGTTTTTGCTATACTTAGGATGAAATAAATGCAAGGTTAAAGCATTATGAAATTAGCCGAAACATTAAATAAATGTACAAAAATAAACAAAGAGAGGAAATTTTTGTTTTCTTTGAGCACAAAAAGTATTTTCGTAGCTTCATAAAACTGTGGCTGAACCATTGATGTCACAGAAACTATTTTAACAATGTCCTTACTACCTTTCTAGGCTTTGAACATGTCAGTTGGTCAGAAAACTCTCGGATGTCATCAAAAATATCTTAATTTGTGTTCTGAAGATGAACGAAGGTCTTAAAGTTTTGGAACGACATGAGGGTGAATAATTAACGACACATAACACACTCAGAAACTAAACCAAACTTTGTTCCCATTTACCATAGTAACATCATTCAAGCCACAAAGTCCATTGTTCTTCTATATCACCTGCTGAACCTATTCAAAAAGTGAAAGCGATAAACAAACCACCTCTTGCAACGACACCCAAGTGTCACTGCAAATATGCCATCAGGCCTCACACATGCACTCAGACACGGCTGCTGTTGTAGTCTAATGAGGTACATGTCTGCGAGTGTTGTTCTGCGAATATGTTCATTAAGCGCACCATCTCTCCACGGCATTGTAATGCTGCAGCGCACGGCAGTATGGACACAACCCACACTAATTACATAGTGCATTGAATTAAGACCGTGCCGGGAGGGGGGCCAGAGAGACACAGAGGAGACAAAGAGACGGGAATGTGAGTCTGAGTGGCATGAAAAGCAGTTTGTGAGATAGTTAGACGAGAAAGTGAACAGTTTCGCTTGGGGAGAACAGAAAACGTACTGAAGCGATCCAGAAAGGGGAAAAAGTACGAGAAAGATGATGGGGGGAGGGCGAGTGGCAGGGGACCTCAGGGAAGCCACTCTGAAAGGTTCCCGGGACAATAGGCCTCCGTTCACACGGCAACAGAGGAGCTCTCCCATGCATGTTCGGTTCCCTCCCCCATCCCGTTACCCCCGCCAACCCCACCCCTCTCTCCTCTTCAAATAAAAGAAGCACTCCTGCCTCTCTCTCTCTCTCCTTTTCAGCGGCCTTCTTTTTCCATAAGTCTGTGCCTACTGCAAAACCACACATATAAAGAGCACTTCAGACAGACTAAATACAACCTACCATCTTTTACTAATGCTAATAGAGTGCATAACCAAAAGCAGACACTTGGAATAACTGTAAACATACGAATAAATAGGATGCATCACAGCTGTTTACAGCCCCATCAGCGCTGCTGACAGGCTTTGAAGTCCATCAGACCCATCCCGTGACCACGGGAGGCCACATCCTGTCCAAACTAACGAGGGAGACACGCATTTACTTTCTAAAGGCTGTTTGAAAGAGAGGATGGCAATGCATTAGCTATTCATAACTGAAGTAAAGCGCATCTCTGCGCGTAAGACTAACTTACATTAATATTTCAGTAGTGATCACGTCACACATGATGAAGGCTTGTGAATGTCACGATCCAGTTGCACTGGTTTATCATAAAAACAACATGTATGTATTATCTAAACACTTTCGGGTTGAATTTATTAAGTTTGAGGGTTTGTTAATTATTTAAACACTTAAAAATGTAAATTAGCGTGATTGTGTTATGTATTATTTTCTTTGATAACAGTTTACTAGAGCACTTTCAGTCTTAAGCGATTATGTTGATCTGATTAAAAAATGAAAACTTTTTATTGTTTATTACCTATTCTTAAAAGGTCATGTTCTGTAATAAGGCACGTACTGCGTGTTATTGTAACAATAGTAACATTATTAGTAATAACCAAAAAACATCAACAATTATATCATCAACACAATCTCGCCATTAAACAAGAATCAAAATAAACTCCCCACTAGAGAAACCCAAACCTCATGTTCCATTTATTATATAAACCGCGATAAACAGTAAATATAACAAGTGTAATATGACAATAATAACTACATTCGCGACAATAAGTTAATGTTTGGTCCTTACCAAAAGTGAATTTTGTTGAAAATTATATTCCCTCACATGTCCAGGCTTTCAGCGGTCCGGATTGCCATCCTGTGTCTCCATCGGTCCATCTGACCATTCCAAACAATCCGCTTGGGGCGGGGCATATCGGGTTGCTCGAACCAATCAGCATTTCGGAATAGGAATTCAACGCGCCACCGTTTGTCACTCTCAGCCTATCAGATGAGAAGATATGGATGATTGACAGAGATTTCCCGGTCATTAAACGATAGGGCGGCTGTGAGAGGCGGGCTTTATCTGGGGATATTAGGTGGGCTTTAAACACACCACAGCTAAAATACTTCATAAAACTTTACTACTTTTTATAGAAAAGATAGAATTGAAGACACTCTAAACAACATTTTATACAAACGTTTGGTAATTAGCATTTTCTAAAAAATAGGGTATAAAATAGGGCGAGGGACAGCAAATGGTCCAGTGACCATGGGTGGTGGTGGGGGAAGTGTTGACTGAAAATACTGATTGATTGTTAACAAAACTGGGACGATATGTCTGAACGTATTTTAAAACCCAGATTCATGTGGCTATATATATATATATATATATATATATATATATATAGCAATAAATTAACACATAAAAATATATATAAAAAACATCAAAATTAGTAGTGTCAAACGATTAATTGCGATTAATCGCATCCAATATATATATTTTTTTTGTTTTTTTTTGTTTACGCGTGTATATTTTGTATATATAAATACACAGACATGCATGGATATATCTAAGAATTTTTTTTGTTTATACATGTAAATATTTTCAAAACATACCATTTGTGTGTATTTATATACAAGTAATAAATATGCACAGTACACACACACATCAATAAAAACTTATTTTGGATGCAATTAAGCACTAATCAAAATAAATTAAACAGTGAAAATATATAAGTTAATATATATATATATACATAAAATAAATGTGACTTTTTTTTATTATTCTTTAATACATTTTGACACTTTAATTTATTTTAGTGCTGTTAAATAATTACATCCAAAATAAAAGTTGTTGTTTACATAATATGTGTGTACTGTGTATATTTATTATGTAGGCTATATATAAATACACAAACATGCATTAACACATTTAAGAAAAATGTTATGTTTCTATATTAGATTCATAAATGTCAATTATATGAATAAAAATATATGCAAAATATATAGTCAAAATGTATAAAAGTATATAAAAATCATTTTTAAACTGAAAATTTTTACTAATTTAAGATGTCATTTAGCAGGAGTTACAAATAAAGACTTCAAATATACATTTATTTTATAATAAATGATATTTATAATAAAATATAATAAATACATTTTAGACTTAACTAAATATAAATTTAATAAATTTAAATAAACTAAAATTGGATCAAGTCAATAAGGCCAAAGCCTCTGAGGTGGGAAATATAACCAAAATAACCATTTTAAGGGAGACTAGTTTTACTATAAATAACAAAGAAATAAAATAAACATGGGACTGATTTAAAAAATTATGGGAACCTACAATGTGGCAATTACATTTAAAGCAGTCTGAGCCATTTATTAGCCCATTTAACAGCCCAAGTCTGAATGTTTATGCAATCATAGTTTAAACAGTAACACCACAACATAAGAGTCCTTTGTCACAGACTTAAAATACTAAAATAGCAACAAGCAAAAAAATTATATATATATATCTTTCCTTGCCAAGCTAGCACTACTGTGTCTAGTAAAACAACCTCAAAGATTTGTTTTCATAAAGTATAAAAATCATGCATTTAAATAGAAAAAAAAAAAAAAAGAAAAAAAAAAAAGACTCAACTAAAATGATTACACAAAAAAAATGAATCTAAAAAATTGTTATTGGCTTTGGAAATGCATGCCAGCACTCACACAGACACAGAAATAAAAGTCTTTTTTTTTTTTTAAACGCTTCCACTTTTATTGTCAGGATATTTGTTTCATGTAAAATATTTCATTACAATACAGTACAATGCATGTTCAATCTGCTGTCCACACAACTTTAGTCATGAAGTTCTAAGGCCGATCTTTCACGCATAACAGCCGGACTGACAGCAAAATGGAAGTTGCTGACCTCTCCTAACGTAAAACCAAAACATTAAATTATTAACTACTAAAATCAAGTTTGCTGTTTCTTTTACACCGCCTTCTACCAGTATGATCCAGCAGGGGGCACTAGAGGTTCTCAATATGCTTCAGTCAGCAGCTCCAGCACAGAGAATTCGGTCCCCAGCAATGGGCTAAAAGAGTGAGTGCTTCAGTATGTGTGTGCGTGTGTGTGTGTGTGTGTGTGTGTTTGTGTGTGTGTGTGTGTGTAAGGGCAGACAGAGAGACAGACAGACGGACAAACGTCATTCTGTCTTTGCTGGCAGTCACATAGCAGCTTTAAGTCTTGGAGAGGCCAACGGATTTCAAAGTGAGGGAAAGGACTGGGGCTAAAGAGATTGGAGGGTACGGTGGATCTTCTCCACCTCACTCCAAACCAGTCTCACTACATAGTGCAGCTGTTCAGTACCACATATTGAGAATGTTTGTTGCTTTTTTTGTGTTTTTCTTTTTCGTGAAGTATCACAGACTTGCAGCGAAGACTTGAACTATCACCAATGGAACAAATATCCGCTTTTCATCAGCTTTTTTTTCATTTTAGAGTCTATTATTTATTTCTTTTTTTTTCTCTTTCTCCTTTTGTCAGCGGAGGATAATGTCGGCTGTATGATACGGTGATTTGTTAGGTTACAGTTATTGTTCCTGCGGTGAAAATGCTGCACAGCAAAGCGCCCAGTGGGGTAAAGAGGGCAGTTCGGCTCAGGTACACACCCGCCTCCCTCCCTAAGTACATTCTCCCTATTGGGCACTGTGAGAGGGGGCGTGGCCTGACTCAGTAGCGGTGGGTCTGGTGTGAGTACTGTGGAGGCTGCTGGGAGGTAGAGGAGTATCCCATGCTGCTTTGGGGCAATGATGTGCTTGGTCCTGGGTTCTGGTAGGCAGCATGTGGATTGGAGCGCTGGAACACAGAAGAACAGCATACAGCATTCATGAATGTCTACAGAAAGAACAATGCATGAGGTCCAACTGACTGGTGCGATTGCTCTGTTGGTGCAGTTCATTTGAGTAAGTGTGAATGCTGCCATCCGAACTCTGGAGACCGATAAAATGATGGGTCTCTGTCTGCTTCCAAACAAACTCTGGTGAAGTCTGAATGAAATATCAATGCAACACGGACCAAATACTTCTAAATGAAACAAAAACAGGAAGCAATGACAGAGATGTGATGCTATGCGACATGATTTCATGAAGGGAACAACAAGGAGGTAAAGTGCCTTTTATGAGTGCTTTGTGTGTTTTAGGTAGTGAAAATAAAATCATATACATGTAACAACGAGCGGTCTTAGTCCAGCAGATGGAATTAGGTGTGTTCAGCTTTAAGTTGAATGTACGTTTTCCTTTTGTCTGGAATAGGGCTGTTCGATTCTGACATTTTTGAAATCGATTCCGATTCCTGGTTCTGGAATCGATAGGATTTGATTCCAAGAATCGATTCCTCACTGCTGTTTTCGATTTTTTCTCAATTCTTGTTTTTTTAGATTGGAGGAACCTAATTTTACAATGACTGCACAATATAAAGGTCATAGAAAGTAGCCTTCTCATAATATGAAGCATTTTTTGCAGCTGACTGATTTTATATTGTAATTTTGCCGTTAAATTAACGTTTATTCAAATAAATGCTGTCACAGAAATCACAAATATATTAAAGCAGCAACTGTTTTCAACACTGATAATAAGAAATGTTTCTTGATCAGCAAATCAGCATGTTAGAATAATTTCTGAAGGATCATGTGACACTAAAGACAGGAATAATGGATGCTGAAAATTCAGCTTTGCATCACCAGAATACATTACATTTTAAAATACAGTAAAATAGAACACAGTTACTTTAAACTGTAGTAATTATTCACGATTATAACATTTTTATTGTATTTTGACCAAATAAATGCAGCCTTGGAGAGCATAAGAGACTTTCAGGAAGAAAAAAAGAAATCTTAGGACCAAACATTTAAAAAGCATTCTTTTTTATATTTTAAAGAAATAACTGACTGGAAAAATTAGACATTTATCAGCTATCATGATTATTGTTTGTATAATACCAAAAAAAAAAAAAAAAAAAAAAGATAAAAGGTTTGTGTGTACATGTGTTACCTGGTAATCTGAGGTCATGATCAGGCCACTTGAGGTAGTAGTGGGCGGAACCACTCTCACCTTCTTCAGAGGCGGGCCTTGTGCGTGGCTGTTGTCAGGGTTACCTGTGTGCCCTGCCCCATTGGTGTGGTTGTTCCCCTGCTGCTGCTGCTGCTGGTTTTTCTGCGGTTGTAGGAGAGAAAGAAAATTACAATGTATAAAAAACAAACACAGCTCTCAACTGCGAATGTAATCCAACTACATCATATGCTAATTAACAAAATTAATCAGTTTAAATCACAAATTATTTTAAAACCAATTATACTGAAAAAAAGCCTCTAAATGGGTCAGGCTCATGATAAAATACATGTTTTTATTAATTTAATTAAAAATTAAAGGGGACATCGGATGCCCATTTCTCACAAGTTGGTACGATTCTTTAGGGTCTTCATGAAATGTCTGCAACATACTTCGGTTAAAATTCCTCACAACATCTTTTTACCTTGTCAAAAAACAGCTTTGTTCACAGCGACCTGGTTAGGTTTTTTGGGCATTAAAACAAAACAAGTGAATGGATTTTTATCATTGTAGGGTGGTTGTGTCCACAAACACTATGTAAAAGTGAATTCTACATCCGACGTCCCCTTTAAATGGACAGAAATACAATTACACACACAGAAATGAAAAAAGGTGAAAACACACATTTCTTACTTTATCTGCCTTGTCCTCCGGCTCCTCTTCTGTCAGGAATTCTCGTTTGGGATAAGGAATCTGGCAGCCAGCAAAGACACTAAACAAAACACAGCTATTGTGAATATTTCTTAAACAACATCTTATGTAAGTAATGCTCTGTGGTTGACCTAATTTCAGTGTACATACATAAAAGACAGAAATCCTACTCATAATGGTTTATGTCATACAGAATGATGATTTTGCGGCTAAAATCACTCACTCAGACGTGGGTAAAGGCTCCTCCAGGAAGTACGGGTCTTGCATGGCCTGCTCAGATGTGATTCGGCGGATTGGGTCCATAGTAAGCAGCTTTTGCAGCTGAGTGAGTTCATAAGTTAACAGTTGAATACATGAGAATGAATATATGAGACTTGCAATTATATCTGCCCACTTACCAAGTGGAATGCTTTGCTGTCAGGTTTGACTTTATGCTTCTCCATATACTTTATAAGGCTGCAGTTAGTGTACCTACAGCAAGAGGGACAAAAAGCATCAAATGAAAAATGCTAGTCAATGAAACGCCTTATTAGTATGACATTTTAATGAAATCAAACTAACGTATTCCTCCTAAAGTCTTTCATCAACGTAGAGTGTTCCGGCATCTTTTTAATGTCCTCCCAGTCTTTATCTGAGAAGAAAATTAGATTGCAAAGATTATTAGGACAATTGACTGAAGATTGTGAACCCTTGACTTCAGCTGAACTGTAACTGCATATATAAATATTTTAAAGACAAATATTCATTTGACAACAGTGCTAGCATTATTATTTATATACTGTTATACTTAGTTTTTTTTATATTTTAAATTATTTTTTATTTATTTTATTTTTTATTTTGCTTCTATTTGGCTTAATTTGTTTTGTTTTAGCAATTTAAACTTCATTTCTAAATTCATTTCTCACATTATCACAGTTATTTAGCTATAGTTTAGAAAATTGTATTAAAACATGACAAGAACTCAGAGGTAAACTGTTTTAAAACAAATTCATCTTGATAATGTCAGATAACTTTGATAGAAAGGTATGTAATGGATTACAATCAACCAAAAAAACACTATGACAATATTTACACAACTATCAATACTTTGTTGACCAATTATCAAGCAATGCTTAAATTTGTAAAAAGATTGTATTAGCAGTTAAAGAAAAAACAGTTAAGCAAAACATGGTCAGGTCAAAGTGTCTGAATAATTTTTGGTCCCAAATTTTTATCAATTTCACTGGTAGTCCACTGTATGAAGAATTTTAGGGTATAATGTGTCACAGTTTACTTTATTTTGCTATCCTCACTTACATAAATGAACTATAATGTCCTGCACCCACTAGTAAAAATATGCAAAAAATTATATCTGGTGTCTGAATAATTTTTGGTTTGACTGTACATTTTATTTCAACTTTATTTCAATATTATACCAAAAAATATTTGTAACAGTTTTACTTTTAGTTAACAATAATATTGTTTGCCATTGAGCATTTTATTACATTTATTTTTCCCCAAATATTTAAATAAAATCATTAAAGAGTAATCAGGACCTCAACTAGAATTATTAAATTAAAATCCTTACACATCCTACAAATACTTACAAAACAAGAAAGTATATATTTTTCACTTCTATGGATTGTTTTTAAGAGAAAATTACCTTTACATTACTAACACAATGAGAGACCTGTTACAACTCCTAACCAAAGTCTCAGTGTCTCAAAGTTTTTATTAAATCACCTAGATTTAAATGTCAAGTCAAGTGGACGATGAATACCTGCAGGAAAGCCCATGACATTAAAGATCCGGTCCAGCTGATCGTGATGGTAGGGATTACTGGTTTTAATGTCCTCCTGTCGACAGTGGAAGATAGGCTCTGAGGTCAAAAGCTCAGCAAAGATACAGCCAATCGCCCAGATATCTGTAAAGGAGAGAGAAAGTCATCAAATCTAAAACACTTTTTTAAGGGAGACCTATTATGCCCCTTTTTACAATATGGAATAGAAGTCCCCACAATGTGTCTGTTAAGTTTCAGCTCTAAATACCCTACAGATCATTCATTATGTCATTTTGAGTTGAAACAGAAACGTGCTGTTTTCGTGCGCATCTCTTTAAATGCAAATGAGCTGCTGCTCCCAGCCCCATTTTCCAGAATAGGGCTGTGCCCTTACAGCTCATACCTCAGATACTCTCAAAAAACATCTGTTTGATTTTGATTATTGTCTATCATGCGTTTTAAAGCCATATCAGTTTAAACTTCTGATATAAGGTTTTCTGAGTGCACACATTCAAAACATTCATACAGAAAGCTGCCGTCACACGGCATGCGAGTACAAAACTAATCTTTCATGTCGTATTGCGCTTAAACTGTCAAATACACACAATTTTGTTAAAAACACACGAGTTACAAAAACAGTCAGTTATGTCTGTGGCAGCAGCATAATATACAGTAAATAAATCCACTGCTCTCTTGTCTCCTCTGAGGCTTGTCTGGGTTATTAGATGCACTGTGGACCCGATCATAGCACTTAAACACGGAAAAAGTCCGATTTTCACGATGTCACCTTTAAATGTGCATTTGCACACTGACTCAAGCAAACATCTCACCGATGGCTTTGGTGTAATGCCTGGCTCCCAGCAGCAGCTCTGGTGCTCTGTACCAGAACGTAACAACTACAGGATCCAGATCTGCTAAAGGCTTCAGTGGTGAGTTGAAGAGCCGTGCAAAACCCATATCAGCTGCACACAAGAGACAGAATTTTAAAATGGTTATGATTGCGCATCACTCAGATGCACACACATCTTTCTGTCAAAAGAGAAAGGAAATGCTGACGTCATACCTATCTTCACACGTCCTCTTTCAGGACCTTCTCCCATTACCAATATGTTGGCAGGTTTCTGTGGTGAAAGAGTCAAAGTTTAAAGTTGTAACACTTCCTCTCTCATTTCAGAGTGATGCTGAAATAAATACTGATACTGAATGACGCTTGGTTCCATTACCATTAACCTTCTGCAATTTTCTTAGAATTCTTCATTCATGCAATACTTTATCATGCAAATATTTTTAAAAATATCCTGAATTAGCCTTTATTTTTAGCTTAAGGTTTAGTCATTTTCTTAACATGACATCTGTTGTGGCGAGAATGCATTTTAAAATTCTTTTATAAATGCTGCCACCTACTGGTAATTGTCATGGGATTTCTAATACGCATCTCAACATTCCACTCACTAAAAGTTTTTGAGCAAAATGATCACAAAAAGCATGATAAACAAGTCAAATGAGCTACATCTGGATGAACATTGACGGTTTAATATAACATATTGACTCTCACCAGGTCTCTGTGCAGGACCCAGTTGGCGTGCAAATAGTGGATGCCGTCCAGGATCTGGTAGAGCAAAGACTTTACCATCCCACGTGGCAGCTGAAGAGGCTTCTTATTGGCCTTGGAGGCTCTGTGGAACTTGATGATGTGCTACAAAGACATGTAGACCCTCAGAAAGATATGCACATTATACAAACATTTCTCTCTGTGTGCGCATGAGGTTTTGACTGTATGTTACCCAGAGGTCATGTTCAGCGTAGTCAAAGAGAAGCCACACTTTGCGGTCTGCATGTGACAGGAAAACCTTCTGCAGTGAGATCACATTGGGGTGCTTCAGTTCACGCAGCAGCTGCAGGGAGCAAACAAGAATGAACACACACAGGCGCACATGCTGAGACAGACATCTACGGAGCACCTAAAGTGCACAAAATTACTTCAGCCTGAAGTATGCTTATTACAAGGACAGCCTGGCTTAAAATAAAATTTCTGTCAGTGTTTATTCACCCTCATGTCGCTCCAAACCTGTATGACTAATGAACACAAAGGAGAAATTCTGAATAATGTGCTAGTCACTCTTTTCTATGCAATTACATATGTTCCAAATAACTCACGCACTATATTTAGATCATATCAAACTAAATGAAAGCTTTGTGTGATGCACAAGTTAAAATTTAAAGGGGCATTTCATCCAAAAATGAAAATTACCCCATGATTTACTCACCCTCAAGCCATCCTAGGTGTATATGACTTTCTTCTTTCAGGCGAATACAATCGGAGTTATACATATATATATATATAAAAAATGTCCTGGCTCTTTCAAGCTTTATAATGGGAGGGAATGGGTACTGAGATTTTAAAGCAAAATAAAGTGCATTCATTCATCACTAAAAGTGCTCCACACGGCTCCGGAGGGTTAACAAAGGCCTCCTGTAGGAAACAGCAATCTCTAGTTTCCGTTAACTGTCGTATGCATGTTCATGAAAGAGTGGCATTCAAACACAGTGATGAAAGAGAAGAGGAGAGAAGTACAAAACAAGAATTTGTAACAAAAAATGTTGGAGGATTTCGATATAAGCCAAGATGAAACTGGTTTTCCTTTGCTTTAAACAAAATTTGGTTCTCGCAAGACTAGCATGTTCTCACCAGAGCTATGTCCTACGTCATCCGCTGGAACGCCACTCTCTTGTGAATGCCCGTATGATATAGGGCTGCACGATTTGAGAAAATTTGCAATAGGTCAATATTGCGATATGCGATTGCGATTATAATAAATGGTATCGTTGGTCAACTTGATGGGTTTTTAAGGAAAATGCACACACGGGTTAGCAATAATGCTGAAGTTTGACATCAACTTTCTTAGTATTCCTCAATCTATTCATTATAAACAATATAACAAGAAAAAAAATAAAATATAAAAGAATGTGTTTTCTGACTATTTTTACAGCGATCGTAAAATCTGCTCAAGTTAATTCCTTCTGAGTTTCAAAAGGTAACGAAATATGCGTTATTTTATTCTTTTGTAATTGTTCTTAAAATATTAAGAGAGTTTTTTTGCTATTGCAGAAGTTGTTGGATATATTGGTCAGGGTTGCTAAAAGACCCGAATATGTAATAATGATTGGCGAAACATTCATGCATTTAAGGGTTAATGTAAACTTCTCAAAAGTATAGCTAAATTAAAAAATAAGATATTTTAAACATTTTGTCCAAACAAACAGGGACATTTATGCAGGATGTAACATACTCTCTATAAACTCTTTTGAAAAAAAAAAAAAATTCTATTTATTTATATATATATATATATATATATATATATATATATATATATATATATATATATAATTATTATTATTATTAAACACATATATTTATTATTTATTTATTTAATATAATCACAATATTTTCCTGTCATATAATTGCACAGGCTGACATTGTGATTGTGGTATGATTAAATGTGCAGCACTAGTATGATAGTTAGCGAAAGCTGGAGATTATGGTTTATAGTGTTTTAAATATTAATACTTTTCTGTCACAAACATGTTGTTTCGCTTCAGAAGGCCTTTATTAACCCCAGGAGCCATGTGGAGTACTTTCTATGATAAACTGATGCACTTTATTGGACTTCAAAATCTCAAAATCTTCATTATAAAGCTTGGAAGAAATAGGACATTTTTTTAATATAACTCTAACTACTTGTATTAATCTGAAAGAAAAAAAGTCATATACACCTAGGATGGCTTGAGGGTGAGTAATTTTTATTTTTGGGTGAACTATCCCTTTAAGTTTTGAATTAGCCTAATAATCTTCACTTTCAGTGAACTGTAAAATGCTGAACTGGAGAACCAAATCACATACTCTCTGAGTAGGTACTTCTTTTGAATAACAAACTAGTTCCATTAAGTATGGATGTAACCTGGACATGCTACATTTAACATGCGGTCACTGTCATATGATCTACCTTTGTCAAATCCTCTTTCATGGTCTCATAGGAAAGTAAAGCGTCCATTGGATTTGCACTTCAGAATCTTGCCAGAATACTTACAAATATTTTGAATTTGGACATACTATACTGTTCTCATATTATTTTTCCACCTAATATACTGTAGGGAAGTATGTGCTTTCAGATTCAACCATTCAGCTGTTTTGTGAACTGAATCTCCTGAATCATTAACCCAAAACAATAATTTGTTTATGAAACTGACAAAACTACTTTCAGCCAGGGAAAGAAATACAAAGATTTCAGCATTTCGGCATAGTATGGACTACTTTATGATATTTTAATTATGCTTTTTTTTTGTATCTTAAATCTTGGAAGCCCTAGTTTTCATTCACTTTCATTTTACTGAATCACATGGGTTTGAAACAGCATGAAGGTGTCAAAAATAATGACATAATATTTAATTTTTAAGTGAGCTATCCCTTTACTGCAAATTACAGGAAAATATAAGTACCCACATTTATTGAAAAATGCATAGAGCTAGTCATAGTTAACACTCATGCAAAATATCCACATGCTGCAAATGTATTTCCAGGAACTTGTTTAACCAAGATGGCATGTGCCAGAGCTACTTGAAGAAGATCCTCTTGACAGAAACACGTTTAAAGCTTGATGTACTTACTGCTATCTCTCTGCAGGCGGACATAGAGATCCCTGTGCCTTCAATCTGCTTCAGAGCATAATCTTTATCGTCCTTCCTGCAAACAGACATATCAGCAACCACAATTATTCTTCAGTACACTACATTTGCCTAAATCTATACCTACCTATCATATTATTAATCCACTGGAAATGAGCACACAGAAATTTAAGCACGTGATTTTGACTCTTATTACCAGCACACCTTTGAAAACTCATGTGAGGCATGAGGTTAATGCTGAAATGAAGTCCTCTAATAAAACACCAGCCTATAAAAATCTCACAACGCCCTGTCCAGTTTCTGGAGAACAAATTAGCTGTAAACCGCTCATAAACAATCAGCTTCTATGGTGAACAAAAACATCTTTAAACACTTAGGACCTTCAAGTGAGACTTTGGCCGCCAGGCAGTCTGGACTTTAATAGCCCAGCTTTGGGCCTGTCTGATGGGTCTCATTGAAAGCCGGCACTTCAGAACCAACTTACAGTAACTCATCAGCAGATTCATTCTTTGGTGTGAAATAAAGAGTGCTGCGCAAGAACCAAATAACCAACACAATAACTCACACAAATACAGTAAAAATACAGTAAAATACTATGCAAATTGGGAGGGATGCTATTTCAGCTGCCTCAAAAGAGGGTTTGCACTTATGTCACGATTTGGTCCGGTACCCAGATGCGAGGCCATATTGGCGATACTTAGCATGGATTAACAGCTATTGTACTACTGAATATGTTGTTTTGCTAATTTACGTTGTCAAAAACTAGGAAAAAGCTGCTAAATCATATTCAGGACTTAGTAAGCATGAAAGAGCGCAATATTTTGACAAACTAAGGTTAATAGGTGGTAAAAATTAGGGCTTTGACCACAGTGATACATTTATCGTGACTGTAAGGCAAGCATTCTCTGAGTTTCGTTTGATTTTTGTGAAGCGCTCCTGTTCAACACCGAGACATCAGAAAGCGCATCTTGTTTGTTTTCTTTATTTTTACAAAAGCACAACATTTTGTTGATATTTGTGAGTGCACGCAAATAAAATGAAACCCTAACAGTAAAGATTTTATTTTAGGCAAGTCGTGATGCTTTGATAAGGGAAAACTGATTAAACATTAAAGCACTGCCTGCGGCTGGCCGCTTGGTCATTACTTTAAAAAACAACTTTAATTTAATAAACACAAAAATGTTCCAAACATATTTCTAAATGAACTTTATAAAGAAAGAAAAAGAAATATAACTACGTTCATATTAAAATAAAACTGATTTAATTTAATAGATGCAACAGTGTAATGGGGATAAGGAGAGAAAAGAGACAGGCTCCAGTCGGCCTAGGGCCGGTAATTTTGATGAGCCGTCGGACAAGGCTGTTACAAATTTTTATATATATATATATATATATATATATATATATATATATATATATATATATATATATATATATATATATATATATATATATATTTATTAGGGCTGTCAAATGATTAATCACGATTAATCACATCCAAAATAAAAGTTTATGTTTACACACTATATGTCGGTGTACTGTGTATATTTATTATGTATATATAAATACAAGCACATTCATGTATATATTCAGGAAAAATATTTTTGATTTATATATAAAATATTTATATTTATTTATAATCTAAATTGTATACAGGTGTAAATATATATACATATAAATGTGTTTTTAATTATATACATGTATGTGTGTGTTTTTATATATACACAATTAATATACAGAGTAAACACGCATATAGTATGTAAACATAAACTTTTATTTTGGATGCGATTAATCGCGATTAATCATTTGACAGCCCTAATATTATATTTATATTTATTTATATATATATATATATATATATATATATATATATAAGTTTTATTTTTATATATATATATATATATATAAAAATAAAACTGCACCACAGACAGTAGTTGGTCCATAACCACCGCAGTGGTAAAAATCTGCCATTGTCACAGCCATAGTAAAGATAGGCAAACAGCAAACAGTAGGCTATTAAGTTATTAGCCTTTATTTCCCCTACCTGACTTTAAATTATAACAAGCACAAATGCTGTCAAGAAAGTGACAATGAAGTCAAATACAGTTTGAATAATAACCTTTTTGGCAAACAAAGTGCTGCATGACAGAGGTTTACCATTTAAATAAACAGAAAACATTCGCTGGGCAAAAAAATGTTGATATTGAGTGACATTATTTAGTTTACTTCTAGAGTATTTTTTTCAAAGCTTCAACAATCAGTCACATCGGTGGCACAGAACGTAAACTATGCCACTACACCGAACTTGCACATTTTGCTGATTACTGCTGCTGAAAATGGCCAATTATCGTAATGTTTTGGGCTGTACTAATCGGTCAGACCGGGAAAAAACATTTGGAGCAGGGGTGGGGTGATATAGCCTCAAAATTATATCACAATATTTCAAGAATATTTGCCATAATGATATTTGATGATATAGAGAAAAAAAAAAAAAAAAAAAAAAAAAATGGAACAACGTTTTATTGGTGATTGCAGCTGGCAGGCAGCAACATTCATTAGTGCAAACAAAATGAAGGGCATTTTCCATCGCTTTCCAATGAGCTGCTGTCATTGATGACAGACTAAACACTCACTGCTTTTAAAAATAAAATAAAAATGCTAGCAAAACTTAAGTAACAGTTGCATTTTTTGGATTACCTTTAAATGAGGTAGAATATCAGTGCTGAAACTGTTGCATTTCCTTTAATTCTTTGCGCAAACATAAAACGGATATACCATGAAATGATAGAACTGTACAAGTAAACACTTTAGAAGTTAACTAGCCATCCACTTGGCAGACATATCAGTCAGAAAAAAAGTTTTCAATACGTTAAATAGTATAAGAAAAGTTTTAATTCTAATTTTAGGAGGTCTTACAGTTGGCGACGGAAAGACAAGAATCGCGATAGGGCTGGATTGAACTTTAAAAGGCAAGGATGTCACTGAATAAATATGCACCCTGCCCGTTTCAAAGTCAAAACGCGGCATGAATGTCTTTATATGAATGTATCTGAAGGGAACCTACTGCCCTCAGAAACGTGTCATTGGCATTGTCATTTCATCTTACCTATAATGCCTGATAAAACACTGTTAATGAGCGCGGTGCTGCTTTGTGTACAGCCGTTTCTATGGAAACCGTAATATTTCAGCACTCGTAAAGCGGCACCTCGTGGCAGAGAATGAATTAGCATTTTCAAGAATTTTTTTCAGCTGTTTATGGTCAGATTATTGCAAATATCGACCCATGTTTTTAAGCAGCAAACACATAGAGATGTAAATGTGAAAGTAGTTAATGTGGCTTTAAAAAATCTAAACAATTAAGACAGCAATATGTATGTTTTACATAAAAATAAAAAATGATAAACTTGATTTATTCCTTTCAATGGTATAAAGGCTAAAATGCTGTTGTAAAACATATTTGGTTTTTGTGAAAACCTGTATCTGAACTGTAAATCATAATTTCATGGTTTAATATGCTACCATACATTGTCCAACCGCACTCATATTGTGTTCATATTTTACCTGTGCAGCTCTTAAAAAGAACAATAAATTGCCTTAAATTGATATTTAAAAATTCTGCAGATACCCTGTAAATAGTGAAATGAAATTCCTTCTTTGATATTTGTTGATATTGGTGGATTGAAAATATTTTTAATTGACATTTAGACCATCTGATTTTCTATATTTATATAGAAAGAAAGGGGGCTAGTTAAATTATTTTCGGGTTACCAAAATCTAAAGAGTACCTGCCCTAAGGGCTACCAGAGATTTTGAAATTTTGCAAGCCCTGAAAACAGTATAAATAACCAAAAAACAGCCTAGGTATGTTATGTAGCCTAATTTGCACATTGGGGAGTCGCTCTCTAAATGCGGGGTATTAAAATTGCTTTTAAATGTGCGTGCGCGTTTTACGTTCGGTTTCGTTTTAACGGTCACGGGAAATGCTGAGCGTGCATTCTACAATACAAGACATTTATTTAATAAATAAATTTTAAAGGTGGGGGGACACAAACAGGATTTTGAAAAGTGGGGGGGGCATGACGCTCTTGCGGTGCTGCGTCGGTCGGTCTGCGTGACGCCGCTTCGGGTTGGGCACATTTGTGGTGGTGTTGTTGTGTGCATTTGGGAACGTAAATTTGCCATATGTCATCGCGTAGCTATATCATTGATATCACGAAATGGCACTTTATCATGTAAAAATTTACATCATTTACAATTGAAATCTACGGTATTATCGTGGAGGCGATAATACCGTATAATACCGTACAAACCACAACAAACTTTTTTTGTTGTGGTTTAGACAGCATAAATTAGCAGAACGATGTATTCAGTAGTCCATTAACCATGCAATCAATGCTGTTGTTTACATCGAGTATCAACAATATAGCCACACATCCGGGTAACACCAAACCGTGATGTAAGGGCAAACCATCTATAGTATTCTTTTTATTTATTCATCCAAATTTGGCAAATTCTGTGACATTCCATGTTATACAGTAACACTGAATAATGTAATTCCAACAATGTTTTATACACTGCAAAAATCACAGGACCATACAAATCCAATAAGACCATCATGTGGCTCAGTCCATTAGAAATCCCCATAAAGTGTGTTTATGAAACCAAAAAAACTTTAACAAAACGGTTATAAATGATCTAATCCTTGAAGGTTACACTTGTCATACTGTTATTCTCAGCCCTTTGATCACTGTGTTCGAAGAGGATCATCTGTCCTCCTTTGGATGAAGAGCACAGACAAATCTTTGTGTTTTCGTCCTGGTGTGAGAAAGTTTGAGAATATATTCCTATCGGCAAGTTACCAAAAACACAGAGCAAAAGAATTTAAACTCCCTTTTTTCCCCAAACAGACTTCTAATAAAACAGACCTCACACAATCTGTATTTCAACAGTATAGTCTACACCCATACTCTTCTGTAAACATCAATATACGCACATCATTTCTACATCGCTAGCTTTTTTTTTCTTACCACAACAAAGAATTAGATATTCTTTGGAATAGTGCGTTTTCACAACGTGCCATCAATCAGCCATATTGGCGGCACTTGACGTAAACAATGCCACTGAACCATTTATGTTTGGCCAAACTGAACCAGAATTTCGAGGGCAAGAATCTAAACAAAATTTTTTTTCTCTTACCATTTCCGGTCAGGTAGGTGAAATATTAGCCTAATATCTTAATTAATATTACTTGCACGTATCTTTACCACCTACTAACTTTAGTTTGTCAAAATATTGCGCTCTTTCCTGCTCGCTAAGTCCTTCTCTATGATTTAGCAGCTTCCACACATTTTCTTCCTGTGGTTTAGACAGCATAAATTAGCAGAACAACGTATTCAGTAGTACATTAACCTGAGTATCGCCAATATGGCAGCATATCCGGGTAACTGACCAAATTGTGATGTAAGTGCAAACCCCTTTATATACACCAGCCTTCATTCTTTGGAAAGCTATTGTTGACACAATCCAGTATGTACCACAGCATGTCAAGGCTGTATTGATGTTGTAACAACCTGCCATAATCCTCAACATCTGCTGTTATAAACTGTTGTGTGACACTAAAGTCACTAATGCAACCAGTAGAATTGCAGTAGGGCAGCAGAAGAGAAAGAGAAACCAGTAAAAGGAAAAGAAACCTGAAAAGGGCTAAAAAGATCCTCTAAACCAGCGCAGCAAACCCCAATCTCAGAAGTGACGTCAATCACACCAGAAATGGATTCAGGTGTTGACCTTAAATTGGGAGACTAATGATATCGTTACACAGCTGAGGTGACAAATACATTGCAAGGGAACAACAACAGAAAATGGAGTCGATAAATGTAAAGAAGTAAATGTAAACGCAAACACTGCCACTGAACCGAATGAAACTTGCATATTTTGCTAATTACTGCTGCTCAAAAATGGTCAGTTATTGTCATGTTTTGGGCTGTACTAATTGGTCAGACCAGGAAAAACATCTACAGTAGCCTACTATAGACTGCCAAAAGTTATAACAAATCAAGGAGAAGAGGGCAAAAAAACTGAGGAACAAAAGGCATTTGTGGTTGGCCAAACTGAACCAGGATTTCCAGTGCAAGAATCTTGATAACATTTGTGCTTGCTCTTATCATTTCCGGTCAGGCAGGTGAAATATTAAACTAATGTCTCAATTAATACTGCTTGTACGTATCTTTATCACCTATTAACTTTAGTTTGTCAAAATATTGCGGCCTTACCTGCTTACTAAGTCCTTCTCTATATGATTTAGCAGCTTCCACACGTTTTTTCCGTGTTTTAGACATAACAGATTAGCAAAACAACGTATTCAGCAGTACATTAACCGTGCAATCCATGTTGTTGTTTACATCCGAGTATCGCCGCGCATCTGGGTAACCGATTAAGTCGGGACTTAAGTGCAAACCCTCTATTGGTTTAAATACGACATTGGTAGTTCGCATGAATAATAGAAAATATTTCTACGCTTATTAGTCGTGCTAACATTTAACAAAAGTAAGCTAACGTTATCAAAGATGAATAAATACTGTAACAAATATATTGCTCATTGTTAGTTAATGCACTAACAACAAAGGGATTATCTGCAATGATGCTGCATTTTATTCACATAGAATGTACAGCAGCATCAGAGCCTCTTTATATACTAGAAATTTTAAAGCAGCCCTTTAGTCAGCTGTTTAAAGATGCCTTTAAGAAAGAGCAGAGGTAAATATAGTTTTCGTCATGACGAAGAAAAATCAACACATGATGTTGCAAATCTAAATCTGCATCAAATGCACCTGTGCCCATCAAAACTGCATAAGCTCGTCAATCACAACAGCACTCGAGCCTGCTGACGTACATTCACAATCCCCTCGAAATAAGCCTCCACCGAAACCGTGAGCTGTGCATATCAAGCCCTCTTTGAAGACGAGAGACGCGTCTCTCTAAAACACCAGGCCGAGGGCAGATAACACACGGTCTGTTTTGGTTTCTGAGGTCTGAACGCGACGGGAGTGCAGGCCTCATATCGCTGCATAAGTCCATCCTGCAAACTCACCCATCTTTCCTCTTTGCTTTGTACACATGGCCATATGTCCCCCGTCCAACTTTACATCCCTCGTACTCAAAGAGG
Source organism: Cirrhinus molitorella (assembly GCA_033026305.1). NCBI lineage: Eukaryota > Metazoa > Chordata > Actinopteri > Cypriniformes > Cyprinidae > Cirrhinus > Cirrhinus molitorella. The sequence goes on along the minus strand of CM065140.1, from coordinate 18,539,559 downwards.
TCCTCGACTCGTTCTCTCTCCCCGGTGAGCTTCACTTTGAAATCATAGTCCATTTTCACCGTTATTCTGAGGATCCGGGCTGTGGCTTCCCTTTAAAGCGCCGCTGGGGAGGCAACTTACTTCAAGCCCCGTTTAGACAATTAGTTGCCTGCCCTCGCGTCGCTTTTCAGCTCAACTAAAGAGTCCACATTTACCGCGAGCGATTACGGGCAGCTGAGGCGGCGTATGAAGCACGTGTGCTTTTGATCTGACAAAAAGTGCAGAGTGTTATTGGACTATCAGTCGCTTTCTTTGATATTTCTGTGCAACTGCGCCGCTCAGCCGGTATCTCACCCGGGAGAGTTGAGCGTCCACGTACGGTATGTCGCAAAACGTCGTGAATGCCACTGGCAACCACACAGACGGCGAATGGGCTTTGTGGCGCACCACGTGGATTTTAACTCTTTATTAAAGAGCGCTTTTGTTTTTCATTTTTTATGCATATGCACATTTTAGTTTTTTGCATTGTAACAAAAAATGCAAAGAGGGATGTTTACAAACAATATATAATTAATAAATCCACATAGTGTAACTGGTTAAATTATGCGCAGAATAAAACCTAGCCTATAATAAAACAAAATAACGCACATTTTTATCAGTCATCTTGAATGCCTTTTTGCTTTTACATTTATACAAAACGCTACACTACCATTGTATTTATTATAAAGTATTTGATATATACTATAAAATATAAATGTTTTTTAAAATGTTTTTAAAGAAGTCTCTTCTGCTCACCAAGCCTGCATTTATTTGATCCAACGTACAGCAAAAACAAATCTTGAAGTATTTTTGTATTTGAATATATTTTAAATTTTAATTTATTCCTGTGATTTCAAAGATGAATATTTCATCGTATATTTTGATTTGCTGCTCAAAACATGTATTATTATTATGTAGAATTTAGTTGTTTCTTTGAATAGACAGTTCAGAAGAACAGAGTTTATCTGAAATAGAAATCTTTTGTAATGTTATAAATGTCTGTATCATCACTTTTCATCAGTTTAAAGCATCCTTGCTAAATATCAATTTCTATAATTTCTTTCCCAAAAAAAAATTAGGCACACTGTATAATGTTATAAAAGCTTTTTATTTCAGATAAATGCTGATCTTTGGATCTTTCTATTCATCAAAGAATCCTGAAAAAAATCCATAACTGTTTTAAATAATAATAATAATAATTCTAATAACAGCAAATCATCATATTACAATGATTTCTGAAGGATTATGTGACACTGAAGACTAGAGTAATAATGCTGAATATTTAGCTTTGATCACAGAAATAAATTACATTTTAAAATATATTAAAATATATTCATTTATTATTTAGCAAGGATGCTTTAAACTGATTCAAAAATGATAAAGACATTTATAACGTTACAAAAGATTTCTATTTTAGATAAATGCTGTTCTTCTGAACTTTCTGTTCACCAAATAAACTGAAAATATCTACTCAGCTGTTTTCAACATAATAATGATTTTTGAGCAGCAAATCAGAATATTAGAATGATTTCTGAAGGATCATGTGATTGGTGTAATAATGCTAAAAATTCACCTTTGAAATTTACAGAAATAAATTACATTTTAAAATAGTAAAAATATTTCAAAAGTGTACTATTTCGCTATACTATGGATCAAATAAATGCAGGCTTGGTGAGCAGAAGAAACTTCTTTATAAAAAAAATAAAATCTTACTGTTCAAAAAACGTTTGACTGGTAATGTATATAGATAAATAAATATATTCCCAACACTTTTCGAAATGAATGAATGTTTTTTTTTTTTTTTTTTTTACTTTATTAACCCTCTGCAAATAACAAACATGAATTATTGTTGTTAAACACACACACACACACACACACACACACATATAATCCTTGCAAATAATAAACACTGAAATGTATAAAAGTAAATTATAACATTGTTATTACTTTATTACGTTATATTATAATTAAATAAAGTAGCAGGGGGTTAATCGCTTGCATTGATTATAATGTAGAGAATTTTAGAGAGTAATTTAACAAATGCTGCTAAGCAAACGTTATTAATACGTGGATTACAGTGTTATTATTCATGTACTACTGTGGGAACTGGTTTTGCCCACATGGTAGTTGTCCGGACAGTTGTTTGTGTAGCTCCGTTGGTCCCATCTTGGCTACATTGTAATCAGAGCGGAGAGGAAAGAGAACTCGTCCATATTACAGCTGCTGTTTCAGGTACTTACATGTCTATTACTAGCTTCGTTTCTTTATTTTGTTCTCAATCTGGACAGTGTTATTACATTTCATATTTTCTGTTACATTTTTATGCCAGTGACATTGTTCCCTCATCTTGTCAAAATAATGATCTAAACCTTTGATTGGCCCACAGTTAGCTTGTCAGCAATCTGTCGACACCATCAAAGGTGTTGCGCATTTAAAATGACAGCTCGCTCTGCCGCACGGTTTGCGTTTGCCCGATGACAGACGATGGTGACAGTTTAATGACAAATTTCAGTTGTGAATTTCACCCTGTGTGGAGTGCTAGCCTAGGCTTTTTATTGTCTGTGGGATAGGTTGCTAGCTGACATGGAGTCCGACTTTTTCTTTGTCATGGCCCTCCTTTGACCGACGCTGAGTGGATAGTCTGGCTGTCAGTCATCGCTTCTCGGACGCTGATTGGTTGTGAGGCTGACAGCCCAGTTTTGGTGCCTGGCTTGTTCTGCGGTGCTGTCTGTGGCCTACTGTATTATAACAGAGCAGCAATACTGCTTGAAATGACTGAGGTATTATTCATATAAATTAATTTGACGCTATTGTCAACGTCACGTATCTCTCGGTGTGTTTTGAACTGTGTCAAAGCGGTTTTGCTTCCATATTTAGGATTTACGAAATGACTTTCTGAGGCGTTCATTTTGTCGTGCTGTCTCCTAATGGTGGCTGTGTTTTAGACAGAGAGTTTATTCTTCAGACCATCGTTATATATGTATCAAGATACTGAGTAATTTTTTTGCTATCTCATCTTAATTGATTTATATGTGGAGCTGGTTTGTATATGGGTAAACTGATCATTCTAGAGTGATTTTGTTTAGTGGAGATGAACAGTCGACAGTTGAGATATTCTATTATCATGTCCTATGATATGTTATTTTTATATATGTTATCAAAATTATTTTTGCTTATAACTATTGTGCATGCAATTTAAATGACATGGCATTTGTGTTCTTAAAAATTAATGTACCATCACAGAACCATAATATCAATGTTGATTAAAATGGAAAATCTTAAACTATATGGTGAACAGTTACAAGACCACAATTCCCTTATAAACTGAAACGTTGATTAGAAAAGTTGCACAGAGGGAAAAAATGCAAGGGGCAGCTTGAGTATCTATTGAACAGCTTTTGTGATTTTGTTTATTTTTTTATTTTTACATCTTGTAAAACCTGTGAGCAGCGGTTTCTGTGGTGATGGACCCTCCCGGCGGCCGAGACGAGCGTCATCGTCAAGCGGAGCGGCTTCGGCGGGAGGAGGCATACTATCACTTCATTAATGAACTGAGTGAGGAGGAGTACAGACTAATGAGAGACAGCAATCTCCTGGGAACACCTGGTAAGAACATACCAAACCTGTCCATATGCAAAGATCCATATAGTTTACCCTTACTCAAGAGAAGTACAAAATTCCAAACCTAGCCTTTTACTCAAATGAACAATAGAAGGATATTAAATAAGGTGTGTCTTTGTTTGAATACAGGTGAAGTCACAGCAGAGGAGCTAAGGCAGCGTCTGGATGGTGCAAAAGAGCGAGTATCATCTCAGCCACGCCCTGAAACCCGCCCACAAAATAGTGAGGCAGAGGGCAGTAGTGGTAAGGACATAAAGGGATGGTTTTAAAGTCAGTTGCTCAGCTATGCTAATAATTTCTCTTTGAATGATCAGCTGGTTTTGTATGCAATAAACATCTTGCAGGCAGAGTCACAATGCAGTTACAAAGCAATTCAGGATGTATCTGTGATTTTTTTTGCAACAATACAGGGGCATAAATCTTTTCATGACAGGGGTCATGACATGGATTTTATTACTATTGTAATATGTTTTTGAGGTTTGCTTTTAATTTAAAGTTTTTGCACAAAAAAAAACAAATAAGTGGAAAAATTATTATTTTTCAACCCTCATTCTGACCCTCTGTCTAAAACAACTTGTTTTAGGGGGCGAGTCCTTTAAAGCTTGTCAGGAATCAACCACTGTTATGATTGGCTAACATCATTGCATAGGAAACAGTATCAACGCCCCCTCACTATTGCATGTGAGTGTTTTGACAGCATGATCAAAACAAAACGGTCATTTCCAGCATTAAAGCATTATGAAATAATTTACTTACAGTTTGTGATGCAGCTGCAATGTTTCTTTGTGAACTCTCCATGACACTGTGCCTCATTTACGAATCAAAATGCTCTGATCACTCCTTAGACACGATCTGGGATGCCTTTAAAAATAAACTTTTCACTTGTTCCTTACACTGGGATTCGTCTGATATCTGTACAAAGACGTGAATGACCTGTTTATGGAAAGAACCAAATTGACGTCCTATTGACGACAGATTCAAGAGCTTGGACTGTGTCAGAAAGCGAATGTGCATTTGTATACTGTATCCAATAGCGGCAGTGATTGTAATTTCTATTTGCTTTTAATGCGACATGACACTCACATTCAGCGTGTCAGCCGCTAAGCGACTAAATGTCAGTGGGCGGGACCTATGGTGAGACTATTTGTTGATGCCTTGCTCTGGAGGCTGTATTAATGCAATGTTTGTGCCCAGATGAAGTCATCTTACACCTCAGATCCAAACAAGCGCTTTTTAGAGTTTTTTTAAAGAAATGCTTTGTTTATTGTGAGGAGGATGTTTTAAGCTATGAAACTTGCAGGATGTTTTAATGGCAAAAAGACCGCTTATATGCCAAAAGATAAAGGCAAATTTGATTTCTCATGTCATGACCCCTTTTAAAATGATGTTGTTGTCAGTCTACGTTCATGATTCTTATGGAAGTAAACTTAATCTGGTACAATTTTTTAAACCTTTTTAAAAAAAATGTTGAAATGAGGAAGTCAAAGAATCAAATTAGGTTGTGCAAGTAGAAATAAACCTAATGAAAGAAAATTCATTACTTACCCTTTTATCAATATTGATAAGAATTTTTTTTTTTCCAGGTGCAGTCGAGCCAGGTGCGGAGACGTCTAATGGAGACTCCCTGTTGGAATGGCTGAACACTTTCCGGCGCACAGGAAATGCTACGCGTAGCGGGCAGAGTGGAAACCAAACATGGCGTGCCGTCAGCCGCACCAACCCCAACAGCGGCGAGTTCCGCTTCAGTCTTGAGATCAACATCAACCACGAGCAACCCGAGCCTGGAGAACACAGTGACACCCCTGACCCAACTGAACTTCCAATGCCTCCTCCTCCTCCTCCTCCTCCTCCTCCTCCCCCAGCATCATCTGCATCTTCACCCACAACCCCTTACAACCCCTCAAGGCCTGCACCTTACTCCCTTCAACACCCCACGCCGTATTCTACGGCCAGGCCCACCCTGGGAAGGAGGGCCGCGGTGCGCCGCACTCGCAGTAGCACGGCTTCCCCTGTAACGCCACCTCTGACCTCACAGGCTCCTCCCACACCTCTGCGGAGGAACTTGCCTTCTTTGCCAAGCTCTCCTCCTCCACAGGCTCCACTCGCTTTTCAGTCACAAGAGCAGGATGGTGGTGCCGTAAGGGGTCAAATACAGGTCACAACCTCCTCAGTTAACGCAGGGGAGGAGCAGAATGGAAATGAAGGCCCAGACTGCCCTACCACTCTGCCTCAGCCCAGCCCCCAGGTGGCGCCAGCCACCCGCGAGCCACGAAACAGCAGGACTCGTTCACGTGGTCGCATGCGGCGGGCAGCATCTTCGAGACGTAGCCGGTCCCCCCTGGACCGAAACCCTGCCTCCAGTGTAAGCCCCACCCATAGCGGCAGCGCCGCCCCAGTGGAGTCCACCGGAAGTACAGCAGTTGCAATGGAGATGGGCGAGGCCGCTGTAGAGCCAGCAGCTCCTACGGATCCTCCAGAGGCTGGTGAGGAAGAGGGGGAGACGCCGGTGTCAGGTGCCGGAGGTGTGCGGCGCCACCCTACGATCATGCTGGACCTCCAGGTGCGGCGTATCAGGCCAGGCGAGAACCGCGATAGGGACAGCATTGCCAGTCGCACTCGCTCTCGCGCTCGGGCTGCTGAGAACACAGTCACCTTCGAGAGCGACAGCGGCGGCTTTCGGCGCACCATCTCACGCTCGGAGCGAGCAGGAATCCGCACTTACGTCAGCACTATACGCATCCCTCTGCGACGCATTTCAGAGACAGGCCTTGGTGAGCCTAGCTCAATGGCGCTAAGATCTATCCTGCGCCAGATCATGACCGGCTTTGGCGAGCTCAGCTCTCTTATGGAGACGGAAGCAGATTCAGAGACCGCTACGCCCAACCAGGACTCAGCTTCTCCTGGAGGAGCCCAGGCATACCGCGTTGGTAGTGGAGAGAGCGGTGTAGCCCACGGTGCAGTGGATTCGGCACGAGAAGGTTTAGTGGCAGGTGAGGAGGAAGGACAAGTGCGGGTGAGCAGGACTGGGACGGAGGGACGACCTAGCAGCAGGGACACTAATAGCTTGGTGGAAAATGGGACGTTGCCCATCTTAAGGCTGGCGCACTTTTTCCTTCTCAATGAAGATGAAGACGAGGAGCACCCGAGGGGCCTCACCAAAGAACAGATCGACAATCTGGTCACACGCACTTACGGTCAGGTCAACCTGGAGGGCGAGCTGGGCCGCGCTTGCAGCGTCTGCATCAATGAGTACGCTCAGGGCAACAAGCTGCGCCGCTTGCCCTGCGCCCACGAGTTCCACATCCACTGCATTGACCGCTGGCTATCTGAAAACAACACCTGCCCCATCTGCAGGCAGCCTATTCTGTCCAGCCATCAGGAATGATGTAAGCCTGTAGCTATCAATCAATGGACTGAACGACTGACTTTTGTTCCACCATCGGTGGCACCTGTACATAGTGCTTCAATGTTTTCATTCTTTGAGATCCATTGTATTCAAGCTAAAGGTAGAACCAAAAGCAGAAAAAGACTATAATGCAGAGATTTAACAAAGCTTTATTTTTTTAGACTCCTTTCGTTTTCATTTCTTCCTCTTCTTCCATTCACCATTATGCTTTGCGGACATATTAACGGACGGCGCGACTAACTCAGATGGAGTTAGGAATGTTAGCTTCAGCTAAAGGTGTGGTTACATTTACTGCTGTTTGGCGAATTTTCGTGGGCAAAATCCTCATTTCCATGTAGGGTTGGGTATCGTTTGAATTTGATAGATTCCAATTCTGCTTATCGATTCCGACTCTTCACGTTTACTAGTTCCAGTTAAAAAATCTGAAAAAAGTGAAACATTTATATGTCAAACATACTTAGGGGCCATTCACACAGAACGTGTCTTTGCCTCTACAAACGCGAGACGCAGCGCTCAGGAATGGTTTTAAAAAAAGCGCAGCATAGAACGCGAGGGTCTCGGGACGCGCTTTTGAGACGTGATGTTGTCATGCCAACTTGCTAATGTAAACAGAAGCTCGCAACGCTTGCCCCGCCTCCGAGTTCTTCTGAATGGTCCACTGCTTTGGAACTGACATTGATGAGCGGCGCTGCTTCTAAAGTTGAAATTCTTTTAACTTGACACGGCATCTTAAAAACACGGCGCTCCTGTGCGAGGCGCTGCAAAAGACGCGAGACGCGAACGTAACGGTCATGCACGTCCGTCAAGCGCGTGTTTACATAGAAAACAATGGAGAAGTAGCGCATTGGAATGGAAAAATGCGTTCTGTGTGAATGGTCCCCTTCTGGCTTTTTACAAAAGGTTCTGTTGCAGCTAAATAACATGAGCAAGCAGCTTACAGAACATCTAGGCACTTAAACAGTAAAAACAACTAGACTAATATATTTCAAACATTAATCTGTTAAAGACAAGTGAACAGTCAGTAATAAAACAGGAACAAACAAATCAATTAGCAATAGTATAAATAAATACAACTGAACAAATTTCAGGTACAGAAATTATATTCAAAACTTAAAAACAAGTAATTTAAAAATCACAAACACGTCTCGATACCCTATATCCATGTGATCAGGTGAACAATTTCCAACAGGATGCTGCTTGGTTTGGACAGAACTTCTCTGTGAGCTTGGCTTTGTACATTGCAACACTATCGACAATAGATATTGGATCTTTTTTGCCTGTGAAATTTCACTGAAATTTCGCTAATGCAACCGCACCTTGATTCTATCTCACGAATTTTGGTGGCTTCAGAAAATGAATAGACCTCTTAAAACTCTTTAAGGACATGTAAATAAATGAATGTCTGTGTTTTCAGTTTTAACGGTAAGACATATTCTAGAACGAACCCGTACGCTGGTTCATTTGCATTTTCGAAAGCAACCTTCACTTTTAAGCGCTTGCAGAGAAATCCACCGGTTTTGAAGCTCTATGAGTCCTCCATGTAAATGCTCCTTAATGTTGGGCAGTGTTCTTTTAAATGCGTTTTCAATCAAAGCAGGTTTTAAGTGTGATTTTTACGGGGTCGATAAGAATAGTCAAGGGATATGAATGATGCATCTGGTCGTAGATGAATTTGTCGCTGAAATTCCATGCATCTGCATCTTTATACTACGGGAAACGGCAATGAGCAACTCGGCAAACACTACAGAACTCAATTTTTTAAGCGTGGTCATTCTTTTTCCTGTGGACTAAATATGCTTTTCCACTTTGAGTGTCATTACATTTCTAACGAGAACAAGCCATTTGCATTTGAACAACCGTTTTGGAGTGCCGATGGGATTCTATGATGTTGTATGAGCTAGTAAGTGCATGCTTGATTTGTAAACCCCTGCACATAGTTCACAATGTTTTAATGAAAAGCTGAAATTGATTATCACTTGAAAGCACTTGTCAGCCGCTGCACTGTAAGGCAGTACATTCAAGCCTGTCATAGGCCAGACTTCTTCCAGGGTGATGCAATGATACGAGAAGGCAATGAAAGGTTAAATACTGTTCTGTTTTCCTACTTTCTGTTTTACTCATCACATACGTCCTGCCCTGCTTACGTATTCCCTCAGTATTTTGCGTACAATGGTTTCACATATGGCCTTGTCTGAAACTCTGAATCACCATTTTGTACCCATCATGCAGTGTTGCTCGTTCCCCATGTGAGGCAGAGCGTGAAGTAGGACTTCTGAATGAAAGATCATGAATGTAGTGGTACCTTGCGTCTTTCCAAGGTCCACTTTTCCTCAATGTACAATAGATGTCTGCTTATGTTTCAGGATCTCGATTAAAACAAAGACAGAGTCTGTTATTCAACGCCTGTCTTCGATGTTATTGTTTCTTGTATACTAAAATATCCCTTTATTTTGTCTGTATGTTGTGAGGATGTGTGTATGTTGTAAGTATGTGTGTGTGTATATTGCTGAATGGATCAGAATGGTTTTTGAGCTGTTGTGTATCTGCGAGTGGGGGATCTTTGGCCATGAAGTTTAGATATTTAATGATGAAAAATTGACATCATTGAGCTATGACTATGTATTATGTTATAATGTGATGCTAAAACAGAAGAATATGTATTCTGTTACTATGTAATAAAATAAAACACATTGATTTTTTTCTTCTCTGCTCCCTAAGAATGGAATGATGGACATGCTTTGTTTTCAAACACTGAAAAAACACTTCCATTCAAACGTTTGGGGTCAGAAGGATTTTTTTAATTAATACTTTTATTCAGCAAGGATGCATTAAATTAATCGTAAGTGATAGTCAAAACATTTGTTGTTACAAAAGATTTCTATATAAAATAAATGCTGTTCATTTGAACTTTATATACATAAAAATTCTGAAATATATCAGAATATTAGGCAGTTTATGTGTTTTATAATAATAAATATTTCTTGAGCATCAAATCAGCATATTACATGTGCCACTGAAGACTGGAGTAATGACTGCAGAAAATACAGCTTTGTCATCACAGGAAAAAAATATATATTTTAAAATTCATTAAAATAGAAAACATGTTATTTAAAATGGTTTAATTCATTGTAAATTATGACCCTGGACCACAAACCAGTCATAAGGGTCTTTTTTTTAACTGAGATTTAGACATCAGCTGAATAAATAAGCTTTCCATTGATGTATGGTTTGTTGGGACAGGACAATATTTGGCCGATAATCTGAAATCTGAGATGCAAAAAATTTTAATAGTAAGAAAAATGCCTTTATATTAGTCCAAAATGAAGTTCTTGGCTATGTATATTACTAAGCAATAATTACGTTTTTATATATTTAAGGTAGGAAATTTACAAAAATCTTCATGGAACATGATCTTTACTTAATATCCTAATGGTTTTTGGCATAAAAGAAAAATTTATAATTTTGACCCATACAATGTATTTTTGGCTATTGCTACAAATATACCTGTGCTACTTAAGACTGATTTTGTGGTCCAGGGTCACCATTTTTTACAGTATTTTTCATCAAATAAATGTAACCCTGGTAACCCCAAACTTTTGACAGTAGTGTGCATGAACTGAATTTAGAGGTTTAGATCAGGCAGAAACAGCTATTTAATGTAATAACTGCAGGTTTTTACAGTATATAATATGGGTTAGTTATTAGGTTGGTTTTGATGTCAGCATCTCCAGAATATTCCTATTGTCTTTTATAGACAAATAACTTTCCAAATAAATCTTATTTTGAAGTAAAAAAAAAAAAAAAAAAAAAAACTTTAAAGGTACACTGTGTAAATTTTACAGCTGTAAGGTTGCAAACCGCATGAAAGAAGCTACGGTGGCCTTGTTTTATTCACAAGAACAACATAGTGATGAAATCTGATCTATACAGCAGTTTGTCTGTTTAGGGATAGAAAATAGATTGTTTTCAAGAAGCATCATCGATTGGCCATATTGCTGGCACTGTAGCTACATAATCAATCCCACTGAACCGAACAAAACTTGCATATCTTGCTGATTATTGCTACTGAAAATGCTCAATTATTGTCATGTTTTGGGTTGTACTAATTGGTCGGATCGGGAAAAAACATTTGGAGTACTATAGACTGCCAAAAGTTGTAACAAATCAAGAAGAAGAGTGCAAAAAAACTGTCAAAGTAACTGAAGGCGTTCGTAGTTGGCCAAACTGAACTAGGATTTACAGGGCAAGAATATTAACAATGTTCGTGTTTGTTCTTAGAATTTCCGGTCAGGTATGTGAAACATTAGGCTAATATCTTAATTAATACTGCTCGTACATATCTGTATAACCTATGTCAAAATATCCCGCTTACTAAGTCCTAGCATCTTCCGCACATTTTTTCCGTAGTACAGCATAAATGAGCAAAACAACGTATTCAGTAGTACATTAACCATGCAATCCATGCTGTTGTTTACATCCGAGTATCGCCAGTATAGCTGCGCATCCGGGTAACTGACCAAATCGTGAGGTAAGTGGTCCATATAGCGATTTAATATAGGTAGGCCTATATACAGGTCCTTCTCAAAAAATTAGCATATTGTGATAAAGTTCATTATTTTCTGTAATGTACTGATAAACATTAGACTTTCATATATTTTAGATTCATTACACACAACTCGAAGTAGTTCAAGCCTTTTATTGTTTTAATATTGATGATTTTGGCATACAGCTCATGAAAACCCAAAATTCCTATCTCAAAAAATTAGCATATCATGAAAAGGTTCTCTAAACGAGCTATTAACCTAATCATCTGAATCAACTAATTAACTCTAAACACCTGCAAAAGATTCCTGAGGCTTTTAAAAACTCCCAGCCTGGTTCATTACTCAAAACCGCAATCATGGGTAAGACTGCCGACCTGACTGCTGTCCAGAAGGCCATCATTGACACCCTCAAGCAAGAGGTCTGTGGGAAGGAAAAAGTGTGGCAGAAAACGCTGCACAACGAGAAGAGGTGACCGGACCCTGAGGAAGATTGTGGAGAAGGACCGATTCCAGACCTTGGGGGACCTGCGGAAGCAGTGGACTGAGTCTGGAGTAGAAACATCCAGAGCCACCGTGTACAGGCGTGTGCAGGAAATGGGCTACAGGTGCCGCATTCCCCAGGTCAAGCCACTTTTGAACCAGAAACAGCGGCAGAAGCGCCTGACCTGGGCTACAGAGAAGCAGCACTGGACTGTTGCTCAGTGGTCCAAAGTACTTTTTTCGGATGAAAGCAAATTTTGCATGTCATTCGGAAATCAAGGTGCCAGAGTCTGGAGGAAGACTGGGGAGAGGGAAATGCCAAAATGCCTGAAGTCCAGTGTCAAGTACCCACAGTCAGTGATGGTCTGGGGTGCCATGTCAGCTGCTGGTGTTGGTCCACTGTGTTTTATCAAGGGCAGGGTCAATGCAGCTAGCTATCAGGAGATTTTGGAGCACTTCATGCTTCCATCTGCTGAAAAGCTTTATGGAGATGAAGATTTCATTTTTCAGCACGACCTGGCACCTGCTCACAGTGCCAAAACCACTGGTAAATGGTTTACTGACCATGGTATTACTGTGCTCAATTGGCCTGCCAACTCTCCTGACCTGAACCCCATAGAGAATCTGTGGAATATTGTGAAGAGAAAGTTGAGAGACGCAAGACCCAACACTCTGGATGAGCTTAAGGCCGCTATCGAAGCATCCTGGGCCTCCATAACACCTCAGCAGTGCCACAGGCTGATTGCCTCCATGCCACGCTGCATTGAAGCAGTCATTTCTGCAAAAGGATTCCCGACCAAGTATTGAGTGCATAACTGAACATAATTATTTGAAGGTTGACTTTTTTTGTATTAAAAACACTTTTCTTTTATTGGTCGGATGAAATATGCTAATTTTTTGAGATAGGAATTTTGGGTTTTCATGAGCTGTATGCCAAAATCATCAATATTAAAACAAAAAAAGGCTTGAACTACTTCGAGTTGTGTGTAATGAATCTAAAATATATGAAAGTCTAATGCTTATCAGTACATTACAGAAAATAATGAACTTTATCACAATATGCTAATTTTTTGAGAAGGACCTGTATACAGTTGTGAATAATATATTGCATTTCTGTCAATAGACCCTCGTAATATTACACACTGCGCCTTTAAGACATTTTCTTTATATATTTCACATTAAATATACAGTTAAATATTGATTTAATCCTAAGGCCTTTAACCCTGAAACAATGCGGTTCAAAGGTACAACATTGTTAAACATTAAATCACGGTAAAGTCATAAACCAATACTCTAAAATAGTATATTTACATAAATGAGAATTTACATATATTAGTAATTCAAAAAGACTGTTTAAGTCCAGAGCACACAAGGGCGTATTGTCCAGCTTTTTAAATTGTCCATTTGGGACAGGCGGGGTCTGATGACGGAGCGCGCACGGATTCGCCCGAGCATTTGCACAAACAGTAATGCGACGGATCAGCAGGATGGCAGGAGCGCGTTCCCGACCCAGTGCGCGCGGCTGAGGGTGACCCATCATCAGGAACTATGCTGCCTCCATCAAACACCGCATCCCTGCGCCTGTGGCCCGCATACCCCCGCTGAAGCTTGAGTATGCCATCAACTCATTCCCGCTGCTGGAAGCTCCACACATGCGTGCAGAATGTATTTCAACAGACGGTCGAAGAAGATCCACAGCGAGGGAGGTAAGCATGACATAATCTGCTGACAGGGGCGACGTGTGCTGGCACTGTTTACGCGTGTGTTTTATGTTGGACCATTGGATATTCGCATTTTCCTCTATGGGTAAATGATTATATAATGTTATATACGTTACTAACTATATACACACATTAGAAAAGCATCAGTAGTGCTCTATCTGTCCCGTCTGGTGACGCTCTCTTGTAGGTGACCTGTCATTTTCGCTGTGTAAACAGATGGGTTACCAGGGTGATGTTCGGTTTTTAGGTGATAAATTAGCAGCGACTGTTCTTCTGAGATAAACTGTGGTGCGGCTATAATTAATCTTATCCAGATCTGCATAGACCTTTGAGGGAGAAACTCACAGTTAGTGGTTATTTAGCACATCACGTGACTGTTTAAAGCGCTCTAACTTTCTAAGCTCATAGACAGGTCTGCCTCACCTGTTGAGGTCATCTGCACCTAGTTAAAGTGTCTACCTTTTTATTAATTACTTTAAATGTAAGTGAAGTATATATATATATAAAAAATGTCTTTTAAAAATAAGATGCCGTTATGTACAGGCTTATTAGTTTCGTTTATTAAAGGTTTATTTTTGCTGTTTTCTAATATTGGCAATTGTACTCAGTTTCATTACAAATATTTAAAATCTTAATAAAAAAAAAAAAATATATATATATATATATATATGTATGTATGTATGTATGTATGTGTGTGTTGTATATACATATTTAAATTAATTTTAATTTTAACATCAACCCACTAAAATGATTTAATCACTTTGACTTTATATAACTGATTTAAAAATGGTTTAAAACTCTTGAACAGATAGGAAATTGCAGAAATCAGATATGTCATAAAGATTATATTCATAAAAAGTATACTTTTAAAAGGATGTATATATTTAGTTCTTTATTTATATACAGCTTTTTATTAATTACTTCAAATTTAAGTAAAATATAAGAAAATGTAATTTAAATTATATTTAAATTAGTTCCATTTTTTAAAAGTTTATCTTTGCTATTCTAATATTGTCTGTCAATTTTACTCAACTAATTTCATTACAAATATTTAAAAATAAATAAATTAATAAATAATACTTGTCTAAATTTAATTAATGTATATAATTATAATTTTTTTTTAAAGTTTGATTTAGTTTTTTGGTATATTTTGTTAAATCACATTAATCATTTTGTCTATATATAACTGATTTAAAAAAAAATGGTTTACAATCTTGACCATACAGGAAATTGCAGAAATTGTTATAAAGATTAAGATATTTGTTTAAAAAAAAAGTTTTTTAAAAGGTCATTAGATGCTGTCATATACAGGCTTATTAGTTTCATTTATTAAAAGTTTATCTTTGGTGTTTTCTAATATGGTAAGAGTCCAGAAATTTTACTCAATCATTTTCATTACAAATATTTAAAATAAAAATACATTTAATTAATTAAAAAAAATAAGTTTAATTAGCTTTTTTAGTAGATTATATATATATATATATATATATATATATATATATTCAAACACATATATATATATATATATATAAAACATTTTTTTTTTTAAAGGTAATATACACTGAAAGTATTCTACAGAGCAACTAACAAATTGAATTAAACGTGAAACAAAAACTGAAAGCGGCTGAAAATCTCAAAAAAATACTCTGAAAGCTAGAGTATAGGCTTTAAAGTATAATTGGGATAATTGTATAATTGATAATTGTAAGAATTGGTTTTTGATTGTAGCAGTAAGGTCTGTTTTATGCAAGAAAGCATTGCTTTACAAGTCCATGCAATGTAGGTTTAAAATCAAAAGACTGCAAAACACTGAACAAAAAAAAATCACTTACTGCATCACTGCAGTCTTTTAAAGACTCTTTTGTATGGAAATGAGCCATTAAGACAATTATTATTATTACAAATCTAAGTAAAAGCTTATACATCATTCTCCAGATGATATAGTGTCAGTGTAGTGCCTGTTTGGTTTCAAAGTACTTAATGCAGCAAACAGGAGCCAAGAGTACGTCGCAAATACACAGCTCTTAAGATTTGAACATTGGTGGCAGGTTTGAGAGATTGCAGAGTGTTTTGGCAGCAGGTCTGTTCCAGCATGTGTTTAATCGGCAGGGCTTTGTGGGGTGATGACGCAGAGGGTGGAGTCTTTTGACAGACTGACACATATGCATTGTGGAGTACACTGAACATTTGTTTAGAGCGTTTGTTTGGCCTGCTCTGACCCAGCATGTTCCAGAATGAACATGCAGGGCCCATATTGTTGGTAACTCTGTGAAACATGTGACCCTGGGTTTGGATACCTTCAGCAAAGTTGCATTTGGGTTGTGTAATTTAATATATGCCTTAAAGAATTATCTTTCAGAAGCCTTTCACCAAAGAAAGGAGTTTGCTGTAATTGTAAGTAGAAAAGACACTAATCCACTCAGTTCTGCTCACCTCAACAACAGATGACTGACAGATGTTTTCCTTCAACTTTGCTCTCTTCATTTACAAGTTGAAGCAGAAGCAAAATAACATGCATGCAAAATAAATACATAGTGTGATGTTGTTTTAAGAGTCGTTTGACAAAAGACAACCTTCTGATGTGACATCTGGGTTACATAATCGAAGAACCAATGATGTAATTCAAAAAGGGCCCTGTTTTAGTGATCATCCGCACCGGTTAGTGTTTCTACACATCACTTTTAACAGCCACATGAGGGCAGCATCTGTAAACTTATCACTTACTGGTAGAAAACTGATCTGTTTTATTGGCTTCTTAAATTACAGAGTGTAATATATCACATTAAACTGATGGAATGAAGACTAATTTTCAGTATTTACATCAAAATAAAAGGCATTATAGTTTATTTTGGCATAGTTTTCTCTTGTCAGAATGCCAGTTGGTTACCTAGAAATGCTGTTTAAGGGTTCTACTTTTACAAACTCTTTGTCAAACGATGCTTCTTCTTAAATGAATAGAACTTACATTAAGATAATGAATGCAAAAGGCATACATAAAACTAACAGACAGAGCTTACGTCATTCATTGCTTGAAATACTATTAAACATTAGCCATTAAATTAAAGCACTTGAAAAATGTTTGTAACAATTCCTCACTTGATTAAAATAATGTTTTGTAAATTATAGTAATTTACATTATACAGATTCAGCATTGTGGAATGATGATAGAAGAAAAATAAATATTAACTCAGCTTTTAATCTTATAAATTGAATGTAATTTAATTTGCAAGTCTGCTCACTCAGATAATAATAAATCCAGTTTGAATTAGTCTCACATTAAGCACCACTATAGCCTTTTTTCAAGTTTAGTTTTTTATATTATACACAATTATTTCAAAATGAGAGCTGTTTTAAGTAGAAAGACGGCACACATTTAAAGCATTGCTTTGTCATTTCACGTAGCAGAGTGGTTTATCATATTAGACAGAGAAAAACTGACTTGCTTTGTGTTGGAATGTGAGACATTATTGAACTTAAAGGTGATAAATGGAAGCCAGCATGGTAAAGGTAATAGATTTTAATCAAACAACCATTTTATAATCAACAAGAATCATGTTAGGGCTCATCTTTAAAGGGACCGTTCATCAGAAATGAAAATTCGTCAATAATTACTCACCCTCATGTCATTCCAAACCCGTAAGCTTTTGGATTTCATCAATAGTTTTGAAGATGAACAAAGGTCTTACAGGTTTGGAATGACATGAGGGTGAATAATTAATGAGAGAGTTTTTTATTTTTGGGTGAACTATCACTTTAAGAAGGAGTTCATTTAAATAGTAACACCATCTCTCATCCCTGAAAGCACATTTCTAAGCGTGTTTTGCTCTGTGGTCTTACTGACTTGATATCTTGTGTTGTTTCTTTCTTATGGCAACCCTTGTCGGGCTCCTCCAGAACAGTTAGTGTTGACCCCTCTTAGCCAGGACTCCCCCCTCCGGCAGGACCAGCCCGTGGGCTCCAACATGTGCTCCCGCCTGGCAGACAGGTTTGAGAAAAGTGAGTGCCCTCCCCAAGCGGGCTGCTGCCTCCCGCTACTGCTTGGAGCCTCACAGGTGCATGAAGCCACCCCTTCCTTCAGCCCACACTGCATGGATAGACTAATAAAGCTAATAAATGCTCTCTCTCTACACTCTTTCATCACATGCACACAGACATGGCATGCATTAGGGCTGGGCGGTATGAAGGTAAATATTGTGGTGACAATTACAAGTGTCTGTCGGTAGAGATATTGCATAAGACATGATAAAGAAAAATGGGTGAATGAGAAAATATAGAGTGAGAACCGCTTGAGGTTTAAAGGGATAGTTCACCCAAAAATAAAAAAAATTCTTTAATTACTCACTCACATGTTGTTTCAAACCCGTAAGGCTTTTGTTCATCTTCAGAACACAAATTTAGATATTTTTGATGAATTCTGAGAGCTTTCTGACCCTGCATAGACAGCAATGCAACTGACACGTTCAAGACCCAGAAAGGTAGTAAGGACATTAGGGATGCACCGAAATGAAAATTGTTGGCCGAAACTGAAAAACGAAAAAGAGGAAACCAAGGCTGAAAACCGAAAACCAAAACACCGAAAGAAATTATGCCAATTGCCATTGCATTTATGGCTATGACTGCGTACTAACTTTACTAAAATCAAGGCATTGCAATTGCATAAATTAATATTAAAGTTTCAAAAAATAAATCAATTACAAATTATGCAAATATTTACTTAGCACATTGCAGCAATGCACAGTATAAAATAAAATTCAAACTAAAATGTTTAACTTGCCCCCACTCATGTGTACATTAAATAATAATGTACTGGCCTACTTTATTTAATTATCCATGTACTAAATTCCTTATTCGTTATATGAGTAGTCTTGTTTATGGGCGTTTATGGGCATTTATGGGCATTGTTTATGCATGTCTGATTGTTGTCATTAGTCCATATTGTACTTCAGTTCATACAGAATGTGGAGAAGCGATGCGCGTGAATAAGGAGCTAAAAACTGCGGAAGCGTCACGCTTTTTAAGGTGGAACGGATAGCGTCAATAAGAAGCTGCGAATAAAAGGCTGGATTCAGCATTCTCGCATATGTTTAGCGCTATTTTTTCTCATCATATGTGAATGTTTGTGTTTACTATATGGACGGATTCTGATCGTATTTGTTTGTTTCAGCCTAAACCACCTCGGTGATCCTAATGACTGTGCAGTGCTGGATAATATAATGCTCATATTTCCTTAACGTTAGTTAGAAAACGAGGAAAGAACATCACTAGCTTTGTCTAGCGTGAGTTTAGGCACTTTAAAAAACACTCGCGTTATAGTCAGTAAAGCTATCTGCACTAGGCCTATATGATGAATAAATCTCTTATCCCTTATTTTCACTGTACACGTCTGCGGCACGTTACGGCTCCGACGCCCCGCGGCAAGTTTCTAAAGCATCCTAGAAGCGGTTCTCCGCGCTGCTTAGCTAAACATAAGCGCCTGGTCTATTTTTGACGAATAATAATAATAATCGTCTTGCTATCGTCACAGGCATCACCAACAGACGATATCTCTGTAGATACATGATAACATCATGTTTCGGCCGTATTGTTTCGGTGATAAAAGTATTTCGGCCGAAAACCGAAAATGCACTTTTGGGCCATTTTCGGTGGCCGAATATTCGGTGCACCCCTATGTTACACATGGCCAATGGCCAATCAGTGGTGTTTAAGAATTTGCTCAACAGCGCTCAAATGTTAGCGAGAAATGGACGTTTTTAAAATTTCAGTACCGACTGGTATCGCGGTTGGTACTTTTGACAACAGTAGTCCTTACTACCTTTCTGGGATTTGAATGTGGCAATTACATTGCTGTCTATGCAGGATCAAAAAGCTTTCGGATTTCATCAAAAATATCTTAATTTGTGTTCTGAAGATGAACGAAGGTCTTACAGGTTTGGAACGACATGAGGGTGAGTAAATCATTTTTGCATGAACTATAGTTATTGTATAGTTGAATGGTCAAATACACACACATTAATGTTAAAATGCCCACTGAGTGGAATATTTATGTAAACACAGTTTGTTATGTTTAAGTGAATGCAATCTGCTGGGAGGAAATCGTATTTGTATTAATATATTGGATCTGTACATGAGGTCTTAAAGGAAATTTCACGCCAAAATGAAAATTTGCTGAAATTGTATTCACTCTTAAGCCATCCAAAATGTAGATGAGTTTGTTTCTTCATCAGAACAGATTTGGAGAAATTTAACATTGCATTATTTGCTCATCTGCAGTGAATGGGTGCCGTCAGAATGATAGGCCAAAAAACAGATAAAAACATCACAATAATCCACAAGTAATCCACATGACTCCAGTCCATCATCTTGTAAAGTAAAAAGTTGTGTGTTTGTAAGAAACAAATCAATCTCCCAAATCATTTGGGATAGTTCACCCAAAAAAAAAAAATGTTGCTATTAATTACTCACCCTCATGTCGTTCCAAACCTGTAAGACCTTCGGTCATCTTCAGAACACAAATTAAGAGAGCTTTGTGGTGGCACTCTCATGAACGCATGTCGAAGACTGACATGGAAGAGAAGAAATTATTAAATAAAGTCATTATTTTTGTTTTCTTTGTGGACAAAAAGTATTCTCGTAGCTCTATAACATTACGGTTGAACCACTGATGTCACATGGACTGTTTTAACGATGTCCTTACCATCTTTCTGGACCTTGAATGTGTCAGTTGTGTTGCTCTCTATGCAGGGTCAGAAAGCTCGGATTTAAAAAAAATATCTTAATATGTGTTCCAAAGATGAACAAAGGTCTTAATGACATGAGGGTAAGTAATTAAAACCGTTGCTTTTGGCAAGTCCATAATCCGTAATAACAAGGGAATCCATCATCCAAAAATAACACTTCCTTCCTCCTGTGAAAAAGCCCATCCTCTGTTGTCCTCTCACATCAAAATCCATCAGCATATCTGTTTTGAACTGTTTTTGCTTCTTAACAGTGCTTGATCTGTGCATAGTTCACTCTTGATTCAGACAAGACAACTTTTTCACTGGCAGTGTTATTAGTTAAATATTAGTTAAAACGTTTGAATGATGAATTGGTTTCTTACAAACACAAGACATTCATTGATGAGACAGGAGTCATGTGGATTATTGTGATGTTTTTATCAGCTCTTTGGACTTTAATTCTCACAGCACCCATTCACTGATGCATGATAAAGTGATTTCTCCAAATCTGTTCTGATGAACAAACAAACTCATCTACATCTTGGATGGCCTAGGGGTGAGTTAAAGGATTAGTTCACTTTCAGAACAAAAATGTACAGATATTGTACTCACCCCCTTGTCATCCAAGATGTTCATGTCTTTCTTTCTTCAGTTGTAACGAAATTGTTGTTTTGTTTTTTTGGAGGAAAACATTTCAGTATTTTTCTCTATATAATAAACCTCTATGGTGCCCCCGAGTTTGAACTTCCAAAATGCAGTTTAAATGCAGCTTCAAAGGGCTCTACACGATCCCAGCCTATGAAAAAGGGTATTATCTAGCGAAACGATCGAGACAAGACGAGCATTTGTGGTTAAAAAGTATATAAATTGTCAATTTGTTTAGAAAATAATTGATCGTTTCGCTAGATAAGACCCTTCTTCCTCGGCTGGGATTGTTTAGAGTCCCTTGAAGCTGCATTTAAACTGCATTTTGGACGTTCAAACTCGGGGGCACCATAGAAGTCCATTATATGGAGAGACATCCTGAAATGTTTTTCTCAAAAAACTATTTCTTTACAACTAAAGAAAGAAAGACATGAACATCTTGGATGAGAAGGGGGCGAATACATTATCTGTAAATTTTTGTTCTGAAAGTGAACTAATCATTTAAATGTCAGTGACCTTTAATTTTTGGGTGAACTGTAACTTTAAAGTGACAGCAGCCTAATAAACCTGCTGCTGCTGTGTCAAAAAAGTTAAACAACAACAAAAAAAGAGAGAAAATAACTTTACAAAAGTTGAACAACTGAATACGTTGTCTAGTTTTAATAAGAAACAATTTATGTTTATTTTTACATTCAATTACTCAATTTCAATTATTTCTTACTGCATGTTAAAGGGCTAGCAACCAAAAATGAATTCTTAATTCATTAATTACTTACCCTCATGTTGTTCCAAACCCATAAGACCTTCGTTCATCTTCAGAACACAAATTAAGATATTTTTGATGAAATCCGAGAGCTCTCTAACCCTACATAGACAGCAAGGATCCTACCACATTCAAGGTCCAGAAAGGTACCAAGAACATCGACAAAATAGTCCATGTGACATCAGTAGTTCAACCGTAATTTTATGAAGTTAAAAGAATACTTTTTGTTGCGCAAAAAAAAATAACGTTATTCAACAGTTATTCTCTTTCGCGTCACCCTAGCAGAAGAGTTCACCCTAGGAGAAAATCTGTTGAATATAGTTGGTATTTTTGTTTTCTTTTTGCACAAAAAGTATTCTCGTAGCTTTATAACATTACGGTTGAACCCCTGATGTCACATGGAGTATTTTAACAATGTCCTTACTGCCTTTCTGGGCCTTGAATGTGTCTATGCAGAGTCAGAAAGCTCTTGGATTTAATCAAAAATATATTAATGTGTGTTTTAAAGACGAACAAAGGTCTTACGGGTTTGGAATGGCATGAGGGTGAGTACTTAATGACTGAATTTTCATTTTTGGGTGAACTATCCCTTTAAATAAACCTACGGCACCTGAAAAACGTATTAAATTTGTATGCTTGCTCTATTGTATTTGTTCTATTGTAAGTTCTTTGTAACTATATATTGATATACATCAATAACATGAAATAAAGTTTCTCAAAAAGTGAAATAAGATTTCGGACGTATCGCCCACTCCTAGCACGCATCAAGGGATGCACCAAAATGCATGCATGCATAACAGAAATAGCAATCCTTCTGGTGTGGGTGTTAGTTAGTAAGCCAGGGGTCAGACTGTGAGGCTTGCATGGCTTGTGCATGAGGTTGCGGGTGGCTGACGTGCCTAGTGGTGTAAGTGAACGATCTCACCTGCGCTCGGGGATAAAGCCCGGTCAGGATTAGATACAGGTGAAGTTGCAGAGCCGACAGAAAGAGGATTACCCTCCCTGGTCACTGTGCCTGTAAGAGGCTTTCATTCCTCATTCACCCTTTTCCATCGCCATAGCGACCCAAGCTGCGAGCGCACCCCTCCGTTCCCCTTGGGGGCCATGGGACCTGTGGGTCACCTTGGCAATGGGAACAACATGCCACGCTGAGGGCACAACAAGTCTAGGCGAGGCTCTGTAGGTAATGGGTTTCCAAATGTCTGATGGAGCGGCCACACGTGAGCATGTGGGAACTAGGGATGGGCGGATCAAATATCGATACTTCTGAAATTGATGCCACATGGGAGGATAGATCCACATAAAATCGATCCTCAGTGCTTTATTTAATACCAATGGTTTTAGTATTTAATTAGCAAGAAGGTTAATATGCAAACATTTAGTGGTTGAGTATGTCTCATGAACAGAATACTGAAAAGTCACAGCATTTTTGAAAAACAAAAACAAAACAAAAAAAAATAAATCAAGGTTTTTTTTTTTTTTTTTTTTTTCTCTGTTCATTTTTCTCCCATAAAAGCTGATAGTATTTATTAACATTTCATTTTGATGTTGTTACTAGTAATATGGAAAACTTGACTTTTATTTTTTAGTTTATGATTTCATTTCATACATTAAAGAGTTGGATATTTAATTTAAAAAAAGTTTTTCTAAGTTGGTGTCAATGTCATCTCAAAATACTTACCTCTAATCAGGCAAAATTATGATTTTTTTAGTACTCTTTCACACCAACATTAAACAATGTGAAATCAATCTTTAAAAGGACTAATTAAAAAAATAGTAAATTAATAGGGTCATTCCATGTCAACTCAACCAGAGGTCCCCGGCTCAAATTTTTGATTTGGCTAATATTTATTTTGAAGAAAGATTTTAGCCAAAGTTTTAAAGCCAAAATTTTAAATGTCATGGATGAATATTTACTGATAATCCACTATTTTGTCGAGGGAGGTCAAAACAGCAATTTTCACCTTAGATTCACTGTCAAGTTACAGGGGGTTAAAAATGACTTCAGAAAGATGGCAGCATCATTATCTTATTTGTACACAGAGATTGGTAGTTAGTAAAATCTGTCGACTTTAGCAGTCTTTGTTGCATTATGTGCCAATTGTGACCATTCCAAAAATGGGGAAACAGCACTTTTCAACATTTGCATGCCTTTAACTCAAGAAGTATTAAATATATTTTAATGTCCTTTTAGATATTGGGTCTTAACAAACTTTTTTTTTGGCATCTTTATTTTTTAATGCCCTATGAGATTTGGTTCCAGAGATATTGGAATTTCAATATGGCTCTGGGAGTAAATCGTTAAAATGTACACATTTTCAGTGGTTAAAAATCAAATGTGGGTCACTTTGAAAAAAATACAATACTTTTTTTTCTTTTAAAGAGGAATGTCTGAAGAACAAATAATGATAAAACTAGAGATGTATCTCGTTTCTTTCTGTCAAGACAGCTGCATTGAACATACCAGTCTGAGTGCCATAAATGTTCGTATTCCAAAGTTTGCGTGTCTATAACTCAAGAAGTATTAAAGATATTTCAATATGATTTTAGATTCCAGTTGTTAATAAACTTTTCTTTTGGAATCTTTTGGAATGACGCCCCTACGTCATTCAGTCCCAGAGATGGAAATACCTTGAAAATACTTTTACACATTTTTTTGCATTTTCAAAATACAAGTTTTAACATTGAGAATACAAAAAAATAATAATAATAAAATAAATAAATAAATAAATAAAAATAAAAAAATTAGTGTGTAAAAAATAGCATCAATTTAATATTTTTGAATAAACATAAAATTATGCCTTTTACATGATGTTGCTTGACTATTCAAATTCTTTTTCATGACAAAAAAAAAATCAAGGAATTGATCTGTCACCACATTTTGATACTGATCCTGAACAAATAGAGACAGCAATGTTTGCTTTTCGACTTTTTTTTTTTCATGGTATAGCCTATTCCTTTAGCACTTAGGACAACCATGGTGTAGAAAAGACATTTTTTCCTCAGAAATCACAAAAAAAACTTATCTCAGTGATATGCCGGTATCAAAGTGTTTGAATTACGCAAACGGTATGAATAAAAAAAAAAAAAACGGCATACCTACAAGTGCCCGACATACCATACAAGTGCTTAAACAACGTTAATGCCGTTAACTGAGAGGAGATCCCTGTTCACTGCATACACTTATGATTATTCACTATTCTAACTATTCATAACACACAACTACTTCTTTAACTGGGCATTTAAACCATCTGTAAACGGCCATTAACAGAAGCCAGAGACACTGAAGATGAACGCAAAGAGGAGAAAATACTGTAGCAAGCAGATCAAGCCCACTGTTTACAAAGCGGGAAATATAGAAATAAAATTGTAAATACTGAACTGGGGGTGAGGGGTTATATAAATGCATCTCTGAGGGGAACTGGCTGTCTTCAGAAAAGTTTAGATAGTGTTTTCTTTTCACCTTACCTTCATATAATGCATATTAATACATACCTGTCAACGTCTGAGTTACAAAATACGGGAAAACGGGGGAGGATATAAGGGAAATAGGGGGCGGAGTCAAAAGTATAAATTATTATATTGTTATTATTATTTATATTGATTTTAAACAATTATTATCAAACAATTACATTCATTTAGTAGCATATAAATATATCTTAGTGTAGGCTATATCTTTATAGTTTTATAATTAATTATCTTCTTGTGAATCCACCGGTTCACATTTAGAACGTAGTGTTTTCTGCGTAAAAATACGGGTTAGTTTTTGGCCTTTAATTCTCCGCCAGCAGGTGGCGCTTTTTGTCATAAATATTGCTGTTTCTTTGGTAACCACGGAAAACAAAGCAGAGCACCTGACTTTGAAACTTGCGCTGATATTTAATCAGTGAAGCAATATTCGACCTTGAAATATGTTGATGTGATTATTCGTATAATGGGGTTTGGGCCATACAAATTAGTTTTACCAGAGGTGAATGTAGGAAACATATAAAATACGCCCAGTGTTTTTTTTATAGAAAGATTAAAAATACGGGAGAAATACGGGAAAATATTTAAACGGGATGATAGCAGGATAGAATGGCAAAATACGGGATAATCCCGGAAAAAACGGGAGGGTTGACAGGTATGTTAATGTAGTATTCAAAAAGCTAGCGCTGCCTTGTTTACAAGGAAACGATGTATCGCAACTTTTCCATAATGTAAGCGCCACCTGCTGGCAGAGAGTGAGTTTGCATCTAAGTCAACTGTTTTTGTTTCATTCAGATGTTTTATGCAGATTAAATCACAAAGATAAGGACCATTCTATTTTTGCTTTAAATTTTGAAATTATACAATCTAATTTACATAAAGAATAGATCATGTTGTCCACCTTTTTCTTCAACGCAGAAGTAAGCTTATGGACGACACTTCCAGTTCATTAGCCGTTACAGGGAAATAACGCGAAGAATAACAACTTGCAATAAATGGTATAACTGTTTGCACTACAAACCAGTGTGTACATAATTAAGATAGTATGTTAAAATTAGTGGTGTCAATCGATTAAAAAAAATTAACTAATTAATCGCACATTTTACCTGAAATTAATCGCGATTAATCACGATTAATTCTACCTGACATTAAAGTTTTTAATTATACTTTTATATTGCAATAATTTCACTTTAATGCTTCAAATTAATGTAGAAACAACATAAAGAACATATATTTTTAATATTTGTTTAACGCCATCTTGTTTTAGGACTGAAGGCAAATATCACTGATTGATTTTCCCCCCTAATACTTAACCATTGAAAAAAAAAAAAATATATATATATATATATAATCATTCAACATTACAGTATCATTAAGAGCTATCACTTTAACATTTATTAGACTTTAAAAAAAATAACTAATAATAATAATTTAAGTGAACTTGAAACAATCTTCACACAAACCCATTATAATAAATGTCATATATATATAGTAGCTACCTGTGCCCTTCAGCAAGAAAATATAGCCTAAATTATATCAAATTCTAAATTATATAAAGATAAAACTTAGTTATTAATTTCCTCTTTTTAATTTTGTTCCTTAATTAACAGACATCACAGCAACTGGTTATAAGGATATTTTGGCTGCTGTTAAAGGTTGTCACTGCTGAACTTGATCTGACACTGCTTTGACCTATAAATAATTTTTTTTTTTTTGTGAATTCATGTTTTACCTGACGATATAACTACGACTTTGCATGCTCGCAGTTTCATTTGGGTTTAATATAGCCTAATACAGCGTGCGTCGGCACATTTGCGCGTGAACTTCAAGAGCGCACGCTACAAGCAGAGTATATAGGCTGACAGGACAATTAAATTAGTTTTTACCGACATATGGCCTGACAGCATCTCATCTGACCGCAGTTCACTAACGTTTTACTTAAGCTCCCCGTCACCGGTACCGCTGCCGCGGTCGTTTGACTCGCGTCTGGTGCTGAAGTAAAGTTGGAGCGCGCATCTGAAAAGTGTCCTGTTTGATGTGTTAGTAAAGACGCTCTGCGCATTTAAATAAAAGCATTTCATAAGCAGTTGTGAGTGGGGTGGCCCCGTCCATGCGTTAATTGCGTTAAATATTTTGAACGCGTTAAAATGAAAAAATTAATCTCCTGCGTTAACGCGCTAATTTTGACACCACTAGTTAAAATATTATGGTAAGACACACCAATGCAATTCTGTGAATATTTGAATTAGAATGGAATAAATAACTGTATCGCTCATCCCTAGTGGGAGACAAATTAAGAGCCTCCTTGAGCATATTTTCTGTCTTTGGATTTTGTTGGGTTATCTATATTAGCCTGCTCACTGTCCTCTTGAACCGGTTCCAGTGCCATTGTGTTGGGTTAGCAGAAAATTCTAGACAACAGAGGAATTTGACACCCATTTGAACAGCATGACCATAGTCTGACTAATCAGAGTAGAATAATACAGACAGAGAGATGTGCAGTGATATTGCATGGAATAAGAGAGGCCCGCTGAATGAATGCATGCGGTATAAGAGAATGCAGTGGGTAAAGTGAGCACGGTTACAAAGGCGTAGGAATGAATAATGCAACCAGGGCTATTCATAATTTAAAAGCATGCTGCTTTTTAGTGGTGAAAAGCTGGCAGATGGCCAAGTGACCACATTCACCCCAAATTGTGCTTAGGGTCAAACTCAGTGATAGGTTCAGACATGACAAATCAGAAGCACATATATAATTCACATGTGATTTTAATAATAAAATCTAATGCTAAAATTGTACTAAAAATGTCATTTTTTTTCTCTTTATATTAAACATAAAACGGTAGAGTAAGTTTTCATTTGTTGTTGATGTCAATGTTGATGTGTTGATGATTAACTAACATGAACAATACATTTATTACAGTATTTATTAATCATTGTTTGTTCATGTTCACAGTGTACTACTAATGTTAACAAACACAGCTTGTCATGTTGAAATTAATACGAACTAAAATTAATAAATGCTGTAGTAGTACTGTTCATTCTTAATTAATGTTAACTAATGAACCTTATTCTAAAGTGTTACCATATTGAATATATATTTAATATTATATTTATATTGTAAATTTATAATATACTTTATATGTAGACTACATATATTAGGGGTGTAACACTACACAAAAATGATGGTTTGGTACGTACCTCCAATTTAAAGGCATGGTTTATTACTTTTTTTGGTACAGCGAGGAAAAACATAAAACTGCTTCTTTCTTTCTTTTTTATTAAACAGTATCTCAGCTAATGCTGTAAATTATATGTAGCCCTATTACTTGCACATTACTATAATATTAAGGTTACAATTAACAGAAGAGCCCTATTAAATTGAACAACCATGTATTTTTTGGATATACACTACCAGTTAAAGGTTTTTGAACAGTAATATTTTTAATGTCTCTTCTGCTCACCAAGCCTGCATTTATTTGTTCCACAGTACAGCAAAAGCAGTAACATTTTGAAATGTTTTTACTATTTAAAATAACTATTTTCTATTTGAATACATTTTAAAATGTAGTTTATTCCTGTGATTAAAGCTACATTTTCAACATAATAAATAAAAAGTTTTTGTATCATTACACACTATACCATTCAAAAGCTTGGAGCTATTTTTTGGGAAAGAAAGTGTAGAATTTAATATTTGTATTTAGCAAGGATGCTTTAAATTGATGATAAAGACATTAGTTAAATTTTTAGATAAATGCTGTTCTTCTGAACTTTCTATTCATCAAAGAAACCTAAATAAATTCTACTCAGCTGTTTCAACATAATAATAATAATAAACTTTTTTTTAGCAGCAAATCAGCATATTAGAATGATTTCTGAAGGATCATATGACTGGAGTAGTGATGCTAAAAATTCAGCTTTGAAATCACAGGAATAAATTACATTTTAAAATATATTCAATTAGAAAAGTTATTTTAAATAGTAAATACTATTATATATACTATAATATATAGTACTGTTACTGTTCTTCTAGAAAATACCCAGTAATTACCTGAAACTTTTGGAATGTTTTGAAAACTTTTGTAAAGTTTTTAGAATTTCTCCACCCCTTTGCACTGCACATAAGGGAATTTTTACATTAACATTTAAATCTTAAATTCTGTTTCTACTCCAATTCATTGTTCAGTTATAACCATTTGTAACCACTGTGATCATCACTAACACAGGTTATGGAACATAATGAAAATTTAGGCTAATATACATATTTTATATGTAAAATAGGCTTAGGTTTTTGAGTGTTAGGATACATTTTTTTATTTGGGAAGTTTTTAACCATGTTTTGAGCTGAAATGTTGTTCCACACCTTTCTTTATCAATTGTTGACAGTCCTTGGGTGTGATTTATATGCCACTCACACAAAAACGGAACAATTGGCGTTTCTTTCTTAGTCTTTATCTGAGGGCAAAAGTCAGTGCAACACTCAACTTCCCAGTTTTATCAGCACGTTGGGTAACTTGTGAATTGAGTGCTTGTTAAGAATCTTAACCAGAGCCTTTATGTCCATTAAGAAAGAATATGTCATGTGTCTGTTCTGTCAATGTACTGCACATACCAGTAATTTGCCAGTGTCTTGTTTTAGTTCTGTGATGTTAATCAGGTTCTAAGTGTATGCTGGTCTAGCCATTTGTGAAAAGTGAAAATGAAAGTGTAACAATATGAAAGTGATAATTTAAAGCTGAAAATAATATGCACAATGAAAAGTGGGTCAGATGTGATTGTTTGGCCCTAGTCCAGAATATGTCCTACTGAGGAACCCTTGTGAACTTCTGTGGTTCATGTTGCTTTGTATGTTTATTTAGTGAAGCAGGTCTGGAAATATAACAGATGTTTACAGCAGTGGTTCTCAATGGGTCGCAAGTCTGTTTTTACAGAAGGGAAAGTATAATGGTAAATGCAAATAATAAGATGTCACAGGTTGTGCGTCAAACTATTTTAAAGCAAAAACGTATGATTAATAATAACAGAATATTTGACCCAATGTTTGATTTTAAAGATATTAAACACTACTAGATGTCCAATGTAACACTAGTTTTAAAAAAAACCCACTAGTTCACTGCTGTAGATCATGTTGCAGTTAAGTCTGAAGGTGCTAAGAGTCACCTTGAAAGACAAATTAGCCATAATTTATGACTCCATAAAAACACATTTAAAAGCCAGTGTCTTCAGCACTGAAATATATGACACCATACATAATTACAAGTTAACGCAATTCTCAGTTAGTGGCAGGTTATCAGTGGTCAAGCTGGCCTTTGACACCAAAGAGATGAGTGCTGGCTATATTTACCCCCTACTCCTCATAACTTAAGATCATGTTGTTTCAAGGAAGAGAACTATGCAGAATGCAGTGTCAGAAAGCAGGAAGATCTAATGGAAATATAGCCCTTAGCATTATCACATCTGCAAGGTTTAGCTGATTCATCTTGTATGTGGTTTTGCAGGACTGACTAGATAAAGTGTTAGATATGGTGCAAGAGATGGCATGGTTGTGTCTTGATGGTAAAAAATGTCTAGCTAAAATCTCACAAAGCATTTATACACTGTTTATATACTGTTAATTAGCAGCAAGTGCACATTCTGTGAACGTTTATTGTCTATGACCCAGTGTGGTTTGTATTCGCTACCAGTCAAAAGTTTTCTTTAAAAAACGATTTATGTTTTTTAAAAATTCTCTTCTGCTCACCAAGCCTCCATTTATTTGACCAAAATACAGCAAAAGCAGTAATATTTTAAAATATTTTTACTATTTAAAATATATTTTTATATATTTTAAAATGTAATTTATTCCTGTCATCAAAGCTAAATTTTCTTCAGTGTCAGTTTTTTCTTTTTTGGGGGAGAGAAATTCATACCTTTATTTAGCAAGGATACTTTAAATTAATCAAAAGTGATGATAATGACATTTTAAATAGTAAAATATTTCAGATTTTTACTATTTTTGCTGTACTTTGGATCAAATAAATGCAGGCTTGGTGAGCAGAAGAGACGTAACGATAATTTTTTTTTTGACTGGTAGTGTATATCCTTTAAAAAAAATTAAATATGTGTTTAACCTACAGTAAAAGGAAGAAGGAAGTACTTTATTGTTATACCAGCCATACATTTTATAGTTTTTCCTTCTAACCTTTACTGTGAATTAAACACATTTTTTACATAGTTTTTTTTTTTTTTATACAAGGAAATATGATATTATCAACTTTGCTTGAACAACGCTTTCTACAATAGATCTGTGACATAGTTTAATATCATTTAGCTGATGGCTTTAATTTTTTTCCCTTCATAAACCCCACAATATTCAAGTAGTCAGTAATGTGTTTTTTTAATAGCATATTCTTTAATTTGTTCCCCCATCCACATTTGTTTGCATATATGGCAACTGTATTATGCAAACAATATGATAACCATATAATTATGCATAGTGAAGATCACAAAATTAAAAGGTTTACTATTTTTTTAGTGCAAAATCTGGCTAATAATAGAGTGTTTTCATGACGTGTCATTTGGCAAACATAAACAATGCCACTGAACTTAAAAGAACTCACATTTTGCTGATTATTGCTGCTGAAAATGGTCAATTATTCTCATGTTTTGGGCTGTACTATTCGGTCAGACCAGGAAAAAACAGTTGTAGTACTATAGACTGCCAAAAGTTATAACTAATCAAGTTGAAGTGTGCAAAAAAGTTCAGTTTGAGGAACAAATGGCATTTGTGGTTGGCCAAACAGAACCAAGGATTTTGGGGGGCGAGAATCTTGACAACATTAATAAATTAGCAGAACAATGTAGCCTATCCAGTAGTACATTAACCATGGAATCCATGCTGTTGTTTATATCCAAGTATCACCAATATGGCAGCGCATCTGGGTAACTGCCATGATGTAAGTGCAAACCCTTTATAATGCAATCACTTTCAGTGGCATATTCTTTGTTTCCCCATCCACGTTTGTCTTAACTATTTAAGTCTTCCTACTTACTGACATAAAATTGACCATCTGACCTTCAAGCACCAACTCTGTGGCCTCAGGTAGAATTTCCATGGTAGAAACAAGGAGGAGCAAATGAACAGGAAGCGACTCCTTGCCGGTCAGTGAGCACGTTTAGTGCGTTTCGATCTGTAATTGTGGAGACGGACATCTGTGGCCCTCGAGCAGTGCCTGCGCCTTTAAATGTAAGCTTTTGTGTTTGTCTGACTGCGGGGAACGCTGTAGTTAGACGCGGACAGTGAACGCGCGTTGTCAGGAGGGAAACCATCTTCTGTTGCAGAAAAGACAGAGCGGAGTGGAGTCTTATTAAAACGTCCACAGACTGCCCGAGGCGGCCCAAATGACACGGTGGGAGAGGGTTTGGGGCTTGTCTGTTAGAGAGGCTGACGGGAATGGGAGAAGTGACGCGTGTAGTCCATCTCTCCACGCCCGCTTTCGATCATGCAGCAGCTGGGTAAACTCTCCTGTCACATACAGACAGAGCTGTTATTTACCGAGCGTACATTATTTATTACGTGCGGAAAATAATCGTTTGGCGGCCGTCTGCGATGCGGCAGCATTTGAGAGGGAACCGTAGTAAGCGCCTGTGTCTCAAAACACGCGACGCGACGCAACCGCTATAGTGGACGCATAGAAGCCATACGTCATCGCAGAACGCTCACCTCACGGACCAATCAGCTGTAAGCTTGAGACTACTCCTGAAAAAAATAACATTATTTATATTGATTTATTTAAATGGTTTAAATCTTATATACCTTAGTACTTAAGTGCATAAACTTATGATAAATATAAAAATATTTTATATAAATTAGTATTTTTTTTTATTACAAAATATTGTTATTATAAAATATCAATAGGTCATCACCATCAGTGATGCAACGTCAGTTGAAATAAATCATATTTATAAAATCGTTTTATTTCATTCAGACGACGAAAATGTGTAGCTCTGCAGCGCGCCAGAGACAGAAACCGCCGACGCGACGCAACCGACGCGTTCAGTGCATTGATTATAATGGTAGAGGTTTCTTTTTGAGGCGTCGTGACTTCGACATATCTTAAAATCAGGCGCGGCTGATGGCTAAAACGCTGTCCAGGTAGGAAGCTCGGGTTGTTTTGAGACACAGCCATTGTCTCACTTTTCGTTTGAGCGCATCGTGAATACACAGGTGTTTCCACGGAATAAAACAGCTTTTACAAAGATAAACAAATGCACAAGGTTTCCTACAAAGGTGTTTGCTGCGCCATTGTGCTCCCATCAGCACATTCTATACAGGGGGTCCCGTGGGCGTCGCGCGTATGCTGTATTGGTGACGGAGCTTTTGCTCTTGGATGATGAGGAGGATGATGAGGAGGAGGATGGGGAGGGCGGTGCACAGAGGGAAACGTCACTGGCATCAGGGGCGGCTTGCATCAGCACACAGTAGTAGTGTTAGTGGCCAGCACACTGAACTGTAAAACACATTTCTATGTCTCTTCTTCCTCCTGTCTTCTTCAACGCACACTCACGCTAGCCTCGCCTCTCTCCCATCACTCGAACGGTGCAGGACCCGCGTGCTCGGCCGCCGGCTACCGCAAGGCAGAGGATGAGATGTCCGGAACCACATCACAGGCGGACCCGATAGATGCCACAGCGCGGACCGTGCTGCTCAACCGAGCCCAGACCACCAAATTTTGTGACAACCATGTCAGGTGAGTTCAGTTAAATCTTTATTGTAAGGTGCAGGAAAATGTTACAGTGCAGTTTGATTTTATTCAAGCTTGTTCCAGTGTATTCTTTGTTTAAATTGTGAACAGGATCAAGTCTCAGGTAGTAATTTGATTGTGGTCTCTCTGAGGTTTTAATGTTACAATTTTAAAAATGCTGCAAATAGAAGTCTATGGTAGTCTTCTAATAATGAGAAGGAAAAACAGTCTTTGTGTTTTAGTCTAAAATAAATGCATATGCATATGGATAAGCATTTAACTTGCACTATCAGCAAGAACACAAAACAGCAATATTTTTTATTATTTGTTTACACTACCATTCAAAAGTTTGGAGTCAGTAAGATGTTTTTTGAAAGAAGTCTCATATGTTTGCCAAGGCTGCAAATATGTGGCACAGGACCACAAAACCAGTCACAAGGGTCAGTTTGTAAAAATTGAGAGTCAAACATCATATGAAAGCTGAATAAATAATATTTCCATTGATGTATAGTTTGTTAGGACAGGAAAATATTTGGCCGAGATGCAACTATTTGAAAATCTGGAATGTGAGGGTGCAAAAAAAATTAAATATTGAGAAAATCACTTTTAAATTTGTTTAAAATGTAAAGTTCTTAGCAATGCATATTTTACTATTAAAAAAATAAGTTTTGATATATTTACAGTAGGAAATTTACTGAATATCTTCATGGAGCATGATCTTTACTTTACTAATATCCTAATGATTTTTGGCGTAAAAGAACAATCAATCATTTTGACCCATACAATGTATTATTGGCCATTGCTACAAATATACCTGTGCTATTTACTACTGGTTTTGTGGTCCAGGGTCACATATATAATAAGAACAGAAAGATTGTAAAACAATATTAAAGAAAAAACCTTTTTCTATTTTAATATATTTTAAAATGTAATTGATTTCTGTGACGGTGAAGCTGAATTTCTGCCATTACTCCAGTCTTCAGTGTCACAAGATCCTTTAGAAATAATTGAAATATGGTGATTTCCTTGATACGTTCTTTTTTTCTCAGTATTCTTTGAATAAAGGAAAGTTTAATGCATCCTTGCTAAATAAAATGATTATTTAAAAAAAAAAGTTACTGATCCCAAATCTTTGAACGTTTTTTTTTTAATATAAACTTTATTTTATTTAAATTTAAAAGTCTTAAAAGTCTCATCATAATTGTTGTTATGCACATTTTTGCATTGCTTCAAAAATTACAAATGAAATAATGCACTTTTATTTAACAAGTAAATCTTTACAGAAAACCCATCAGATTCTTAGTAAACAGTGCAAGTACAGTCAAACCAAAAGTTCACACACCTTCAACATTTCTCACAATATCACAGTTTATTCACTATAGTTTAGAAAATAGTAATAACATATGACCCAAGAGTACCCAAGAGTAAAATTGTGTCAGAACAAATTCATCTTGATAAAGTCAGATGATAGAAAGGTATGTAACAAAACATGTAATGGTCAGGTCAAAGTGTCTGAATAATTTTGGTCCCAAATTTTTATAAATTTTACTGGTAGTCCACTGTATGAAGATGTTTTGAGTATAATATGTCACAGTTTACTTTATTTGCTATCCTCACTCACATAAATAAACTATAGTGTCCTGCACTCACTAGTAAAAAAATATCAAAAATGTCAAATGTTTTTGGTTTGACTGTATATAATGGTGGATGGGGATGTGCCTTCAATTTTTATTATTATTAATAATTAATTTTTTTATTATTTTTGTGCACTTCAAAGAGGGCCAATATTCCATCGATAGTATGATCAGCCAGTCACAGAGATTTGGAGGCTTTGCCTCCTCCCGTTTTTCCAATGTTTCATAGTCACTCAATTTTTTTTGTTTTCTTCTGTTATTCTTAAATGAATTATTAACTTAAACACATTGTATTTGATGCCTTACCTACAGCACAGCTGTTCCAACATTTCATAATCCAACATAAATCCAACATAACTCCTAATCCTATGAGATTGATTGAAAAAATGCCTTAATCAAGTTAAGGTTTTCCCTCAGGGAGTTTACATACTAAATGTATGCAAGTACACATTGAACGCAACATCCGAATAGCTTCCATTAAGTGAAGTACTCCATCAGAGATTTCCTGTGAGTACCCCAAGGTCATGTTCCAGGCCGTGCTTGGCTAGAGTTCATCTGCAGTTCCAGAACAAAAAGTCTTTTGGTCTCCAAAGTGCCCAAGCCCTCCAAAGCCTTTGAGTGGTTTTTATCTTTTTAAATAGCTGTTATATCAGTTTGATTCATTTCGAATACAGTGAGATTCTTCTTGCACTTTTTGAAACTTTATGAACATGATTGTTTTATGAATATGATCAATACATGTAACAAAAGCTTGATAGATTTGAATTCCAGATCACTAATATGGAAGCTCATACAAAATAAGCATCTCAGTAAAGAAACACTCACCCACACACACGTCATCGATCCACCAGTATATTCTAAAGATTCGATTCTGCTCTAAAAGGCTCTATTTTGGTTCCCGTAACAACATTAAGGCGGGTCTAGATATCCGTAGCCCTTTTGTCATTGGCTAATTTCAGATCAAACAGAGCTCTGACCTTTCCATCTCATCAGCTTCTCAGCATATAAGGCCTGTGTGGCTGGAGCAGTGGAAATTTTCGTTTATTCTTTCTTATTCCTTGATCTTCATGTTTTATTTACCAAACGGTTTCTGCTTCCCATTGCATTGGCATCCATTGGTCAGCTGTCAGTCACAAAGTAACCAGACCAACAAATCCTGCAGTGCAATCATCCATATCAGTCTTTTAGGGTAACCCCAGGTACTACACATCATGGTGACGGCAGTGTGGGTTACTGTGTGTGTGATTGGACCGCTGAATGTTAATGAAGGGGATCGTATGAATGGTCTCAGCCACTCTTTGATGTCAACGATAGCCTGCCGTACTTCCAGGTCAGCTACCGAGCTGCTGTTTGAGGCCACAGTGTGGGTTGCACAGGGTGTGTTAGGCTGTGAACTCATTGCTGATGAGCCCAAGAAGGGTGTCGTGTTTACAAAGAAGCCTGCACTCACATAAGTACACATGCTGTAGTATAGAAACATGCTTATGCTCTTGAAAAAAATAAAGCTTCTTTATTGGCATACACTACCAGTTTGAACAGTAAGATATTTAATGTTTTTTAAAGTCCCTTTTGCTCACCAAGCCTGCATTTATTTGATCCAGAGTGCAGCAAAAACAGTAATAGTGTGACTTTTATTTAGCAAAGATGCTTTAAATTGATCAAAAGAGATAATAAAGACATTTATAATGTTACAAAAGATTATTATTTCTGATGAATGCTGTTCTTCTTAACTGTATATTCATCAAGAAGCTTGAAAAAATTCTACTCATCTGTTTTCAACATAATAATAATAAATGTTTTTGAGCAGCCAATCAGGATATTAGAATGATTCCGAAGGATCATGTGACTGGAGCAATGATGCTAAAAATTCAGTTTTGAAATCACAGAAATAAAT
The DNA here is from genome assembly GCA_033026305.1 of Cirrhinus molitorella. Classification (NCBI taxonomy): domain Eukaryota; kingdom Metazoa; phylum Chordata; class Actinopteri; order Cypriniformes; family Cyprinidae; genus Cirrhinus; species Cirrhinus molitorella. Next base: position 18,501,926 of record CM065140.1, on the reverse strand, counting down.
TACATTTTAAAATATATTCAAAACTGTTATTTTACATAGTAAACAAATTTCTAAATTGTACTGTTTTTGCTGTACTTTGGATTAAATAAATGCAGTCTTGGTGAGCAGAATAGACTTCTTTAAAAACATCAAAAATCTTACTGTTCAAAAACTCCAAAGAACCTTTGACATCAACAGAATCTAAAATGGGAAAAGTTGTTTACATGATTAAAATGCAAGAATTTTTGTGGAACCCAAAATGCTTCTTCCATGGCATCTCTGTGAAAAACTCCCTATATTTTTAGGAATATTCAGTTGGATTTACAGTATACAAGATGTGCCTCCAGATGCAGATATAAACACACACCTACACAAACTGATACTGACTCATGTTTGGATTAAAAATGGACAACCTTGGGACTGATGCAAATTTGTAGTCCCATAGGTTATTTTTAGGCATTCTTAACAGCTATTTTAATGACTGTAAAACATTTACTGCCGCATTCAGCTATTCAAGAGCTACTTAGGAGTTCAGTCAATACAAATAATTGACAGACATGGTGAAAACATCCATCCTAACCGCCCAGACACTTATTTCGGGACTGTTTATCTAAATTTAATGCAGTGGGCAGTGAAGTGTCAGGCATTTGTGAAAGCAGGTAGATGTTGGCTTGTATCAAAACACTTACTAATGCTTTTTTTCCCCCCTCCAGAAGCCTGAGTGGAGCTAATTCTAAATTAGTGCTGTTATGGCTCTGGCTGTATATAGAGATGTTTAAAAATAGTTTGAAGCTGATAGTTTACTTTTAAACACTGTCGATTTTCCCTTTTTCCTCTCTAGCACGGCTAAATACGGGATCCTTACTTTCCTGCCGCGGTTCCTGTATGAGCAGATCAGGCGGGCGGCTAATGCTTTCTTTCTCTTCATCGCTCTCATGCAGGTATGACACTTGGCACGCTCCTACAGCTGTCCGAATTGTACAAAATGTATGCTTATGGTGATTTCTTTCAAAAGGGGGTCTCCGAGGAGCTATACTGCTTATGCTGACCATGTGACTTTTCATTCATTTGCCAACGTGTCCATTTATGTATTTGGAAGTGGTCCACTATTTCACTTTCATCCACTATGAGTCACAATGCAATCTCAATAACGGCCGCCATGTGATCCAACTTGTTAGACCAGTGTTGCATGAAAACAACTGAGCAAAAAAGCTAGATAGCTAAAAGGTTTCTTCACTGTGTCATGTTATTTACTCATTACGGTGCTTTGCAAGGCGGCTCTGTATTGATAGATATTCCTCAAAACATTCTGGCTAAGCAGTTTGTTCTGAAGTAGTGAACTTCTACAAAAAGAAATTTTGAATGTAGGTGTCTTTGTTTCCGCAGTAGTTTCAATTTTGATATTTTAGGTCCAACCGTTCTTGTCTGTCAGTCATATAATGCATGCCTATGGTCACCTCACAAAAGAAAACGCACAGATTCAAATTAAACAGTCCAAATTAAACAATTCCCCACCGTAAGTACACATTAATGACCTAAGACACGAAACGAGTGGTTTGTGTGAGAAAACGAACAGTATTTATAGCGTTTTTACCTCTTGTAAACAATCACATCCAAGTTGAAGGGGGCGCGCTATCTGGTGTGTGAGCGCGTTCTGGCTTATTGATGCGCCGACGCTACTCCCAGAAAGCGCCGGGCGTGATCCATTGCGCGAGTAATTATTTTCTTTTTTAAACATCCCTAAACATACCTTTTTTAACCATTTCTTGTTTAAACATTTTCTTTTGTGAGGTGACCATAGGCATGCATTATATGACTGAAAGACAAGAACGGTTGGACCTAAAAATATAAAAATTGAAACTACTGCGGAAACAAAGACACCTACAGGACCTACAGGATGCCCTTGGGGTAAGCTAAAACATATCAAAATTTAATTTCAAAGTGAACTATCCCTTTAAGGGCTGGGGGTGAGAACTTTTTGAATTTGAAGGTCAAGGGCAGTACTAAATGAAAAAAAATATCTATATTTAGGCAAAATAAGGAAAAAGTATACATTTTCATTGTTCAAAAGTTTTCACTCCCTGGCTCCTAAGGAATCGTTTTTTCCTTAATATGCATCAGTGAACGTTTGAACCTTCTGTAATAGTTGCATGTGAGTCCCTCAGTTGACCTGTGAAAAGATGGATTTCAAAACCATACAGTCATTGTTGAAAATGGTTTGAATACACAATATACATAATATATATGTTATAACAGTATTAAGAATCAAGTGTATGTAAACTTTTGAACAGGGTAATTTTTATAAATTCATCTATTATTTTCTCTTGTGGACTATATGTAAACATCTTTTATGTGAAGTATCTGATTCAGGACAGTACTAAATAAAAAAATAATATGAATTTTGTATGACCCCTCTTATTTTGGGAAAAAACATTGTGCTGATTCTGCAAGGTGTATGTAAATTTTTGACCTCAACTGTATTATACATTTAAATCATTACATTCTTTTTTATAATGTTTACAGATGTCTAGGTGAACAAAATACAATTCTGCACACAAAAAGCATTCTTGTAGCTTCATAACATACAGTTGAACCACTGATGTCACATGGATTTTTTTATTAATGATGTGCTTACTACCTTTCTGGGCCTTGAACGTGTCAGTTGCGTTGCTGTCTATGCGGGGTCAGAAAGCTTTTGGATTTCATCAAAAATATCGTAATTTGTGTTTCGAAGATGAACAAAGGTCTGATGACAGAATTTTCTTTTTTGGGGGAACTATCCCATTAAGATTCTGTTTTCCCTACCTAAACTTGTTTTGAAATTGACATGGAACTTTTCCAAAGCATGTTGTTTTACCACTAAAGTAAAGTACCTCATATTATGTTTATCTGTGTGTATTTTCAAATGCAGCAAATCCCTGATGTCTCACCGACGGGTCGCTACACAACGCTGGTGCCCCTTATCTTTATTCTGACAGTGGCCGGGATCAAGGAGATCATTGAGGATTATGTGAGTATTCTGCTGAATGGAACACAGCATTACCGTTAAACTGTCCAGACTATGTTTTGACAACACTGGATAAGTGCATTGTCTTTGAAAAGCAGTTGATATTTAAGATGAATAATGCTGATATGATGTCACATGTTGTGTTCTTGCAGAAAAGACATAAAGCTGACAATACAGTGAACAAGAAAAAGACAACAGGTTGAGTATTAGTATCACATCTGTGTAACAGTCAGAAATGAACTAGGACAACTCAGTAAAAATGTCATCAGAAGTAACAAAAATGACCTAGAAAATTTGAGGGCAAGATGTGCTTTTATCTGTTAACTAAGATTTTATATTTTTTAAAATACTCTGTTAGGCCTGTCAAGTTATGGATTTAGTGCTTTTGCAGTTATGGTAGTGACCTATGTCTGTCAAATATCTGTATTCACTCTCTTGGAGGCGAGCGCTGTTAAATATGTGGTGAATATGGTTTTTGATTAAAGCTCTGAAAACACAATGATGTACATTAGCGATTTTCCCATTATTGAAAAATTCTTTTTTTATATAATTATTTAAAATATTTTTTACATTTAGCTTACCCATGCTTTTTTAAAATACTAATTATTTAATGATGTATGATTTTTTTTTTTATTATTTATATTTATGCAAAATAGTATAGAGAATTTTTATGTACAGTTAAGGTTGAACGTTTACATACACCTTGCAGAATCTGCAAAATGTTAATTATTAATATAAGAGTAAGATGTTTCACATAAAAGACGTTTACATATAGTCCACAAGAGAAAATAATAGTTGAATTTATAAAAATTACAAAAATACACTTGATTCTTAATACTGTGTTGTTACCTGAATGATTCACAGCTGTTTGTTTATTTGTTTGTTTTAGTGATAGTTGTTCATGAGTCCCTTGCCTGAACAGCTAAACTGCCCGCTGTTCTTCAGAAAATTCCTTAAGCTCCCAAAAATTCTTTGGTTTTTCAGCATTTTTGTATATTTTAACCCTTTCCAACAATGACTGTATGATTTGAGATCCATTTTTTCACGAGTACAACTGAGGGACTCATAAATGTCATATTTTTTAGTTTAGTTCTGCCCTTCAAAAGCTACAGAAGATACTTGTATGTTTACCAGAAGACAAAATAAGTTACATTTATTCTGATCTTCAAATTTAAAAAGTTTACACCCCCCAAATCTTAATGCATCTTGTTACCTTCTGAAGCATCAGTGAGCATTTGAACCTTCTGTAATAGTTGCATATGAGTTGTTTGAAAAGATGGATCTCAAAATCATACAGTCATTGTTGGAAGGGGTTCAAATTCACAAAAAATGCTGGAAAACCAAAGAATTTTATGGGACCTGAAGGATTTTTCTGAAGAACAGCAGGCAGTTTAACTGTTCAGGACAAACAAGGAACTCTAACACTAACACTAAAAAACAAAAAAACAAAAGCAGTAACAACATCTTATTAAGAATCAAGTGTACGTAAACTTTTGAACGGGGCCATTTTTATAAATCATCATGTGTAAAAGTGTGAAATATCTTTTTCAGGTAAGTACTAAATGAAAAATAACATGCATTTTGTAAGATTTTGGTAAATAATTAACATTTTGCAGATTCTTCAAGGTATATATAAACTTGACAACTGTATATATTCATGAGGGGAGTTTTTCTGGTAATGTTTTCCAGTTCTGCGTAACGGAGCATGGCAGACCATCATATGGAAGCAGGTAACCCTGTCTGTTTTCTCTTTCTGCATCTTATTTTTCTTCTTCTACTCCTCTTTGTTTCCCTTCTTTCTGTCAATGATGCTTTCATTTCTGTACTTTCATTTTTATTTTGGTAACACCTGCCTTTTTCAATTCACCTCTCACTGCATTATTTTTACTTTCTCTTGTTGATTTCGTACATCCTGCTGTGTGTTGCTCCTCCTTTCTTTGTTTCAAGCACTGTGGTCTCTTTCTTAATCTCATTTTCTCCCTCCTCATGCTGTTGCAATGCTGCACCTGCCCACTAGGTGGCAGTGGGAGACATAGTCAAGGTGACCAATGGGCAGCATCTCCCGGCTGACATGGTCATAGTGTCCTCCAGGTCAGCACCGCAGTGTGTTTGTGTGTGTATCCGTGGGGTTTGTCATCCTGTGTACTGTAGTGTGATTTATAGCAGTGAAAAAATAATCAGTAATTTGGGGAATGTGTTTTAGGAAAATATGTGTGTGTTATTTATATTTGTGAGTCTGTTTTGTGTTCAAAATCTGCTGCTGTATTTTTTATTTTTTTTTCTCCCAGTGAGCCTCAGGCGATGTGCTATACTGAAACATCCAACTTAGATGGCGAGACCAACCTAAAGATCCGACAGGTACGTATTTCATATGTCTTGTGTGTTATATTATGTGTTTTAAGAGTAGGCCTAAAACATGCTTGTTGTTTGTTAAATGGCTTGGTTGTGTTTCAGGGTCTTTCTCTCACAGCTAGTTTTCAGTCTCTGGAGGAACTGATGGCTTTGTCTGGTCGTCTTGAATGTGAGGGGCCAAACAGACACTTGTATGATTTCACTGGAACACTCCGATTAGACAACCACAAGTATGTCAACTCGCTGTTAATGAGAATTTGAAATATAACCTAAACACATACTATATGTAGTCATCATGTTGTTTGTATTACAGCCCAGCTCCGCTTGGGCCAGACCAGGTGCTGTTACGAGGAGCCCAGCTCAGGAACACGCAGTGGGTTGTGGGAATTGTAGTTTACACTGGACATGATTCAAAGCTCATGCAGGTAAGTGTGATCTCACAAAAACTGGATGTGTCCAGTACTGTTACAGTTAAAGACATAGTTCACCCAAAAATGAAAATTCTGTCATTATTTACTCATCCTCATGTCGTTCCAAACCTGTCAGAATTTCATTCATCTTCAGAACACAAATAAAAATATTTTTGATGAAATCTGAGAGCTTTCTGACCCTGCATAGACAGCAACACAACTGAGACATTCAAGGCCCAGAAAGGTAGTAAGGACATCAGTAAAATAGTCCATGTGACATCAGTGGTTCAACCTTAATGTTATGAAGCTATGAGAATAATTTTTGTTGACTTTATTCAGAAATGTCTTCTCTTCCAGGTCAGTCTCTGCTGCCATATTTTAGTTCTCTATGCCCACAAAAGTATTCTCATAGCTTTTAAAATTACAGTTGAACCATTGATGTCACATGGACTGTTTTAACGGCATCCTTACTACCTTTCTGGGCCTTGAACATATCAGTTGCTCTCAGATTTTATCAAAAGTAATAATTTGTGTTCCGAAGATGAACAAAGATCTTAGGGGTTTGAAACAAATGAGGGTGAGTAATTAATGACACAATTTTCTTTTTTGGGTGAACTATCACTTTAACTAAAACTTAAAATCATTAATAAAATATAAAAAATAAATATAGAGAATAATAACAATTTTAAAGGAATTTTGGTTACTTACTGTATTACATGTATTATTATTATGATTATTATTATTAAAAACAATAATTAAAGTTAAACTAACCAAAATGAAACTAACTAAAAAAAAACTACAAATATAAAATGAAAAGATTAAGATTAGTAATATATAACAGTAAAAAAACACTGATGTGGACAGTTATTGTGAATGCAACAAATGAGTAAACATAACACTGAACATGGTACTAAAAAGTTTTTTCTTTATTTGTACCATGCAAATAAATAATTATTTGAAGGAAATGCTATGAAAATACCTTAATGATAAATAAAAACAATTTAGTTGGTTTTAATGATCCAGTTATTTAAAATTACAGATGATACACTTTTCTAATACCTTTTATTGATGAACTGACCCCAAATTTTTGAACAGTTGTATATATGCAAGTTTTCTTTTCAGCATTAATATAATGTTTCCATCCTGCAGAATTCCACTAAAGCTCCACTGAAGCGCTCTAATGTAGAGCGTGTCACAAATATGCAGATCCTGGTTCTGTTTGGGATTCTCCTGGTCATGGCACTGGTCAGCTCCATTGGCGCCGCCATATGGAACAAACAGCACACGGATGAGGCTTGCTGGTACCTTTCCCGTGAAGGTAAAACTCACAATGAAACCTTCCTTGCCCTTTCAGATAGGGATTTAGAATATTTATTTCCCTTTCACTTAAAGGGATAGTTCATTCAAAAATGAAAATTCTGTCATTTAATTATTCACCCTCGTAAGACCTTTGTTCATCTTCAGAACACAAAAGATATTTTTGATAATATCTGACCCTGCATAGACAGCAAAGCAACTGACATGTTCAAGACCCAGAAAGGTAGTAAGGACATCGTTAAAATAGTCCATGTGACATCAGTGGTTCAACCGTAATTTTATGAAGCTGCGAGAATACTTTTTGTGCACAAAGAACACAAAAAATATGACTTTATTAAACAATTTCTTCTCTTCCGTGTCAGTCTTCGACGCACATTCACGAGAGTACCAGTGCAACACAGAAGAGAAGAAATTGTTGAATTAAGTCCATAAGTCCGGGTCATGGAATTTCTGGAATATCATGGAATTTTAAAAGGTCTATTCCAGACATTGAAAGTCAGGGAATTTTATGTTTATTTTGTCATGGAATATCAGGGTTTTTTTTTTGTTGTTGTAAGTTTGTTTCCTTTTTTCAAAATCGTGTTGTTTCACGCGTTTTCACTATTGTTATGGTACTGAAAGCATAAAGCCATAAATTAATTTCTGCAAAAATTGTATGTGTGTTTTGTACTAAAAACGTCTGTAAATAATGCTTGCAAATGGATCAATCTGTTAATTAAATGTCATGGAAATTCAGCTTATTAATCAGTGAAAGTCCGGGAAAAGTCAGGGAATTTGACATTTGGCATGGAGTGGGAACACTGTCATTATTTTTTTTTTCTTCGAACAAAAAAGTATTCTCGTAACTTCATAACATTAACATAAACACTGATTTCACATGGACTATTTTATTGATGTCCTTACTACCTTTCTAGGCCTAGAATGTGTTAGTTGCTTTGCTGTCTATGCAGAGTTAGAAAGCTCTTGGGTTTCATCAAAAATATTTTAATTTGTGTTCCGAAAATGAACAACGGGTTTGGACCGAAATGAGACTGAGTAACTAATGACTAAATATCTCTTTAATGCCACTTACCAAATCAAACATAAATGCTTTTGATACTATTGCATATATTAGCCTTTATAATATAAGCATATATGTTTGTGTTTCTAGGTGACATCTCCCTGAACTTCTGGTACAATCTGCTAACCTTCATCATCCTCTATAACAACCTGATTCCCATTAGCCTCCTGGTCACACTAGAAGTGGTCAAATTCACACAGGCTCTCTTCATTAACTGGGTAAAATAATAATAAATAGTTCTCACCAATTACATTGATATCAGTGGTGTGAAATACAGAATTTTTCAAACTCTACCAAAACCATGAGCACAGAACTGTGATTCTGAAACCACTGTGAATAAGTGCTTTGTTCTTCATGCATGTTTACAGGATGTTGAGATGTATTACGCTGAAACAGACACTCCCGCTATGGCCCGAACGTCCAATCTGAATGAAGAACTCGGCCAAGTGAGGAGAAATTCCTCTCATTAACTTTTACTTTTACTGGTTATTTACCTCGACTCCATCTCATTCACTCTTTTCTTTTTTAGGTAAAATATCTATTTTCAGATAAGACTGGCACTCTCACCTGCAACGTCATGCACTTTAAGAAGTGCACGATAGCTGGAATTACATACGGGTAATTGTAGTGTTTTTTTTTCCTTTCATACATCAATATACTCGCATTATCTCTGTGCTTTGCATCGTTTTGGCTCTATTAGCGTGCATTGATCTGTTACTTTTTGTTTATATTTGTGTGAGTGGCCACTGATCTATATTGCTGTCTCCAGGCATTTCCCAGACCTGGACTGCGATCGATCTATGGAGGACTTCAGGTCAGATGCAGCTGATTCGATCTCTGTCCTTTACCCTAGCGAATATTACCCAGGTCTAAGAGGATAATGTGCATTATTATGTTACATTGTCCATTACATCTCATTTCTGTTTTTTTTTTGTGCAGTCACCTTCCCTCTACAAGTCATAATTCTACTGAGTTTGATGATCCTGCTCTTATCCAGAACATTGAGAAGAATCATGTAAGAGCTTTATAGCTGTTATTATTTGGTCATAGCTTGAATATTAAAAGTTTATTGTGAATTATGTATGTTAATTCACAATAATTTGCTTCTTTACTTTCTCTATAGCCCACATCCCCACAAATTTGTGAGTTTTTAACAATGATGGCTGTTTGTCATACTGTTGTTCCGGAGCGAGAAGGAAACCAAATTATCTACCAGGCTTCCTCACCAGGTATCACAACCATCTTGCTGGTTGTGAACAGTAAAAAAACAGTAATACTTCAAAATATTTTTACTATTTAAAATAACCGCTTTCTATTTGAATATATTTTAAAATGCAATTTATTCCTGTGATCAAAGCTAATTTTTAGCATCATTACTCCAGTCTTTAGTGTCATCATTCTAATATGCTGATTTGCTGTTTAAGAAACATTTATTATTATTATTATCAAAATTTAAAACAACGGGGTACATTTTTCAGGATTCTTTGATTAGAAAGATCCAAAGATCAGCATTTATATGAAATAATATGCATTTGTTACATTATACACTATACCATTTAAAAGCTTAAGGTTGTTTTTTTTTTTAAAGGATGCTTTAAATTGATCATAAGTGGTGATGAAGACATTTATAATGTTACGAATGATTTCTATTTCAGATAAATTCTGTTCTTCTGAACTTTCTATTCATCAAACAAACCTGAAAAAAATCTGCTCAGCTGTTTTCAACATGACGATAATAATAAATTATTATTATTATTATTATTTTTAACAGAAAATCAGAATATTAGAATGATTTCTGAGGGATAGTGTGACTGAAGTAACGATGCTAAAAATCACAGGAATAAATTAAAATGTAAAATATATTCAAATAGTAAATAGTTATTTTAAATAGTAAAAATATTTTAAATAAACAACTTCTTTAAAAAAAACAAAAAATCTTACTGTTCACAAACTTTTGACTTGTAGTATATATGTAAAAATAGAAAAGTTGTTTTAACATTTATCATAGTACTGTTTTTACTGTATTTTGTTTTAGCCTGTGGGACTTTTAACTCATGTTTCAGTCTTTTTTTTTTTTTTTAGATGAAGGAGCGCTGGTTAAAGGTGCCAAAAGTCTGGGCTTTGTTTTTACTGCACGAACACCACATTCTGTCATCATAGATGCGGTAAGTGTTCTTTCTTGCCATTAATAATAACCCAAAACTCTTTGTATGGATCCTATTTAATGTGTACATTTCTTGTGTTTCTCAGAGAGGAAAAGAGCAGTCATATGAGCTTCTTAATGTACTGGAATTTTCCAGGTAGGAACCAGCTGCGAGCTCTCACACCTTCACACATATTCAGTTGCATCACAAATTCCCTGTACGTTGTATTTCAACGCCTGTGTCTTTTTTTGCAGTAATCGCAAACGGATGTCAGTGATTGTCAGAACACCTACTGGGAAACTTCGGCTTTATTGCAAGGGAGCGGTGAGTGTTACATAAACCACATAATTAGCATAGAGACAGAATGCAAGCTACCATTTAAAGCTTGGGGTCTGTAAGAATCTTTTTTTATGTTTTTGAAATCTTTGAAGTCTTTTATGCTCTCCAAGACTGAATGTATTTGAAAAATACAGTAAAAACAGTAATATTGTGATTATATTATTACAATTTAAAACATATCTTCTGTTTTAAGATAATTTAAAATATTATTTAGTGTGATGAGTATTTTAAATATTCAGTATGGGTATGATTATATGGAACCAGCATTGTAATACAGTGATGTCATGCATGTATTACAGGACAATGTTATTTTTGAGCGTCTGAATGAGACATCACAGTATAAGGACTTGACTGTGGTCCATCTGGAGCAGTTTGCCACAGAAGGTGATTTTCTCAAGCTTGTCATTGTTCGAAGGTTTAACATTTTATGTTCTCTTAGTATTAACTTTGGTTTGTGCGTTCGCATGTGCAGGGCTGCGGACGCTTTGTTTCGCGTATGTGGACCTCGAGGAGGGAGCGTATCAGGAATGGCTGAAGGAGTACAATCGTATCAGCACTGTGCTAAAGGACAGAGCGCAGAAACTGGAGGAATGCTACGAACTCATAGAAAAGGTTTGTAATTTATGCTTCTATTGCATGTTACTAGAGAATGACTATTATATTTGGTCAAGAGCTAGAAAGGGATGTTTCAAAAGTCAGTGTGTCTTTACTCTGTCCAGTCTTGACTTTTACTACATGTCTGATTCACATAGATTAACCATTTTTTTATTTACACAGTGTAGATTTGAAATTGGACCTGCATATGGGCCATTCTACAGAACTGGTGCAAAGTTAGAGTTGGAAAAGTCTTGGGAAAAAAAAGTATTTTTCCAAAAAAATTGATGTATGCAAATTGTATAATATCCAAGGTACACATTCTAGTTATTGTGCAGTTAATTATCGTATTTATTTTCGGACAGTTTTGGAATATTTGTCCTTTCCCGTAATTTGTCACTCCTGAAACCACATTCCTGGACCACAAAATCAGTCATAAGGGTCCATTTTTGGAAATTGTGATTTATACATCATCTGAAAGCTGAATAAATAAGCTTTCCATTTAAGTGTGGTTTGTTATGATAGGACAATATTTGGCTGAGACAACTATTTGAAAATCTGGAATCTGGAATCTTTTTTTTTTTTGTAATCGCCTTTAAATGTATCTAAATGAAGTTCTAGCAATGCATATTACTTATCAAAAATTAGGTTTTGATACATTTACGGTAGGAAATTTACAAAATATTTTCATGGAACATGATCTTTACTTAATATCCTAATGTTTTTTGGCGTAAAAGAAAATGCAATAATTTTGACCCATACAATGACCCTTACAAATATACCCCAGCGACTTATGACTGGTTTTGTGGTCCAGGGTCACATATATAATTTAATTAGAAGTGTTATATTGACCTATTAAAATTTAGCTTACATCCACATTGTAAATACATTTTTTTGCTATTTAATAATTTTTTTTTAGCAAATACATTTTTGAACAATATTTTAAGTGTAATTTAAGAGAATTAAGAGTATTTTGAATCCAGTGTTTCTTTGTAAAAGACAAAAAAAATGAAAGATTCATTAGTTAAAATATACATTGAACGAAATCCTCATAATATCTTAGATGATAATTCAGTATACTTTATTTTTGACAAAACATCCCACGTTTCAGTAGTGACTGCACATATTCGATAGTGACAACAATGTTTTGGTAGTGAACCTGCATACTAAAACACTACTAAAGCATACTAAAATGCAAAAAATGCAAAACTGTACAAAAATTGTATTTATTTCCCACAAATATGAGGATTATGTGTTCCCTTTTGTCACTACTGCACTGTAAAAAACTATTTGAGTCAACTTAAAATTGTTTGTTACCTGGCTGCCTTAAAATGTTAAGTTCAGTCAACTCAAAAACAATTTAGTCAACTGGAAATGTTGTGTTTTATTAAGTGACAACTTAGATACTTGAGTTGGTTCAACGTAAAATTTTAAGGCAGCCAAGTAACAAACACAGCTGTTAAGTTTAACAAACACATTTTTTGTTTAGTCAGCTTGAATATCTAAGTTGTCACTTAGTACAACTTAACATTTTAACTTGAATAAACTTATTTGAGGTGACCTGAATTTAAAATTTTAAGGCAGCAGGGTAACAAATTATTTTAAGTTGACTCAACAAATTGTGTTTTTTGTTTTTTACAGTGTGGAACAATAATTACATGGCCCATATATTGTCTTTGAATGTAAAATGTATATGATCTCAAAGGTTTGATGGCATATAGCTCATAAAGATATTTCTCAAGCGCCTATTTGTAGCAACTTCGAATCCTATAAGGAAGACTTTTTTCCGAGTTGACTGATTTAAAAAAAAAACTTAGTTTTACTTTTAGCAAATCTTTGATGTATTCACTATACATTAGAAAGTCTGATGCTGAGACTAGTAACTTCAATACATGGCTGTGCTTCAGCTTCAGTCCTTTGACTGGTCAACAGGTGGCACTGTAACATTACATTTTCACACTTGTGCACGCGCTTGTGCAGAAGGTGGTGCTTTGTTGTTCTCTCATTAACCGCTACAAGCTATAAACTCACTGCCTCCCCATCAGGCCAGATTACACAGTACTGCAAAACTTCGAACCTACTGATCAGAGATCTGAGCCCCAGGACACAGACGCTGTTATATAGAGCAGTGAAAATCCAGTTTGTTGGGCTTTGTGTGCTTTTCAGGGCTCTGGCCCAGATTAGTAGTCTGAGGAGGGGTTGGTATACCACAGCGAGGATAATTACCTGCACCAGTCTGCCAAGAGCCCCATAAAACCAGAGTCAACAACACTACTGTGTTACCTCTGCACACTGACATAAATACACCAAAAAGTCCTTAAATATCCCCCCAAATACACATACTCTCATAGAGGGAGAGAGAAATTATTACAAATAATTGAATAAGACATGGTGAAAGATGTTCAGGTTACTAGTATTTGCTGAATTTCTATCTGCTTCTGTGTGTGGCTGTATCAAGTAATGCTTTCAGCTATGGTTTGAGGTTTTCAAACCATGAATGATACTTCAGATCTATTACTTTGTCAAGAAATCACACTTCCAATTTTTGCCTGTGGAGATTAAAATAAGTTTAAAAAATAACATGGACTGCATTAAAAGAGGGACTTGAATCATATCTGGAGACTGGAATATAATAGAAACTTAAAGGGATAGTTCACCCAAAATTGAAAATTACCCCATGATATATTCACCCTCACGCCATCCTAGGTGTATATGACTTTCGTCTTTTAGACGGATACAGTCTGAGTTATATTGGCTCTTCTAAGCTTTATAATGGCAGTGAATGGGTGTTGAGATTGTAAAGTCCAATAAAGTGCATCCATCCATCATAAAAAGTACTCCACATGGCTCCACGGGGTTACTATAGGCCTCCTGAAGAAAACTGATGCGTTTTTGTAAGAAAAATGTCCATATTTAAAACTTTCCAGCGGACGATTTAGGAAGTAAGCGTAACGGAAGATCCAGTGATAATATGCTTGTCTTGTGAGAAACAAGTTTTGTTTACAACAAAGGAAAACCAGTCTCCTTTTGGCTTATATCGAAATCCTTTCAACATTTTTCCCTACAAATCCTTGTTTTATTTTTTTTATTTGTGACTTGTGTTTTGTTTTGCTCTGTCCACTGTACTTCTGCTTTTGACATTTCTCACTGGAACTACATTTTACATCATCCGCTAAAACGTCACTCTCTCATGACCTAGAAATTACGGATTATAAATTTTGAAATATGGATATTTTTCTTACACAAACTCATCGATTCACTTCAGAAGGGCTTTATTAACCCTCGCAGCTGTGTGGAGTACTTTTTATGATGGATGGACGCACTTTATTGGACTTCAAAATCTTAACACCCATTCACTGCCTTTATAAAGCTTGGAAGAGCCAGGACATTTTTTTAAATATAACTCCAAATGTATTTGTCTGGAAGAAGAAAGTCATATACACCTAGGATGGCTTGAGGGTGAGTAAAACATGGGGTAATTTTCATTATATATTGACCTGTCCCTTTAAGGGTCAATATAGTAACTCCCAGTAAACCACATGTAACACCCTGGCATCATAATCCAGTTCATTTTCTAAAGTTAGTGAACAGAATGCAGAGTTAGATAAAAGTAATAAAGTGCAATAAGAGCAAAGAAGAGCAATAAAAATAAAAAAAAGTGATCATTAAAAAAAAATTTAAATGTATTGAAGAATGAATTAAAATTATTTGAAATTCAAAAAATGCATTTAATTTTAGACATATAATACAAATAATTTTACACTATAAATAATGCATCAACATGTTATCAAGCACAAAATATTGTATATTTCCCAGAAACAAGATAATTTGACTACATTTGTGTAAATGTGGTGAATTTAATATGTTTAAATTAATTTAATTTAATTTGTAAAAAATCAGTTTTCTCTTTCTCTTTTCCCAGCTTCATCTCTTTATTTTTGTCTTTCATCTTTTAAATGCAGAACTTGTTGTTGTTGGGTGCAACTGCAATAGAAGACCGACTGCAAGCGGGAGTCCCAGAGACTATAGCAACACTCATGAGAGCTGACATCAAAATTTGGGTTCTGACTGGGGACAAGCAAGAGACGGCCATCAATATTGGTGTGTGTCATACACAGATATATACTTATTCCACAAAGTCACGTCATTGATTGGGGCTGTATTACCATATTGTCAATAGAACACCACTTGTAGCCAGACCTTTAACTAATGTAAAAATCCATTAGTGTTTGACATCAGATGATCATGGCAGCACCCAGGCTGATATTCAGTGGTTAATATTCAACATTCCTGTGCAAATATAATGCATCAGTGGGTCAAAGTGCTGAAAAACCTGTTGGTCTCTTTTGCTGGTTTAAGAGGGCTTTTGTGGGTTTGTCAGCTGGACAGGGATACCAGATAAACTAATTAAATCAGACAAGCAAATGGTTTAAGGGATTTGTTTTTAAAAACATGGATTACATAAAAACACACCTGTTCAGAAACAGGTGTGTAAAACTGGTAAATGAGCTAGCAATGCAATATGTACACTGCTGTTTAAAAGTTTGGGCTCAGTACGATTTGTAATGTTTTTAAAGAAGTCTCTTGTGCTCATCAAGGCTGCATTTACTTAATACAGAATACAGAAAAAACTGTAATAATGTAAAATATTATTGCAGTTTAAAATAATGGTTTTCTATTTTAATACATTTTAAAAATAGAATTTATTCCTGTGATGCAAAGCTAAATTTTCAACATCATTACTCCAGTCTTCAGTGTCACATGATCCTTCAGAAATCATTCTAATATGATGATTTATTATTATTGTCAGTGTCTGAAACAGTTGTGCTGCTTAATATAATATAATACATGTTTTTTATACATGTGATTTTTTTTTTTCAGGATTCTTTAATGATTAAAAAGTTAAAAAGAACAGCATCTCTTTGCTACAAACAAATATTTGCTATCATGTTTTATCAATTTAACACATAATTTGGTGAATAAAAGTATTTTCTTTAAAAAAAAAAAGAAAGAATAAAAATTGACTGACCACAAACTTTTAAATGGTAGTTTATATTGTTACAAAATCTTTCTATTTAAAATAAATGCTCTTTTTTTACTTGTTTATTAAAGAATACTGAAAAAAGAACCACAGGCTCCAACAAAAGAATAAACAGCGTAACTGATTTCAACAGTGATAATAAATCAACATATTAGAATAATATCTGAAGGATCATGTGACACTGAAGACTGGAGTAATGATGCTGAAAATACAAATTTGCACAGGAATTAATTACATTTTAAAACTGTTATTTTACAATGAAATAATATTTCACATTATTACTGTTTTTTTTTCTGGATTTTTGATCAAATAAATGCAGCCTTGATGAGCATAAAAAACATCTTTAAAAATCTTACTGATCCCAAACTTTTGAACAGCAGTGTATCTTCTGCAATTATTTATTTGTTTGCTAAAAGAGTTTATTTAATTTAATTCCATATATATACATTTTTTTTAATAATAATTTAATAATTGAATGTCTCTTATGCTCACCAAGGCTAGCTGTTGAAAATCCACTTTCACACAATCCATCATTGTATAGGAATAAATTAAATTTTAAAATATATTACAGCAGAAAATGCTTATTTTATATTGTAATATTTTTTTAACAATATTATTGTTTCCACTGTCGTTTTGATCAAACCTTGTGTATTTTCTTACTCTATATACATTTACATTATATTTTTTAGCTAAAGTCCTTATTTCTATTTTAATTTCATAATAAATTACACACAGTAGCTTTAAAGTAGGCTGACAAAGAAGTACACAACAACACAATGCAATATCAAACAGACACTAATTGAAAACACACAAGCACACTTCTAGATTAATGAAATCGCAGAAGGACAGACTGATAGGCAGTCAGGCGGGCGCTGCAGACAGACAGTTCAGAATAAATTGAGTGAGACTAGAGATAAACCAGTGGACAGCAGACAGGCATTAGTGGGTAATGACAGATATACAAAGAGGTTAAGTTGTTGTTGGGGCGTGGATGCGTGGCTTTGTGTAACACCTTTACTGTAACTCTCCACTGCGTCTCAGGTTACTCCTGTAGGCTGGTGTCACATGGCATGTCCCTCATCATCGTCAATGAAGATTCCCTGGATGTGAGTACATTGTGTTTTTATATATGTGTGTGTGTGTGTGTGTGTGTGTGTGTGTGTTCTCAGGCTGTCTCTGGAGGGCGCTGGGTGTGGACAGGTGAGGGAAGTGTGTCTTTGTTCTCGTACAGGTGAAGGTAATTAAGGTGTCTGGTGTCATCATTGAGATCATGATGAAAGCGTAATGGATTGTATGGACACACATATGAGCAGAGCACACACTCATATACTGTATGTTATGACATATAAGCACATAAGGAAAAGCTAAAAAGCCTACACAGGTGATTTTTCAATTAGAGGAATTGTTCTCTAGGATAATTCAAATATTTCACCATTCCAATTTTAAAGAGTGATTTATAATAGCTATCAATTTTATTGTCTCATTGCTAATGCCTTCCTTCTTTTTCAACTACTTTTTTCAACTCACACACAAGGTTAATTACTTCCAGGCAAAGATAGTCATACTAGGGAGCTTGTAAAGTCTCAGATCTCTGAGAACAGTCAGGCCAGACAGCAGAGCATCACACACATAAGCGAGCATAAACACACACACAGTCTGAACTGAACACTGGAAACAAAAGCTCCTGGGAAGCAGCAGGATTCATGACTGTTCTGCATGGAAATTTTTTCAGACGTTTCCTTGTTTAGAATGAAACATTGATAATGGTTTATAAAAACACTGTTGGCAGATTTTTGGACCGTTTTGTTTCCAGTTGTTCTGTTTGTGAAATTAAAACAGTATGTTCAGATGAGTCGCATAGTTGTTGTTGGAGAGAGACTTTTAGAGGCCATGCTATATAGTAAATATAATTATGGCTAAAGGGTATTGTTGTCCCTTCGGTAGCATCGAATTGCTTATATCAGACCCGGAGAACAATTTTTAGATGAGAAGCATGAGTTTGCATGAGTGCCGAATGTTGCATGTGATTAAAAAAAGGTTGTATCGATTTAAGATGCTGTAATATTGTGACCCTTAGCATTAGAGTGCTGTCAAATCGATTTATTTTATGTGCGTAAGCTGTGTGTATTTATATGTGTATATATGTATTAATGTTTAGATATGATTTATATAAACACTTATGAGTGCTGGGCAATGATTAATTGCGATTAATCACACCCAAAATAAAACCTTTTATTTATATAATATAAAATATACTAAATTTATTATGTACATATGAAGACACACACACACAAAAAAAAAAAAAAAAAAAATATATATATATATATATATATATATATATATATATATATATGTATTCATATAATTTATATTATATATTAATATATTTAATATATAAACGTAAAAAAAGTTTCTTATATATTCATACATGTGTGTACACTGTAAAAAAAACGTAAAAAAACAAGTCAAATGACTGGCAGCTATGGCTGCCAAACAAAAAACGTAAAATTACAGTAAAATATCTTAATTGAAATAAAGTGCAAAAACAATAATTTTACAAAAATTCTCTTTAAACATTTTACAGAAAAAAAAAATGACAATTTTTTTGTTGTTTTAATTACGATATTTTACTTTAAATGTAAGCTTTTTGTTTGGCAGCCATAGCTGCCAGTTATTTGACCCTTCTTTTTACAATACTTTTTTACAGTGTATCTCAGTTTTGTTAAGAAAACAGTAATTTTTTTATGAAATATTATGAAGATAGAAATAATTGGCTATACCCAACCGCTAAAACCATAATATACATATACTTTTCTTTTTCTTTGTTTCTTATGTTCACCAAGACTGCATTTAGTTGATCAAAAATACAGAACAAGATTTTGTAAAATATTATTACAATGTAAAATAACCATTTTCTATTTTTTAATGTACATTAAAATAGAATTTATTCATGTGATGTAAAGCAAAATTTTCAGCATCATTACTCCAGTCCTCATTGTCACATGATCCTTCAAAAATCAGTCTGAATATGTTGATTTTTTTATTAATATTATCTGTGTTTGAAACAGTTGTGCTATTTAATATATTTTAATATAATAATAATGAAACCTGTGATTCTTTTTTCAGGATTCATTGAATAAAAAGTTAAAAAGAACAGCATTTATTCTAAGTAGAATCAGTTATGTTGCTTAATTTTTACATTACATTTTTACAAACATTTTTCAGGATTCTTTGATGAATAAAAACGTAAAAAGAACATAATTTATTTAAAACAGAACTCGTCTGTAACAGTATAAACTACAGTTTAAAAATTTGGGATCGGTACTTTTTTTTTTTTTCTTTTTTTTTTTTTTGAATTTAGCAAGGATGTGTTAAATTGATAAAAATGGTAGCAAAGACCTATATTGTTAGAAAAGATTTCTGTTTTGAATAAAAAATTTTTATCCATCAAAGAATCCTGAAAGTATCACAGGTTGCAAAAAGAAAAATAAAGCACCACAACAAACATTGATAATAAATCAGCATATAAAAATGATTTCTGTAGGATCATGTGACACTTAAGACTGAGTGTTGATGCTGAAAATTCAGCTTTGCATCACAGGAATAAATTATATTTTAAAGTACATTAAAATAGAAAACCGGTATTTTAAATTGCAATAATATTTCACAATATTGCAGTTTTTTTTCTCTCTGGATTTTTAACCAAATAAATGCAGCCTTGATGAGCCTAAGAGACTTGTTTAAAAACATTAAAAAAGGCAGTGTATATAATTATATAAAAATTATATATAAAAAAAAAATCTTGCTTAGTGTGAACAGGCCTGATTGGCTCAATCTGAAGGCTACAACCCTGCAACAAGTTTTTGTGGTTACAGTGGATGGCGATGAATAAATTATAATGTTGTTTTTGTTCTGCCTCTAATGGGTGGCCATTTGCAGTAATCAATATTGTGCTTTTGAAAATTGTCCAACCACTTTATGGGATTATTGAGTGAGTGTTTAATGGCCTTTTATTTGTGCGTTTTATGCAGCTACTGAAAAAAGCAAAGGGAAAGATAATTTTTTTTGAGCTTTCGTCTCAGTTGAAATCTCTGAAAGAATTCTTTCTTATCTCACAAAGCTCTTAAAATAACCCACAATACCTCAGACGCTGCTGGGGTGAGCCTAATGTCACAGCTGTGTGTTTGTGGGTAAGATATGGAGTGTGTGTGTGTGTGTGTGTGTGTGTGTGTGTGTGACAGCTGCCGTTTCATGTAACGCACAGTTGGGCCAACACATCACACTCCTTCATGTCGTCCTCCTTTCTGTCTGTCTGTCATCTATATAATGCGCACATAAGTTCGTCATTGTTGATGGTGCGATTGGCCGATTTTCTCTGTCTCTCCTGTCACACAACTCCTCCTCCGTCTGTCAGCGGGTCCCAAATTTACAGGAACAGTGTGTGCATTAGAGTGTGTAAGTGTGTGTGTCGAGTGAGGAGTAACGCGATCTCCTTTTGGCGCTCAATCTCGTCAAAACAAATTCTGCCAGCAAAGCCTCCTGGGTAAACATGATGGCTTTTGACTCAGAGTCTGTGACAAGTTCCATCTGTCACTCCACTGTGACACACACACACACACACACACACACACACACAGTCCTATTCAGACAGCTGGTGTCCTTGTAACACACACACAGAGGCATTCTTACCCAAACATTTTCTTTGCCTCCTTCTTTTGTCCCACATATTCTTTCCATGGCCCACACATATTCGCTCTTACTTTCCCAGACACACACACACACACACACACACACACACACACACACACATACACACTGGTGTCTGTCTGATCTTTCTGATAGGCTGCGTTCCACGTTTGCTGTCATACTGCCTGCATTACATGACTTACCCAAACACACTCACTGTAGTCATCATTAATCATACACACACACAGTTTGTCCTTCTCTTTTCTGTTCTCTATTTGTAATACAAATACTATACACAGAGGTTAGCGCATGCGTTGGAGGACTCACATGTGATCGAAATCTCTTGTCACGCACACTATTTGGGGGCCAGGTATTACACAGGTATCCACATGTTTGTTTGTTTTATAAGTATGGGGCTGTTTCCGGCATTTAAAGGGGTAGTTCACAATAAAGTGAGAATTCTCTCAGTACTTTTTTGTCAGTTAAATGCAAAAGATGCTCATTTTAAAGGTTCATGCTGATATCACTATACAATGACAGTTCATAGTTACTCCGAAAACAACTTAAAAGTGCCATAAATGTGGTCAGCATGACTCAGTGTTGGGGGTAACGCATTACATGTAACATGAGTTATATAATCAGATTACTTTTCCAAGTAGCTAGTAAAGTACTGCATTACTTTTTAATTTACAAGAACATATCTGAGTTACTTTTTTAAATAAATAATGCTAGTTACTTAATAGTTTTTCCCATTTATTTGTTTGAAAGCTCTCCTGTCCTCATGTTGAGAGATGTTACTTTAGTTCTAGAATAAATGTGAATATGCATTAACTCATCTCACTCACAAAAAACAGATTCAGTATTTCTCAGAATTAGTAAAAACAATGAAATGAAACTCAGAATATGATGCAAACCTGCAATGATTAAATGTGTTCAGTAATGCAAATATCCTTTAATGTATTTAATCCCAGTTTCTTAACCAGTGTCTTTGCTGCTGACCTTCAATGATCAAATTCAATCCTACTAATAAGCAAAAATGACTCAAGATAAACTAACTTTTTTTTTTATTACTGAAGATTGTTGAAATTTTTTCTTCTGTGTTGTACTCTACAGATGTGTATTTACTTTTCCTTCAGCCTGAGGCTTTTGGTATGAAAGGGCTTTTACATTTGCCAAAAATATAACTTTTTATATTAAATTCAAACAAGCAAGCCCTGCCTAGATTTAAAAAGTAATGCAAAGGTAATGTAACGCATTACTTTCCATAAAAAGTAACTAAGTAACGTAATTATTTACTTTTTTTTAGGGAGTAACGTAATATTGTAATGCATTACTTTTAAAAGTAACTTTTCCCAACACTGCATATTCCAAATCAAAAGTGTTCCTTTAATCTCGATGAAATTTTTAAATTGTGGAAAAAAATGTATTTATTATTCATCGTATTTATTGAAACAATAGAACATTGTTAGAAATTTCTGAAAGTATTTGAAATGAAAACAAAGCAAAAAAAGTTAATTCATAATAAAACAAGGCCTCTCATACATTGTTTTTAAAAAACTTTCCTTCTGATAAAAAAAAAAGTATAGGCTTCAGTCAAAAGTTTGTGGCTAATCAAAGCTGTGGTTATATATATTTTTGTTGAAACTAGACTAGACTTAAAATGACTAGAATGTTAAAAATAGCATTTATATAAAATATTTCTATATTGTTTAAAACATTATTGTCTTTACTGGCATTTTTGCTAAATTTAATGCATACTTCATGCATATTGAAACACTGTTGTTCAAAGGTTTGGGATCAGTAAGAATTTTAATGTTTTTTTAAAGAATTCTCTTATGCTCCTTAAGGCTGCATTTACTTTATCAAAAAATACAAAAAAAAAAAAAAACTTATCAGTGAGATATTATTACAGTTTAAAATAATGTTTTTTTTTTAATTATTATAATAGCATTTATTAAAAAAAATATCTTTCTAACAAAATAAGTCTTTGCTATCACTTTTGATCAATTTAACACATTCTTGGTCAATACAAGTATTAATTTCTTTCAAAAAAAGAAAGAATACAAATTTACTGACCACAAATTTTTAACTGGTAGTGTGTATTGTTACAAATGATATCTATTTTTTAAAAAATGCTCTTCTTTTGACCTTTTTGTTTATGAAAGAATCAACAACATTAATAAAATATTAAATGGCACAACTGTTTTCAACATTGATAATAAAGCAGCATATTAGAAAGATTTCTGAAGGATCACGTGACACTGAAGACGAGTAATGATCCTGAAAATTCAGCTTTGCGTCACAGGAATAAATTACATTTTAAAATGTATTTCCTTAGTAAACAGTTTTACATTGAAATAATATTTCACAATATTACAGTTTTTTTTCAGTATTTTTGATCAAATAAATGCAGCCTTGATGAGCATAAGAATCTTCTTACTGATCCCAAGCTTTTGAACAGCAGTGTGTGTGTGTGTGTGTGTGTGTGTGTGTGTGTGTGTGTGTGTGTGTGTGTGTGTGTGTGTGTGTGTGTGTGTGTGTGTGTGTGTGTTGTGTGTGTGTGTGTGTGTGTGTGTGTGTGTGAGAGAGAGAGAGACCTCTCTGCCTTGCTGCTACACTGCCATTGAACAGATAAGGTGACCTGTCATGTCACAGCAGTTGGTCTTAATGTCTCACTCACTTGTGTGTGTGTGTGTGTGTGTGTGTGTGTGTGTGTGTGTGTGTGTGTGTGTGAGATTTCTCTATGAATGGAGAATGTGATCTGTGATATGTAACACCAAAGGGGCCTTTCTCTCTATTCTAAATATAAATGTGATAAGATCCCTTTCGCAGGAACCTGAGAACACAACAAAGCTGCAGTGTGTGTGTGTGTGTGTGTGTGTGTGTGTGTGTGTGTGTGCTTGTACAGTAGTGTTTTCTAAAAATGTATGTGTGTTTGTGAGAACATGTACTCTATTCAGTTCCCAGCACAAAGACGTACAGAAAATAACATTTAGCTTGGATCATGAAATACGCTCACTTCTGATATCTGTCAGGGAATGACAGAGAAAAATGTACAGCACATCCCAAATAGGGGAAGTCTGGAGTCTAAATGAGTCCTTAATGGGTAAAACACTAGTTTTCTCTAGAGTGCCTCATCGAGATTTCCTAACAAGAGGTCATAAGAGAAATTGCAGAGTAACAATGAAACATGGGGGTGACGTCTGTGCATTACCAGCAGCTGTCTGGTAGTCTCTGTTCATTCATCCCATCCTGTCAATCAAAGATCTCTTTAAATCTCATCATCATTTAGGAGACACTAGTATTAGTCTTGCATACTATAAAGGAAGGGATCCCAACTTTTTTTTTTCCAGTTGAAACCTGGGAGTGTTTGTTTGTTTGTTTGTTTGTTTATATATAATTAATACCCTAGTTATTTTGTAGTTTGTTGTAATAGTTTATTCTTTTGTTCATTTTAATGAACAAATTGAATTAAATTATTAAAAAGAAAGCTGTTTAATAATGTTTATATATATATATATATATATATATATATATATATATAAATAAATAACTGGTTTTATACATGTGAAATAAAAAAGTAATACATATTGTCTGAAGTAAATATATATAAATATACAATATACAAATAAATATATGTGTGTGTGTGTGTGTGTGTGTGTGTGTGTCTGTATACATATATATATATATTTTATTAATTTAGTATCGATAAAGAACAATGAACAATACTCATATACTAATTTATTTTTAATTATAGTGTATATATATAAATTGTAAATTAATAAATGTGTAAAAACTAGATTTTAACTATATGTCATGTGTTAATAGATTATATACAATTACATATATTTATTTCTAAATTTTAAATGTATACATTTAAAATTTAATAAACTACTGTCCATTCTTTTTGTAGGAGTAAGTTTTCCTACTAATGAATGCATTTTGTTTTGTGTTTGCATTTGTAAAGTAATAGCGTGGTTATAGTCAGTGAAACTGTATGTCTTGAGTAATTCTGTGTTCAGTGTGTTGTTTGTCTAGGGATTAAGATTTGGTGACTGTTAGCGGTTCCCATGGACACAGTGCTGGCAGTCGTGACAGCGAGAGGTTTGACTGGCACGTTCTTCAGGCTTATTAGCACCTCTGTGTTGGAGAATTAGGATGTTTACTGCAACGCGAAGCTAATTGCTCACACGCACACAAACCCACGCACCCACTCACACACAAACATTTAGGAGGCCATTAATGTGGTCATTTAATTGTTAAATAAATAAGATCTGCAAACAGTCCTGTTAGTCCCAGATAGAGATTTATAAACTCACACCCGGGAGATAGACACATTGACACATTCTGTCTGAAGTTTAAGAGTTAATACTAAATCAGACCAGCCGTGAGTGTCTAATGGAGAGGGAGAGCGGAAACGAGAAAGCTGTCTTTAATAATAAACTAGGAATTTAGTTGGTAATGAATTACCAGTAGCAGTTTTCTTAGGCCACTGTTTATACACTACAGCACACACACAAATGCTTTGACTTTCAGCACTCCATTGATCCATAATCAGTCTTAATTCTTCCATTACGTTTCTGTTTTTCTTTCCCTCTTGTTTTCCCGGGAAAGGTGAAAGCAAACAGGAATTCCTAAATGAAAAGATAAACACACACACACATTAACAGGCTAAACATGTTCGGGTTGAGCTGAGGAGCGGAGATGAGCTCTAGTTACTCAGGAATCTTGATGCCTGATCTCGACCCTGCTATAAACTTTCCCAAAACCTGCTCATACCCCTGTCTACATAGGCAGCTGCCTTCTGAGGGAACATCCTAACCACCTTGGAACACTTTACATAAGAAACTTAAACGGATAGTTCACAAAAAATTAAAATCCTGTCATTAATTACTTGCCCTCATGTCTTTCCAAACTCATAAGGCCTTTATTCATTTTAAGATTCTTTTAATGAAATCCGAGAGCTTTCTGATGCTGCATAGACAGCAACACAACTGACACGTTCAAGGCCCAAAAAGGTAGTAAAAACATTGTTAAAATATAGTTTCAAGCAGCGATTATCGGGGTTCAAGCACAAATAAAAAAATACATTATTTAGCAAGCCTGTAACCACCTAAATTAATGATTTAAAAAAGCATTTTTCCAAATTCAGGTAATTTACCCTAGAAATATAATGTTTTTTAACATTTATTATTGCAAGTTGTGGTCTGATCTTCTTAAAAATTTGCATGCTTGTCTAGAATCACCTGTCACATGTGTTCACCAGATTTTGTGAAGCTTTGAGTTTCCTTTTAGGCTTTATAGAATTTTGGGTACATTTAGACAGGTCCCTTTTCTAAACAAACCCAAAGGGTAAATTTCAACTTTTTTTTTTATTATTGACCTAAAGAGTCCAGAAAATTGTACTGCAGTGTTTTTTTTCCAGACTGAATGATTGGAGTTCTGTCGTATGATACGAATGTCGCATGTATGTTTGAAAAAACGTGCAATGTGCAATGTAAGCCTTTCAAAAATGCAATATCGCCCTATCCAAAATGATAATTCACTGGCCAATGGCAGCCATGTTTGTTTGAGATACACAGAAGTCTTTATAGACACTTGTGGCACTAAGACTGTGCTCAGCGATTTTCATGTTGATAGGACAAATGGTTGCGTAAGTGTAGCCATTTTTATTTTTGCCCTCTTATAGCACCAAGTGGCCAAGGAGTTATAGGTGTTTTACTAAAAGTGGCTCTGCCCCTTTCAAATGCTTTGCGTCCCTTTGCCACGGTGAGTGAAAAGTTAAACTTTTTTTATAATTATTGATATTCACTCTCCAGAGAATCTTTCTGGACTGGTTTGGTTCAGATCGGGTGAAAAACCTAGGACTAGTACGCAAAAGTATATTACAAAAAAATAAAAAATCCCAGAAAATTCCGTCAGGCTCACGATCAAATCCAAGGCACACCCAATCAGTTTTATGTGGAGATTACTGATCCTTGGCTACGTGCTTGAACCCCTAAATAGTCCATGTGACAGCAGTGGTTCAATCATAACGTTATGAAGTTACGAGAGCACTGTTTGTGTGCAAAGAAAACAAACAAAAAAAAGACTATTCAACAATTTCTTCTTGTCTCTGTCACGTATTCAGGAACGCAACTATGCAGGATCAGAAAGCTCTCGAATTTCTTTAAAAATATTTTAATTTATGTTCCAAAGATGAACAAAGGTCTTAATGAGTGAGTAATTAATGACAGAATTTTCATTTTTGGCTGAACTGTCATTTAAGTGGGCTTTTATTTCATACATATTATTTTATCTGCAAGCAGTTTTAAAAAAAAACAAACTTTTAAGATTTGAAATACACTAGCACTATTTATTCTGGAATAAATCTGACATATTATGCCTTAAAATACTACTATCGCTGAGTTTTTGGAGCAAGGCAATAGTTTGAGCAAGATATTGATTGGAGTCGGCAGTACGGAGTGAATTCATCCTCTGTCTTACACAAAGGCTGTCGTAGTGCTGACAGAGACTTCAACAGCTGCGTTCATGTATGTTTGTGTGTGTATGCGTGTGTGGCCGCCAGCGCCGTGCCTCGTTGCGTGCTGCGTTGTCCACATGGTTCTCGTTACAGATTGAAGGATGTTTGTTTTTTCTATTAGTGATTCTGTCCCATTATCAAGATCTCAATCAGAAACCGCCTGCAACCACAATTCAATAAACACGCACGCACATATTTCACCTTCTCTTTTTATCTCTCCATGTCTTTTTGTCTCATGTGCATTCATGCATGCACACATGTTTAACTACTCATCTTAATGGGGACATAGTTGTTTTTTATAAAACACTAAGTAGCTAGCATTTAGTTCTTGACAAAAAATTTGACTCTTTTATTTCCTCCCTTCCTCCTTTATCATATTTCTCTTTCTCTCTTCCCATATAAAGTTCTTGTTGGCCAACAGTTCATGCTTTCGAGTCCTTTAAGGGCTTAGAGTGTCTCGGGTGACAGGATGATGCGTAACAGGTGTGTGTGTGTGAGAGAGATTGTGGCGCTAACAGCCCCAATGACACCACTTAAAACATCCCCTTCAACTTCCTTTGGCATTACGCTCTCTCTGTGATATGTGTGTGTGATCCCTGTGTGTGCGTGAGAAGTGTACTGTTATGGAAATAAATATGTGCTGGCATCTCAAGAACGGATTGAAGTGGTTTTATATAGCAATGGACATGGTATTGAAATTAAACTGTAAAACTGACAAATCTAAATGTATTGTTAAATATGTATTTATGGGTTTTCTGTATGTGTGGTCATAAATTTTCTCCCTTTCTTGCCCCCCAGGCAACCAGGGCCACACTAACAGCTCATTGCTCCTCGCTGGGTGACAGTCTGAGAAAGGAGAATGAGTTAGCGCTCATTATAGATGGACAGACGCTCAAATACGCCCTCTCTTTCGAAGTGCGTCAGGCCTTCCTCGACCTGGCGCTGTCCTGCAAAGCCGTCATCTGCTGCAGGTACTGTGTATAGATGCAAACACACATAAAAATCAATGCCTTTATAAAGACACTAATGATAAACCCAGAGGATAATGTCGTTTATGTCAGTGGAGTTAGTCAAAAGTTTACATACACCTTGCTGAATTGTTTCAAAATTATTAGAGGGATCATACAAAATGCATGTTGTTTTTATTTAGTGCTGACCTGAATAAGATATTTCACATAAAAGATATTTACATATAGTCCACAAGAGAGAATGATAGTTGAATTTATGAAAATGACCCTGCTCAAAAGTTTACATACCCTTGATTCTTAATACTGCATTGTTACCTGAATGATCCACAGCTGTGTTTTTGTTTAGTGGTAGTTGTTAATGACTCCCTTGTTTGTTCTGAACAGTTAAACTGCTGTTCCTCTCACAATTTCTTTGGTTTTTCAGCATTTTTGTGGATTTGAACCCTTTCCAACAATCAGTGTATGATTCTGAGATCCATCTTTTCAAACTGAGGACAACTGAGGGACTCATATGCAACTATTACAGAAGGTTCAAACACTCACTGATGCTTCAGAAGGAAAAACGGTGCATTAAGCTGGGATGTGAATACTTTTGAATTGAATGGGGATGTGTGCATTATTCTTATCTTGCCTAAATATCATATTATTTTCATTTAGTACAGCCCTTCAAAAGCTACAGAAGATACGTACATGTTCCCCAGAAGACAAAACAAGTTACATTTACCCTAATCTTCAAATTCAAAAAGTTTTTGCCCCCCAGCTTAGTGCATCGTGTTTCATTCTGAAACATCAGTGAGTGTTTGAACTTTATGTAATAGTTGCATGGATCTCAGAATTATAGACTCATTGTTGGAAAGGGTTCAAATACACAAAAATGCCGAAAAACCAAAGAATTTGTGAGACCTGAAGGATTCTTTTGAAGAACAGCTTCTTTGGGGGTTTTATTTATTTTGAGTATTAATTCAAGCATTAGCACTGAACAGCTGTCTGTGTGTGTGTGTGTGTGTGTGTGTGTGTGTGTGTGTGTGTGCGTGTGTGTGTAAACAAAAAAATACCTACCTTTATTTCTCAAAATGAGAGATTTTACTGTGTGGATGTGCATGTGTGTGCGTCTTTAAGAAAGGTTGTGTCTTGCCCTGGGTGACTAAATAACTGGTGAAAATAAGCGCTTGGCTCCCAGAACAGAGAGGCTGTGCAGAGGTAATGTAATATACTGAGCTCTGTGCAAATGTCAAACTAATGACTCACTTACTGTCATTATACACTCACACACTCTCTCACACACAGGTAGACAATGCAGTCTTTCACATCACATTGTTGAGTGCTGTAAATGTTTATCTGAACATAATCTGAATATAAATAAGCGTACTATAAGCTTCAGACGATTCTGATTCGATAATAAAGTGTGTTTCCATCTGTGAGAGGGAGTAATTGACTTGCTGTTGCATGAAGCCCATATCCGGACTGTGGTCTCCAAGGCCCTACAAACTGACTGAACCAACCCTTCCAGCACCCCCCACACTGTCCCGAACTGCACAAATCCAAAGACAACCAGCAGAGAGGAGCACAAATGTGTGTGTGTGTGTGTGTGTGTGTGTGTGTGTGTGCTGAAGAGAAAGTTTGCATCTGTGTGTGCGCGTGCTCCATGCATGGTTTCCTGGGTTCACACTCTGTTTGTTTAAAGAGCTGCTTTAACCTTCTTATTTTCTGCTCAATTCCACCATGAAGAACATTAGCCAAGCTTTCATCTGCCTACTGCCTCAGATCTCCCCTCTGGCTCACTGTGATTGTGTGAGGTATAGAGTTATAGTGGAAAAAGGGTGGAATCGATCAACAAAATGACAAGAGAAAGTGCTTTGGGGAGGATTTGTCTTTTCGATTTTGAATTTTATGAGTATACCATGCCCATGCTATTAGGGAGATCATACGTCTCTTACTAGCTTGCACTTTTCTGGCCAATTTTGAAACCATGTATTTGCAGTACTTCTAATGTTACGGCCTTCTTTTGGTTAAGAATTGATGTTGTAGCACTTCTCATTTGTTGAGTAACAGCTGCTAAAGGAATAAATGTGAATGTATGTCAAAATTCGAATTTACATTTTTAGGAACTATTCCTTTAAATTCTGTCAAAAATACTAGCATTTAAAGATATAGTTCACCCAAAAATTTCTCACCCTTGTGTTGTTCCGAACCCGTAACACGGTTGTTCCTCTTCAGAACACAAATTAAGATATTTTGGATGAAATCCGAGAGCTTTCTGACCCTTCATAGACAGCAACGCAACAAACATGATCAAGGCCCAGAAAGTTAGTAGGGACATCGTTAAAATAGTCCATGTGGCATCAGTGGTTCAACTGTAACATTATGAAGCTAGGAGAATACTTTTTGTGCATAAAGAAAACAATAATAACTACTTGAATGATTTCTTCTGTTCCATGTCAGTCAACACTGTGCATTTATGAGAGTACCATTTTAACAAACATGTCAGTTGTGTTGCTGTCTATGCAGGGTAAGAAAGCTCTCGGATTTCATCAAAAATATCTTCATTTGTGTTCTGAAGATGAACGAAGGTCTTACAGGTTTGGAACAACAAAGGTGAGTAATTAATGACAGAACTTAATTTTTTGGTGAGCTATCCCTTTAAATTTAAAAGAATAGTTCTTCTAAAAATGTAAATACTGCCATCAAATGCCATCAATTACTTATCGTAATGTTTTAAACTCAAGATGTTCAGTAAAGGTATTTTTAATATTCTCTCACCATTTTCGTCCATGCATTGATTGAAATCCATGCATCATAAAACATTTTTGTAGGATTTTGAATCAGGCACCGAATAGAGTTCTAGATCTTTTTTATCACTTTGCATTCCAAATTGTTCATGACACTAAACCTCTTGGTCACTTCACACTTCTCTGTTGCTGTTTGATGATGTTTTCACTTTAATGGACAGATTCTGTTTTTTAACTATTACAGAAGGTTCAAACGCTCACTGATGCTCCAGAAGGAAAATCCATGCATTAAGAACTTTTTGAATTTGAAGATCAGGGTAAATGTAACTTATTTTGTCTTCTGGGAAACATTTAAGTATCTTCTGTAGCCTTTGAAGGGCAGTACCAAATGAAAAAAAAAAGATATTTAGGCAAAATAAGAAAAATGTACACATCTCTATTCTGTTCAAAAGTTTTCACCCCCAGCTCTTAATGCATCGTGTTTCTTTCTAAAGCATCAGTGAGCATTTGAACCTTCTGTAATAGTTGAATATGAGTACTTCAGTTGTCCTCAGTGTAAAAAGATGGATCTCAAAATCATACAGTCATTGTTGGAAAGGGTTCAAGTACACAAAAATACTGGAAAACCAAAAAATTTGTGGGACCTGAAGGATTTTTTTTTGAAGAACAGTGGGCAGTTTAACTGTTCAGGACAAACAAGGGACTCATGAACAACTATCACTAAACAAAAAAACAGCTGTGGATCATCCTGAGATGTAACTTTTGTCATATTTTCCT